>CACSLI010000076.1:0-326924 GCA_902706615.1 Meloidogyne luci | reverse complement strand
GGGTGGGGGGTCTTTAATTGGGGGGATACTGGGGGGTTACCCCACTTCTTGGGAACAACTGGGGGGGGGGGGGGGGTTGGGGGGTCATTTGGGGGGTCTAGTTTCCCCTACTGTCTACACCTATTGAATAACAACCCGTGCCTTTGGATATAACTCGGAGGTATGAAAGCCTGAACCTATGGACGAATTGGGGAGTGACATATTTTGTCTGGGGGGGGGGGGTCATTTGGGGGGTCTACTGGGGGGTATACTGGAGAATTGGGGGGTCTACTGGGAGATTTGGTGTAATTTGGGGGGTAATTGGGGGGTCTACTGGGTGGGGGGTCTTTAATTGGGGGGATACTGGGGGGTTACCCCACTTCTTGGGAACAACTGGGGGGGGGGGGGGGGTTGGGGGGTCATTTGGGGGGTCTAGTTTCCCCTACTGTCTACACCTATTGAATAACAACCCCTGCCTTTGGATATAACTCGGAGGTATGAAAGCCTGAACCTATGGACGAATTGGGGAGTGACATATTTTGTCTGGGGGGGGGGGGGGGGGGGTCATTTGGGGGGTCTACTGGGGGGTATACTGGAGAATTGGGGGGTCTACTGGGAGATTTGGTGTAATTTGGGGGGTAATTGGGGGGTCTACTGGGTGGGGGGTCTTTAATTGGGGGGATACTGGGGGGTTACCCCACTTCTTGGGAACAACTGGGGGGGGTTGGGGGGTCATTTGGGGGGTCTAGTTTCCCCTACTGTCTACACCTATTGAATAACAACCCGTGCCTTTGGATATAACTCGGAGGTATGAAAGCCTGAACCTATGGACGAATTGGGGAGTGACATATTTTGTCTGGGGGGGGGGGGGGGGGTCATTTGGGGGGTCTACTGGGGGGTATACTGGAGAATTGGGGGGTCTACTGGGAGATTTGGTGTAATTTGGGGGGTAATTGGGGGGTCTACTGGGTGGGGGGTCTTTAATTGGGGGGATACTGGGGGGTTACCCCACTTCTTGGGAACAACTGGGGGGGGTTGGGGGGTCATTTGGGGGGTCTAGTTTCCCCTACTGTCTACACCTATTGAATAACAACCCGTGCCTTTGGATATAACTCGGAGGTATGAAAGCCTGAACCTATGGAGAGGATATTTTTTGAAAAGGGGGGTCGGTCAGTTCAGTGCGGGATTTTCAGTGTGGGTAATTTATAGTGCGGCCCATTTTTGGTGCCGGATTCTCAGAGTGGGACGAATTGGGGAGTGACATTTTGTCTGTGGGACGAATTGGGGAGTGACAATTTTGTCCGGGACAAATTGGGGAGTGACAATTTTGTCCGGGGCGAATTGGGGAGTGACATTTTGTCTGGGACGAATTGGGGAGTGACATTATGTCGGGGACGAATTGGGGAGTGACATTTTGTCCGGGACGAATTGGGGAGTGACAGTTTGGTCAGACTTGGATATGGTGGGATAAAGGAGGGTCTTATAAAATATATGTAGACAGTAGAGTACCATGTTGGGCCCGGGCGTCATTAAGGTACCGTGTTGGGCCCGGGGGGTCATTAGAGTCGGTGCGAGAGAAGTTGAAGACGTCTGGCAGGAGCAGTTGAAGTTGTAGGCGGCCAGTAGGAGCAGTTGAAGTTGTAGGCGGCCAGTAGGAGCAGTTGAAGTTGTAGACGGCCAGTAGGAGCAGTTGAAGTTGTAGAAGGACCGTTGAAGTGCGGGAAGGAGGGGGGGGTTCTAATCAAATCTAAGGTCTAAGTGCCCTACTGTCTACACCTATTGAATAACAACCCGTGCCTTTGGATATAACTCGGAGGTATGAAAGCCTGAACCTATGGAGAGGATATTTTTTGAAAAGGGGGGTCGGTCAGTTCAGTGCGGGATTTTCAGTGTGGGTAATTTATAGTGCGGCCCATTTTTGGTGCCGGATTCTCAGAGTGGGACGAATTGGGGAGTGACATTTTGTCTGTGGGACGAATTGGGGAGTGACAATTTTGTCCGGGACAAATTGGGGAGTGACAATTTTGTCCGGGGCGAATTGGGGAGTGACATTTTGTCTGGGACGAATTGGGGAGTGACATTATGTCGGGGACGAATTGGGGAGTGACATTTTGTCCGGGACGAATTGGGGAGTGACAGTTTGGTCAGACTTGGATATGGTGGGATAAAGGAGGGTCTTATAAAATATATGTAGACAGTAGAGTACCATGTTGGGCCCGGGCGTCATTAAGGTACCGTGTTGGGCCCGGGGGGTCATTAGAGTCGGTGCGAGAGAAGTTGAAGACGTCTGGCAGGAGCAGTTGAAGTTGTAGGCGGCCAGTAGGAGCAGTTGAAGTTGTAGGCGGCCAGTAGGAGCAGTTGAAGTTGTAGACGGCCAGTAGGAGCAGTTGAAGTTGTAGAAGGACCGTTGAAGTGCGGGAAGGAGGGGGGGGTTCTAATCAAATCTAAGGTCTAAGTGCCCTACTGTCTACACCTATTGAATAACAACCCGTGCCTTTGGATATAACTCGGAGGTATGAAAGCCTGAACCTATGGAGAGGATATTTTTTGAAAAGGGGGGTCGGTCAGTTCAGTGCGGGATTTTCAGTGTGGGTAATTTATAGTGCGGCCCATTTTTGGTGCCGGATTCTCAGAGTGGGACGAATTGGGGAGTGACATTTTGTCTGTGGGACGAATTGGGGAGTGACAATTTTGTCCGGGACAAATTGGGGAGTGACAATTTTGTCCGGGGCGAATTGGGGAGTGACATTTTGTCTGGGACGAATTGGGGAGTGACATTATGTCGGGGACGAATTGGGGAGTGACATTTTGTCCGGGACGAATTGGGGAGTGACAGTTTGGTCAGACTTGGATATGGTGGGATAAAGGAGGGTCTTATAAAATATATGTAGACAGTAGAGTACCATGTTGGGCCCGGGCGTCATTAAGGTACCGTGTTGGGCCCGGGGGGTCATTAGAGTCGGTGCGAGAGAAGTTGAAGACGTCTGGCAGGAGCAGTTGAAGTTGTAGGCGGCCAGTAGGAGCAGTTGAAGTTGTAGGCGGCCAGTAGGAGCAGTTGAAGTTGTAGACGGCCAGTAGGAGCAGTTGAAGTTGTAGAAGGACCGTTGAAGTGCGGGAAGGAGGGGGGGGGGGTTCTAATCAAATCTAAGGTCTAAGTGCCCTACTGTCTACACCTATTGAATAACAACCCGTGCCTTTGGATATAACTCGGAGGTATGAAAGCCTGAACCTATGGAGAGGATATTTTTTGAAAAGGGGGGTCGGTCAGTTCAGTGCGGGATTTTCAGTGTGGGTAATTTATAGTGCGGCCCATTTTTGGTGCCGGATTCTCAGAGTGGGACGAATTGGGGAGTGACATTTTGTCTGTGGGACGAATTGGGGAGTGACAATTTTGTCCGGGACAAATTGGGGAGTGACAATTTTGTCCGGGGCGAATTGGGGAGTGACATTTTGTCTGGGACGAATTGGGGAGTGACATTATGTCGGGGACGAATTGGGGAGTGACATTTTGTCCGGGACGAATTGGGGAGTGACAGTTTGGTCAGACTTGGATATGGTGGGATAAAGGAGGGTCTTATAAAATATATGTAGACAGTAGAGTACCATGTTGGGCCCGGGCGTCATTAAGGTACCGTGTTGGGCCCGGGGGGTCATTAGAGTCGGTGCGAGAGAAGTTGAAGACGTCTGGCAGGAGCAGTTGAAGTTGTAGGCGGCCAGTAGGAGCAGTTGAAGTTGTAGGCGGCCAGTAGGAGCAGTTGAAGTTGTAGACGGCCAGTAGGAGCAGTTGAAGTTGTAGAAGGACCGTTGAAGTGCGGGAAGGAGGGGGGGGGGGTTCTAATCAAATCTAAGGTCTAAGTGCCCTACTGTCTACACCTATTGAATAACAACCCGTGCCTTTGGATATAACTCGGAGGTATGAAAGCCTGAACCTATGGAGAGGATATTTTTTGAAAAGGGGGGTCGGTCAGTTCAGTGCGGGATTTTCAGTGTGGGTAATTTATAGTGCGGCCCATTTTTGGTGCCGGATTCTCAGAGTGGGACGAATTGGGGAGTGACATTTTGTCTGTGGGACGAATTGGGGAGTGACAATTTTGTCCGGGACAAATTGGGGAGTGACAATTTTGTCCGGGGCGAATTGGGGAGTGACATTTTGTCTGGGACGAATTGGGGAGTGACATTATGTCGGGGACGAATTGGGGAGTGACATTTTGTCCGGGACGAATTGGGGAGTGACAGTTTGGTCAGACTTGGATATGGTGGGATAAAGGAGGGTCTTATAAAATATATGTAGACAGTAGAGTACCATGTTGGGCCCGGGCGTCATTAAGGTACCGTGTTGGGCCCGGGGGGTCATTAGAGTCGGTGCGAGAGAAGTTGAAGACGTCTGGCAGGAGCAGTTGAAGTTGTAGGCGGCCAGTAGGAGCAGTTGAAGTTGTAGGCGGCCAGTAGGAGCAGTTGAAGTTGTAGACGGCCAGTAGGAGCAGTTGAAGTTGTAGAAGGACCGTTGAAGTGCGGGAAGTGGGAGGGGGGGGGGGGTTCTAATCAAATCTAAGGTTCTAAGTGCCCTACTGTCTACACCTATTGAATAACAACCCGTGCCTTTGGATATAACTCGGAGGTATGAAAGCCTGAACCTATGGAGAGGATATTTTTTGAAAAGGGGGGTCGGTCAGTTCAGTGCGGGATTTTCAGTGTGGGTAATTTATAGTGCGGCCCATTTTTGGTGCCGGATTCTCAGAGTGGGACGAATTGGGGAGTGACATTTTGTCTGTGGGACAAATTGGGGAGTGACAATTTTGTCCGGGACGAATTGGGGAGTGACAATTTTGTCCGGGGCGAATTGGGGAGTGACATTTTGTCTGGGACGAATTGGGGAGTGACATTATGTCGGGGACGAATTGGGGAGTGACATTTTGTCCGGGACGAATTGGGGAGTGACAGTTTGGTCAGACTTGGATATGGTGGGATAAAGGAGGGTCTTATAAAATATATGTAGACAGTAGAGTACCATGTTGGGCCCGGGCGTCATTAAGGTACCGTGTTGGGCCCGGGGGGTCATTAGAGTCGGTGCGAGAGAAGTTGAAGACGTCTGGCAGGAGCAGTTGAAGTTGTAGGCGGCCAGTAGGAGCAGTTGAAGTTGTAGGCGGCCAGTAGGAGCAGTTGAAGTTGTAGACGGCCAGTAGGAGCAGTTGAAGTTGTAGAAGGACCGTTGAAGTGCGGGAAGGAGGGGGGGGGGGTTCTAATCAAATCTAAGGTCTAAGTGCCCTACTGTCTACACCTATTGAATAACAACCCGTGCCTTTGGATATAACTCGGAGGTATGAAAGCCTGAACCTATGGAGAGGATATTTTTTGAAAAGGGGGGTCGGTCAGTTCAGTGCGGGATTTTCAGTGTGGGTAATTTATAGTGCGGCCCATTTTTGGTGCCGGATTCTCAGAGTGGGACGAATTGGGGAGTGACATTTTGTCTGTGGGACGAATTGGGGAGTGACAATTTTGTCCGGGACAAATTGGGGAGTGACAATTTTGTCCGGGGCGAATTGGGGAGTGACATTTTGTCTGGGACGAATTGGGGAGTGACATTATGTCGGGGACGAATTGGGGAGTGACATTTTGTCCGGGACGAATTGGGGAGTGACAGTTTGGTCAGACTTGGATATGGTGGGATAAAGGAGGGTCTTATAAAATATATGTAGACAGTAGAGTACCATGTTGGGCCCGGGCGTCATTAAGGTACCGTGTTGGGCCCGGGGGGTCATTAGAGTCGGTGCGAGAGAAGTTGAAGACGTCTGGCAGGAGCAGTTGAAGTTGTAGGCGGCCAGTAGGAGCAGTTGAAGTTGTAGGCGGCCAGTAGGAGCAGTTGAAGTTGTAGACGGCCAGTAGGAGCAGTTGAAGTTGTAGAAGGACCGTTGAAGTGCGGGAAGGAGGGGGGGGTTCTAATCAAATCTAAGGTCTAAGTGCCCTACTGTCTACACCTATTGAATAACAACCCGTGCCTTTGGATATAACTCGGAGGTATGAAAGCCTGAACCTATGGAGAGGATATTTTTTGAAAAGGGGGGTCGGTCAGTTCAGTGCGGGATTTTCAGTGTGGGTAATTTATAGTGCGGCCCATTTTTGGTGCCGGATTCTCAGAGTGGGACGAATTGGGGAGTGACATTTTGTCTGTGGGACGAATTGGGGAGTGACAATTTTGTCCGGGACAAATTGGGGAGTGACAATTTTGTCCGGGGCGAATTGGGGAGTGACATTTTGTCTGGGACGAATTGGGGAGTGACATTATGTCGGGGACGAATTGGGGAGTGACATTTTGTCCGGGACGAATTGGGGAGTGACAGTTTGGTCAGACTTGGATATGGTGGGATAAAGGAGGGTCTTATAAAATATATGTAGACAGTAGAGTACCATGTTGGGCCCGGGCGTCATTAAGGTACCGTGTTGGGCCCGGGGGGTCATTAGAGTCGGTGCGAGAAAAGTTGAAGACGTCTGGCAGGAGCAGTTGAAGTTGTAGGCGGCCAGTAGGAGCAGTTGAAGTTGTAGGCGGCCAGTAGGAGCAGTTGAAGTTGTAGACGGCCAGTAGGAGCAGTTGAAGTTGTAGAAGGACCGTTGAAGTGCGGGAAGGAGGGGGGGGGGGGGTTCTAATCAAATCTAAGGTCTAAGTGCCCTACTGTCTACACCTATTGAATAACAACCCGTGCCTTTGGATATAACTCGGAGGTATGAAAGCCTGAACCTATTTAGTTTTTGAAAATTCAGTTTTGAGTGGTATTAAAACTAAGTGCGGTATTCATTTGGGAGTTTCATGAGAGAAAAAGTTCGAATTTTTACGAAAAAACTATGTCGTCAGGTTGGATCGTTCTTGGAAATTATGGATTGTCTGAAGCTCTCGGAGCTTGGAAGAGTTGGGTGTTGGGAAGACCCTGGGCTGAGGGGGGAACCCCAAAATAATTTTTAACCAACGTAAAAATAATGTGATAAAAAATACCACTTGTAAAGAAAAGGCCTTTTTGCTTTCTTCTAAACGAATCCGCAAAAATCCTTTTTTTACAAGTGGCTTAATTGTGCTTTTCCGTTTTTCCATCGAGGAATTCTGCTGTTTTGATAACATTTTTTACTTGAAAAAAAAAATAAAACAAAAAATTCGACGCAAACGGAAAAGCACTAGAAAATGATAAAAACATATTTCATTCTAATATCTTTTAGACCTTTAAATGTGGCAGTAGCATCTTTGCCACATTTTTAGCTTCTCTCTTCTTTGTAATTCATCAACAATTTGTTGCAGTCCAACACTCATTAATAACACCTTGCAATATTTTTCTATGTGTAGCAGTTGATGTTTGCGAGTCGTCAGCCACATATGTACAAGAAGTGTTTGTTGTTGAAGCACACATCTGTATAACACCTTTAAAATTAAAAATGCACAATTTGAGAGGAATTATTATCAGGGATAAATTACTCCGTACATATCTCCTAACCCCACGATATCTTTCTAAATCCGCATATCACCCCTTATCCGCTGATATTCTTCATAATACATCTGAATCCCCTGATGGAATACTCACTGCTTTGTCACCAGTAGCCCGGAGCCTCTAAGAAAATAGCTGACGCAGTGCCTCCAGCCTTTCAATGCCCAGCACAGGCGGGGAATTTAAAAAATATTTCTCATCCCAAAGAATAAAGAAAGAGAAAATATTAAACCTTGGAACTGGAGTCATCACACCAACAGCAGTTTCAATTCCCAATGAGAGTGGAGCAACGTCCAAAAGAAGAAGATCCTTTAAAAAAATTTCAAGTTCTCCTCCAAAACCAATTAAAGAAATATACCTGAACATTTTGACTTATTACCAGACAAAATTGCAGCCTAAACATCAGCTCCATAGGCGACAGCTTCATCCGAGTTGATACTCTTGTTGAGTGGAGCTAGACAAAGTCCTTTTAGCACGTTCACAAGCAGTACGAAGACGACGGAGAGCAAGTGATGTACGACCAAGCAAGTGATGTACATTGTGGAGGTGATGGTTGCTTCTTTCCTTGTGTAGTTGTTGCAATATCAAGTTTCAATTCATCCACAACAGTTTTGTCTTCAAGATCCCAAATTTTAACAACTGGGACAACAGCAGCACAAAGCCAATAACGATTTGAAGAAAATGCCAAAGCATTTATTACATCGTTTCTACCCAAAGTGTAAAGATGTTTGCCTTCATTAAGATCCCAAAGCATTGCTGAACCATCCTAAAAATGAGAAAAAAAATTAAAAAAAAGTAAATAACGTATCAAAATCAGAAAATGAGACTACCCCTGCGGTTTAAGAAACTTAAAAATAAATAACAGGTGACAGAACTTTTCTGTAAGGAAACCGCAAAGTCTTTTGTAATTTGATTTCTAAAAATATTCTTAAAATAAGATTATTAAATCTGAAGCTGCCAAACCTTATTAAGCTACTTAAGCGTAGGGTTGGCAGGTTATAGGAAATAACAGCTCCAGATTGATATCCGGACTGAAAATTTCCAGATAACTGAGTGAGCTTTTTCAGATCCTGATTTTTCAGATACACTAGTAATGAATCGACCAAAGCAATTTACAGTGGGAGTTGAGGAAAGTGATTATAAAATCAAAAACAATCGCTTTTTCTCTTTGAAGACCAAAATTCTCAAAAATTAACAAACCTTTCCTCCCGACGCACAAAGCGACCCATCAGGCGAAACAGTAACAGAATTAATACAACCTCCATGCCCAATATGGTTCGTCTTCAACTGGCATGTTCCCAAATTCCAAACTTTAACAATTCTGTCCCATCCAGCAGAAACGATGACTGGATTGGTATTGGATGGAGAAAACCGAACAGTAGAAACCCAATCTGTATGGCACTCATTCTTAAAAAGAATTTTTTTTAATTTTTTAAAAAGAAACTCAAAAAAATACCACAATTGTATGTTTACACTGTGCAAGAGTATTCCACAATTTAATCTTTTTATCACGCGATCCAGAAACTATTTGACGATTGTCAGCAGAAAAAGCAACAGAAAGAACATCTTTTGTGTGAGAAACAAATTGGCGAGTTGTCCGGCCACTGAAAAACAAAATGACTTTTGTTGTTTTTGATTCATTGGATGTTGAGCAAATGAAACCCCAAACATTTTGAGAAACATGTAAATTTTTATTTTCCTAAAGCTTCTCATGGTGTTTGGAGTTTCCCATGCTCAAGATCCAATTGATGTACCAATCTTACGGGACAACGGGAGCTGCGTGAAATTCGAACCATGGGGATATCCCATAGAATTTCTTCCCCTGGGGACCGGGGGTCAAACCGTATTGTCAGTCCAAGTTTTGCTAATACTAAAAAGTTGCACAAATAAAGCATAAACAAACGTGTTGAGGTCCCAAAGACGCAAAGTTTTGTCCCAAGAGCCAGAAAGTGCATATTGCCCATCAGAAGACATTACAACGTCAGAAAAAAAAACCTAGAAAAATAAATTTAAAAAATATAAAATATTTTATGGAAAAATACCAGCAGCTCCCAAAATTGCGGGTTTTAATCCTGCTCTAAACCCTAATACTCCACCAACAATCGCACCAGAAAATGTCCCGTTTTCCAATCACTTTTAGCCCTAACAGTTTCTAATAAACATTCTGTTCCAGAAAACATTAATCCAATAGAGGCAAATTGACGTGAATAATTACGCATTCTTGAGCGCATTTCAGTCCAAGTCTCTCGCAATGTTAACTAAATTTTTAAATATACTTTTAAATTATTAAATTAAAAATTAACCGGTTTACTCGGATCTTTACTCACAGCAAAACTTGGATCCATTGAAGCTGTGAAAAGTCAAACGCTAGATGTATACATGTCAAAAAATACACCCAGTCACCCTCTTCAAAAGACCGGACAACATGAATGAAATTTTTTGGATTAAAAGGGTGAGTGCTAGCCGAAAGGGAATTGTAAACTATAGGTGAAATCCAGACGGGAGTAAACAGAATATAACCTCAATGCTCAATACAATTTTTAAATACTTGACTCCCCAAAATAAAAATTAAAAAATTAAACCGTTTTTCCTTCAGTAGTCTTTTCATCATGAACAACCGCCTTTCCTTCACCTTCAATAGCCTTTTGACGGCTCAAATTCTTTTCACCACCAGCATCCAGCTTCTTCCCCATATTGTTTTTTTGCTCTACAGTGTTGTTGTCATTTCGGCGTTGACCAGCAGGATAACGAGCAGGCATCATTGGAAGTTGGCGGAAACGCGGATATGTATGGTAAAAAGTACCTTTATACATATAACCAATAGTCTTGCCGACACGAACACCGCCAGGGCCAGAAACGCAAACAGCTTCAGGACCTTTCAGTCCCTCAATTATATCAAACTCGACCTAAAATTGAAAGAAAAAATATTTCTGCAGTCAGTAAAGTAAAAACCTGTTGATTCTCAATCAAAGCAAGAGGCACATTAACTGTACGAAGAATGGCGGAGGCGTGAACAAAGCAGTCCTTTTCCGAACCATCAACACGAATAAAACCATATCCTTAAATTATTGAAAGTTAAGAGTAAACCAAAACGAAAATCTAAACGAGGACCTTTAGGGAATTTATGCTTACTATTAAGCAGGGAGAGGACGAAATTAGAGGTTTTGTTTGAAACAAGGTTTCGATCTCAATAAGACGAGTTAAGAAACTGAGAAATTCTAAAAGCCCCCAAGCCCAAAAAACATTACAAACAACAAACTCAGACGCGGAACCTGATTAGGAGAAAATCGAAACCCGAAAATATACTGCTTATGGAAGTACGCCTTCGATTTCCTTGAAACACATGCATAGGAGACCCAAAGAGGGACTAAGCTTCTGCCACGAGCCAAGAATTTCTTTCAAGAATTCCCAGAACTCAAGAAAAACTCTAATAAAGTTCAAAACCTACCCCACCCCGTTTCTATTCCCAAAGCTTATCCAAAAAAAAGCAAACCTTTGGCTACACTGAACCATTTAACAATTCCATGTTGAGCACGCCCAATAACAATCGGACCACGCAACTGACGAACACGCTTCTCCAAACTTTCGCCATTCATAGAGTCAGTAGAAAGTTTTTTGTCCATTTTCTCCATTCCATCCACTCGTTTTTCCAAATTAAGTTCGCCAACTCGCTTATCCAGATCAGTTTCAACAGTCATTGTCTTTAACGTCAATAAAGTTTTATGAAAATACTGAAAAAATAAAAAGGAAATGATTAAGGGCTCTTGTCCAGTTTACGAGTCCAACGACACTTCTATACGTCCAATTGATCTTTACGTTTACAGGCAACATTGGCAACCTTATTCGTACGATGGAAGTGTCTCAGATCTGTTTTAAGATATTCTCTTCCTTTACTAACTGGGTATTAACAATCTATAAAATTTACTTTGTAATCGATTCTCTTGAAAAATTGTATGTTTAAGTAAAAGAATCGAACTTTATTAATATCATGTTAACAAAGACTGAAACCCCCGGCCATCCTGCCTCATCTCAAAATTGATTGACGTTCTCAAAATTGATTGACGCATAAAAGCTAGATTGGGCATAAACTAGACAGGAGCCCAAATAAATTCTAAAAGGAATCAGTAAATGAATAAAAAAACAAAATAAAAAACCAAAAAAAAGTTACCAAATCATTTTTAGGTCAAGTGATAAAAAATTTAAAAAGTTTTCAAAACATCTAAAGATTATTTTGTCAAGACGGGCATTTTATGAAATTTCGTCGAATGGGAATTCTGGGGTAGGGGACGATTCAGTATCGCCAATTCAGTATCGCCGATTCAGTATTGGCCGATTCTATTGTTGGTTTTACTATATATGATTTGATAGGTCTCTGGGTGCTGCATCTTTTTCATAATTGGACTGACCTGATCTGATCATTCTACAAAAAGTTATCACTGATAAACGACGTCACAGGCATAAAAAATCGGTTTTCACGCTGTAACTTTTTTTGAGATCATCAGATCAGATCGGGCCAATATATTTATAAAAATGAGACATATTAAGTTTGCCTAGAAACGATAAATAAATAATAAAAAAACTAATAGAAATAAAACAAATCGCAATTAAACGGGTTCGATCATTCAACCGAACCTCAGGCGAACATTAAACAAAAAAAAGGAAATTAATTGTATGTAAGTTTTGCAGTGTTGCAATAATTTTGACTCAGCAGAGAACAATCAATTTTACGGAATGTCTCTAACCCACAAACAAACTGGAAAATGAAAAGAGTAAAAATCAATAAAAAGAAGGTCTGAGAAATCGATTAAATCAAAGAACAATAGAGAGTTTGGTTGTTTCCTTTGAGATGATTTCTCCGCTGTGACGTTTCGACTACGTGATAAATGAATAAGTCGCCAATCATAGATGGGATTAGTAAAATTTATAATTGAAAAGAAAAACAGAAAAATTTTTCACTGAAAAAAGCTGACCCTCATGGACAAAAATAGATACCAAAAATTAAAGCCAAAATTAAGCTTCAAAAATTTTGACCAAAAATTTCTCACAAAATCAATTTATTATATAACTTTTATTTTTCATTTTTAAACACAAATTCATTAATAAGTTATTGTCGAAAATCTATCGGTTCTTTTTGTTTATCAATTTGAAATTCTTTTTTAACCACTCAAAGCTACTACTTGGCACCATTTTCCTTTATCCATAACATTACAGTATCCGTCCCCTGCTGAAATGAAAGTTACCATCTCTTCTATTTTCACGCCTCTTATGGCGATACTTTTCCCATCAATGACATTTGAATTATGCAATGATGCACATGTAACAATGAACTTATGGTCCGGAAAGCGAATATTCATTGCACTTTGAATAGCGTTAGTTGCCATTTCTTTTCCTACATTTTCAATAATAGCCTGAAAAATTACATAACATACTACAAAACTACTATTAAAACGAGATGCTTTATTAGAATGTATCAAAATTCTCAAATCGTATCGTAATTTTTTAAAACATCACAATATTTTTGCAAGTGTAACAATTACACAGTAAAAATGCACAACTAGAAAGGCATATCATTTAATAATATCTGTATGTAGATAGGTACTATTATGGGTACTATACATGGGTACTATTATGAAATTAATTGTATAAACTATTTCCTAGATCAATTTTATATATTTAAACCATACCTTTTCAACTATTCGCTTCCATTCAATCTAAAAGTAGATTTATCTCATTTTGTTTTTGTTAAATTTAATTTTGATACCTGTGGACAAGGAATCTCTGAACCTTTGAAATGTGGTTGAACTGCGCGCTTCCTGCGTCCACATCCACCGCCACCACCACCGCCGCAACAACACATTGTTGGAGCAGGAGCGGGCATTGGAAATCCACAGCTATTGACCATTTCTAAACACAAAAGAGCAATTAAAAGCAGAGCTGTTAATCGCAACATAAATTAGTTCTCTAATCTCTAAAGAAATATTTAAATATAATTTAGCCTAATACATGTATCGCCGAAAAAATGTTTTGCATAACTTAACATGTTTGATAATTTCTAAATATAGAAATAATAATGGCATTTGTATAATGCATTTCTTTATTTTTAACTAATTTTTAAAACAAATTTCGATGACCATGTATATGTATTAAATTTTTCACAGTAAAAATATTCTTGTATGAAGAGGAATAACTGAATGGGAAGATGAATAATGTCGAGTGCTCTTATATGCTTTACACGGTCATTTTTTGTGCAACTTTATAAGCAATTTTAAAGCGCAATCCAGATTTAATAAAAGTAATTGGATTACTAACCGGTTGGGCGCTTTCTTGAGCTTACATATATAAATTTTAAATTGCTGCTTAGTTCATGTTTTTAGCTCATGTTTTTGGGATATTTTTACTTTGATGACCATTCCTTAGTGCTTTCATCCCTGAGCGCTTCTATATATTAATTTTTAGTTAGATTAACTTATTTATACATAGTAAATGCTGCTAGAGTAGATTCTTAAAAAAATACTCAGTGGCAAAAAGTAGGCATATCTCATGTGGATAAAAATTTAATTAGGAATAAACCAGTTATTTACCATTAAACAGGTTGATGTAAGTCCAAATCCATAATTTTAACCAAATCCAAGAAGAAAAATAAGTTTAACGTGAAATAAATGAAGTTTCAGTTCCGTAAATGGTGTTTACAGAAATTTTCCAGAAAATTGAGAGACTGTCAATTGCTCTGAGATTTCCATATTCTAAGAGGTTATCAGCTTTAACGATCTAATAGTGCGTTATTTTATTGTTAAAATTTTAAGCGGAACATTAATGTATGATAACAGTAAGAAATAAAATGTGGAAAACAATAAAGGGATAAACATTTAAAGTATTAATTAGCTAGTTATTTTAGATGACTGATGAAATATTTAGATATATTCATGTTACAAAAAAATATACGAGATAAGTATTTTTAAACGCATAAAAACGTCCTTTGGAATTCGAAAAGAAATAAAATTACAGCAGCCCATCCTGCAAATGCTTCTTCAAAATATATTGTAGACATTAGTAAACCGGGCAGATGGAACAGACAAAAGATGTTTTTCGAATCAAGATGACAACTATTGAGTAAGGCTTTTGACAGTTTTAACGGTATTCTGTAAGTTTACCTTAAGTTTCTATAATATGTACTTCATATTAACCGCTAGGCTTAAAACTGGTTGCGCTTGACGTGGAGTTAGGTCGACGCGGTGATGCTTCCCTGCTTCCACTTTGTGATGACGCTATCGAGCTAGTAGCTGCAGTTGCCATTGATGGCGGCATACGTTCGTTGATTTGATCCAACTTCTTGGCATCCTCAAACGATTTTATCGGATGCTGAGGGTCATTGCTGCATTTTAGTGCTGAAAAATTAAATCGACAAACTCCATTTAAGGATAAAATTATTCAAATAGATAGCAGCAATTTTTATAAATTTTTAAACATGTTTAGATAATACCTTGATGGATTGCCGGTTTTCCTCCTGAAAGAACGCCTAGTGGCAACGAACCAGTTGGAGTTAGGCCTTTAAGTTGGAGTACTGTCTCACTCTCTTCCCTAAAAATCTTTTTATTGAAATATCGAAGTAACGCAAAACCTTAGTACAGAAAATGTTCGTGCCATTTTCCCAATAGCTCGGATTTTATGTCTAATGATTTCTTTCCGCGTTGAAGGCATTCCACCTAAAAATTAAAGGGAAAATACAAGAACAAAAGCTTATGGAAAACTGCAAAAAATTTCCCGAAGCAAAAAGAAATAAAAAACAGAAACAGACTCAAAGCAAAGATTTCAAGCAAACTTTTTTAATAAACTGAGCTAATATTATAAATAAACTTATGTTAGAAGAATGAATTATAAAATTAAAAATGTCAAATTATGTTCATAAGTTCACTGCAAAGATAGTGAAATTATTAGACGATTATAAGATGTTTGTAAAATTATCAGCTTTAGAAAACTTAATATTTGATAGCCAAATCGGAATAAATATAGTGGGGCGATCATTTTTAGTTCTAGAATGAAGAAAAAAATTAAATGCCCGAACAAACGTTTAAAGCAAAAAATAGATCAAGCAAAAACAAGGAATTAAAAAATAAAAGGCCAAAAAGCAAAATATAAACTAAAACCAAAAAGGAAAATGAGCTATTTGATTGCCCACCTTCGGTTCCTGCATAGGATCAATGCATAAAATAGTAAAATGTTAGATAAACCAATAATAAAAATAAACCAAAAATTTGTTTACAGAATTTACAATTTTTCTTGTGTGCATGTCTTCTCCTATATCTTAATGCTTACCTAGCTTTTATCTAGTAATATTAATGACAAAATAATTAAAAAGTTATTCACAACTATCTTGGTATAAAAGTGCATGTGTATGAAATGCAATTGTAATTGCATAATTATGGATTGATTCACACCCACAATCAGCAACTTTAATAAATTTGAAGGAAAATGCCGAATGAAACGTCAAGAAATATGAATGGATCAAAAATTTATAAAAATAAATTTAAAAATCAAATTTTCCTATCTTAACAAAACAAATTTCGTATTTTGAAGAATTGTCTTAAAATGATCGCCCCACAAACACACCAAAAATAGCAACCAAAAATATAAGGAATTAAGTTAGCAAAAATTATGTCTTGATTAAATTTAACAAACAAGAAAACATATATATAAAGAAATCGTACTTATTAACTGTTAATTTTTAGTATTAAACAAGAAACAAAAACATTAAATAAGCACAAAACATAAAAAGGGATAACAAACAAAACGTTTCACTCGGCAAGATAATAAAAACATGTTGCTGTTTGTGAGATAAGTGAATCAACTAAAAACATTCATGCACGAACTTCACATCAAAATTTATTTTTGCTATGTCTAACCGATTAAATCACAAATTAAAACTTCCCAATGGAATATGTATTTTAAATGTATTTCTCAAAAATTAAACATGAATACCTATTAGTAGCTTAAAGCGTTTAACTGCTTAAATAACGGGCCTGTACCAACCTTCGAATGTATCATCTCCTTCAGCCATCAACTCATCGTCAGAACAAATGTTTAGAATATGTACAAGCATTTCTGTTACTGAAATAAAAGAAAAGTAATAAAAAACACATTTATTCAAACAACGATGCAACAACCTTTCTCTCCGACAAATGGCAAAGACCATGCTAAAACAAGATTATTTATTAAAACATTATTTTACAACTATGTTGAACTGAAAGTTAAATAAAACACCAGCCTAGAATTACAAAACGGATCTTAAATAAACGTACTAAATACGTCCATAAAGTTTGGCAACCAGTAAGGATGAGGGGAACAGTTGAATTGACGTATGTTCATAACATTGTTCTCGTACTTGAGGATGGCAGCTATAGTACATAGATCAGTAATTTTAACTTATTATTAAACCTTTATTATTGTATACATCCAAATAATTGGGAGCACTGAAAATAGTTATAAGCGACGGAAATCCGGTGGCCTGCGACTTTCTGTACATCTAAATTAATAAAATATACACAAAATAGATTAGATTATTCAATACTCTATATCCGGCATCTTGTGCCTCATGTGCACGGATGATTGAAAGGAGATTATTATGTTGAAGAAAATCGCAACAAGCAGAATAGCTAATAAAAGAAGTTAGACAGTGTAAACTTGTTTACTTTAAACTTTTAATAAAGGCAAATACCTGTAGAAGTATGAGCACCCACGTACTGAATTGTGAGAGAATTGTTCTGAATTGCGCTCATTCCCAAAATCCTCGAGTGGGTCAGACCACAGAAGATCACACATTGGCCCAAAAGCTGGTGGCTCTTTAAAGCGATCCAACTGTTATAATTTGTTTTTTTTTATTTTAAATAACAGTCTTCTGCGATATAAAAATTAGGATTAAAATAAATGAACAACCTTCTTTATATCGTCAAGAGTATGAATTTCGGGTGAGAGACCTCCATGTACGCACAAAAATTGTTGATTCATTAAAGCAGCTAAAGGAAGAGCGTCAAAAGATTCCATACAAGCATCATAAACACTTTCGGAATACTTTATTTTACATTCCTGTATGCGATAAATTTATAAATAAAATTTTTTACGTAATAAAGAATTATTTGCCTGTTTGAAGGTGAAGTATTCAGTTAAATGACGACATTCATGGTTTCCGCGCAATAAAAACAGTGTTGAAGGATAGGATATTTTCAGTGCCCAAAGGTAAAGTACACACTCTATACTGAAATAACCACGATCAACATAGTCACCCAGAAACTTTAAAAGAAAAATCTATGTATGTTTAAGTAGTTTTGCTTAATTTTAAAGATCCTTAAATGCTTAATCAGACCCAAAAATTTTTGTATTATTAAGAAATAAAAAAATTAACCAAGTATTTTGTTGCTGCTGGTGACCCTCCGACTTCGAAAAGCTTCATAAGATCATAGAACTGGCCGTGAATATCTCCACACACCGTGACAGGCGCCTCGATATCTAGCATAGTTTTTTCTTGCCGAAACAATGCAGTACACTCTAAGAAAAAAAGGTAATTCTAAAAAAACTATGCAAAGGTTGCCATTAATAATTCGTAACGCAGCCTCTTCCTCTATTCGTCCTTCTTTGATGAAATGTTCTTTAAGAAGATCACCACGCGGTTTACCCGTTCTCCGATCATAGACTTCCTCAAGTGTCAATTTTTCACTGATAGGGAATTGAACAGCTAAAAATATTTAAAGATTAGATAGCGACTTAAGGTACCTGGGATTTAAAAATTATGTTTTAGGATTGAACATAACATGTATTAGAAAGGAAAAAACTATTTTAACACTATGACCACACTCGTAACATTTAGAAAATCAATCATAACTAACATTTTATCACTCTCTCTGTAGTTGAATGTGTCGGTTGTGGACGTCTAACGGCTGCAATTGAGGTTTGCGCTGCACTTGTTGGTGAGTTTGCCCCACTTGCAGAAGCATTTGTTGCAGCTGAAGACGGATCAGTAGCCACAGAGGCCATAAAGTAGTTCTGCTAATGTAGAAGCAGTTAGCCTTAAGATCACAAATAATACTATAAGGGATTTAGAAAAGATTTAAGTTATCCTAAGTGTACACACGTGTTAAAAACTTGTTGTTTGACGATCAATAATCAAATTAAAATTTCTTACAATTATTGATGTATTAGAAGTTATTCTCTTGACTAAAGTTGTTAGTAATAAAGCGTGACAGCCTATTCATATGTTGTTGATTTTGTATTGATGTTAGGTTAAAAAGGATAAGTGCAGCAAAAGTGTATAATGGTTTCAGCTGCTGTTTGTAAAGACCGTTATGAGCTCAATCAATCGATGTCAGTGAAAGTTTGCCACAGCCAACTTTCACTTTTCTTTTTTAACACAGCGAGAGAGAATGTATGTAGAATGCTGAGATACTATGTCAGAGAACGCTACTGCTTTTTTGTCTGCAGGTTTAAATGCGTTAGGACAAATTTATTTTGAAAAGGGTAAGAAGTGTCGAGAATTGTTAAGTTGATGGTCGTTCAACCAAGACTTAAGCGAGGGTAAATATGATAAAAGAAAAAGCCACTAAGAAATGACTTGCGATAAATTTAGGGACTATCCGGGACTATTTAAAACAAAAACTTTAGTGTAGCAAAAATATACAGTAAGCTGTTGTGTGCACAATAAATCTTACTTAAAATCGCCCTAAATTCCATTTACAGCATCAAAACCCAAATCATGAGCGCTCGGATCTCGAGAAATATTCTGGGGACATGCTATTTAGTTATGGTAATAACGCTATGAAAGAAGCAGTTGCAGTTTTCTGGCTTTTTAGTGTTTCACCATCTCTGTATATGCTTGACGTATCCGCACGTCGGGATATATTTTTTAAAATTGGGAAGACTCTAGGACAGTGCATAAATAAATCGATAGCTAAAAAGCAAAAAGCCGCTGTACATATTTAGACCAGGAAGAAACGTACTCACTCCTATAAAGATATATTATAGATGTATCTATGTATGTAAGTATATGGAAATAGCTGACTAGTTTCTAGTTTTTAACTATCTTTTATCGGATAACATTGGGATTGTATACAATGTTAGATGCGGATACAAATGTATTTAACAGTAAATTTTTAACATAAATTGGACATGAAATGCGGACGAAAAACAAAGTAAAAAGTAAAACAATTTGGGTGGTAAATTGAAAGTTGATACTAAAAAGTAAAAATATTTTTATAAATTTTTACGAAATAGTGAATTGAAAAAAGCACAGGCCATGTGACATAACAATGACAAGCAGAATCTGGCTTCTTCAATAAGAAGTTGGATAAGGGAATATGCATTTAACATGCATTTAATATAATTTGGTTTTTTCGATTTGGTGTGCTAAATATATAGTGTTGTCACTGATACTAAACACATACTGATACTAAAACATCACTGATACTAATACACATCAAATTGTTTATTAAATAATGCCCTAATTTTTATTATTCCCTAATGCAGTGCGCATCGGCAATGCGCATTAAGAATGCCTTTGAATTATGCATTGGGGATGTAATTGACTGCTGTTGTTGACGAATAACGTCAGCACTTCCACCCTCAAATGTGATAGCAGCTATCTACAAATATATACTTAGCTTCCAGGTTCCGCATGTCCATAACAGTCACTAAGGTAACTAGCGCTGTTATTTATTACGTCAGAGCTAACGACTAAAATGAAAGTTAATAAGTTGAAACGGCTTCTTTTAAGCTTGTTGATAAAAAAATAAATATACCTATATGTATACATAAACTTTTTTCAGAATATAAGTGTAAACCATATAGCTATTTAATTGTTGAGGCTATGCAAAAAGTGTTATGTATTTAGTGAAACTACATCAGTCCGATCAAATCGAGATGCTGGTTCTCTCCCAGCCGCCTAAGCTTTTGCATTTGCTGAAGGAGAAACATAAAGAGGTACGAGTTGATTTGGTCTTAATCGTAATTGGACTATTTTTTGTACCTGACTTTTTTTCTCTTAATCGTATATAGGTACATATACTAATTTTGGTACGAGCTTCCAAACATTGATTTTAGATTACAATTCTCTTCATAAATAGCTCATGTATAGAAATAAATATTATAGTATATATGCATAGACATGGCAAGTAATTAAATATGAAAGCAAAAGTATAAATGCCCCTCTCGGTCATCAGACCAGCGGCTTCATTGGTTTCGTAAATCTTTCACTGCCTTGAAGTACAAAACTTATTGTTAAATATAATTTTGTCGGAACAAACCTTTATGTAGGGTATCAGACAGTCAAGCGATTTTGACCTATAAATATTTAATGTTAAATGAGCTTCAACGAATTTTAATTTTACAACCTAGCAATAAACGGATGGTTTAATAGTTCTTCTGTGTCTGCACGTTCATTTGGATCGACACAAAGACACCGATTTATCAAATCCAAGAATTCTTCAGACTGAAAAATTAGTGTATCTTAAGAAAAATTGATGTTCCTAATTTGAGTTATCTGAATAAAAATAACTGACAAGTTCAGCCATCCTCCTAATTTCCGGTTTTCCATTTTGTGCAATCAAATAAATGGCCTAAAGTTGTAAATTTGACATTTATTTATTTACAAAAATTTACCCTTAATGGAGTTTCAGACAGATAAGGTGGTTCACCATCAATCATTTCTAGCTTAATACAAAATTCAATTACCGAATGACAATTAAACTATTTGTAAACTAGACAAAATTAGTCATTTTTAAATTTATACTTATATTAAATAAAATCTAAAGAAACAAACAGCCATGATTCCCAATGACCATATATCCACTTTGTAGTTATATTTTGTTTTATTTACAATCTCTGGTGCCATCCAATATGGGGTACCAATTATTGTCGCCCTTTTGGATCCAGGTTGTAATTGGGCACAAAAGCCGAAATCTAATTTTAAAATAATAACTTAGGGGCTTCAAACAGACCAGTAAGCTTCACAGCACCATCCATACCCAAAAGAACGTTGTCAGACTTAATATCTCTGTGGATAATGCTATGCCTAAAAATATGTAATTAGAAATTAATGTTTAAATCAGAATTAAAGCTACTTGTGCAGGAAATCCAAAGCCAAAAGGCATTCCTTTAAAACAGCTGCAATTTGCCCCTCGTCAAGTTCCGTTTTTACAACAACATCAGTCAGATTACCACCCTAATTGACAATATTAGTTTATTATAGTTAGATAATTTTAAATTCAACCTTAAGCTACTCATTAAATTAAAAAATACGCACATTGAGGAAGTCCATAATTACCCACAAGTCGTCAGCGCCTACCAGATAACTATCAATATAGTTAACCAAATTCTGATTTGGAAATATTATTAGAAAACAAAACTTTAAACCTTATGTTTGTATTGTTGCATTACTTTGATTTCAGTTAACAACATCTTAAGTTTATTTTCACATAGATTTAACGAATTATAACCTCTTTTTTGGGCTGCGATTTGAAAGCCATCCTTTTAACCGCGACCACCTCTCCAGTAAATTTGCATCTAGCCGTCCAAACATTACCTAATATTTAAAACTCTAAGTGAAAAGTCAATCATTCTATTTATTCGTATATTTAAATTAATCAATATGAATTATACAATTTGCGATTGAAGCTATAAATAGAAGCAGTAATTCAGCGACTGCCCGCTAATTAAATTTGCACGCCCAATTATCTTACATGGTAGTTCCCAATTTTAAAATTTAACGTTACATACCGGTAGCGCCAACACCAATTTTATCAATAAGTTGATACTTCTGAAATGGATCACCGCTATTAACAATTCGCTTTAGCTCGTTAAGGACCTTTACATGATAAAATTTAAATAATTAAAGATTAACACCCCGCCGTTGTCATAAACACTTTAACCCTTCACCTGTTGATCAGTCATCCTAAATCTTGATTGTCTTGTTCGTACAACTTCAGAGCCATCTTCTGAGGCTGCATTTATCGGTTGATCGTTGCCCTGTCTTGGTGTTCGCTGTTTAACGGTATTAGCTGTATTCGTAGCGGTGAAGTTTCTTGCATGCGCAACAGGCGAATGAACGCATAAATCTTGATTATCATGCGACGCAACCTATATAATTTACTGTAAAATAATAAAATATCAAATAATGAAAACCGTGTCCACACATTTTGCCGATACTTGTGTTCCTTCATTATTCGCGCAAAATGTAAAGGGAGTTTGTATTCCAGCGTTGACACCATTAATGCTAGTATTGGATTTTCTGCAATTTTGCTGGTGGCGTACTGGTGATGATTTAGTTGAAACGGTGCTGCAATTACTACAACCTCGACTTTTATCTGTTACAGTCGCAGTAGCAGTTGAAGGTAGTAAAGGTTGGTAACGGTGCAAGGGTGATGAGTATGGTGAGACAATATTCTTTAAAGAATTGAAAATGAACTAAAAAGGGGAAGCGCTGACGCTACTTTAAGAATATACCTGTTTGTTCAAACTATTTGAGCTTGAGCCACATGATCTATCGATTGGTCGAACATCTATATCAAAATTGGCTAACTTTTTTGAAAGATTGTCATGTATGTGTAAGGATTCTTGTGAAAAGCTAAAATAATAAAAAATAAACAATCAAAAAATGCTATGAAAAGTTAGTTCAAAATCACCTGGTGTTTTCCGCAACATTCACCTTGGTATTTCCAATGTTTAAATTTTCACATGAATCGACATTGTCAGTTAAAAAATAAGTAGATTCTTGGGAGGAGAAACCGTTGAAGCCATTTCCAGCAGGCGATGAGGAGGAACTTTTGAGATGCTTAATTTAGAAAATTATGAATATAATTAGAAGGAAATTATTTAATATTTAAAGGAAATGTGTTTTGATATGTGGATTGTACCAGAAAAATATAGTTTAATATCAATTGTTATAAACAGGATTTTATTTAGAAGAATTACGAACGAAGGGAAAAATTTTTAATTAAAGAATTTGTGTGGTACTAATATTTTCCATTGTTCTTTTGATTAAATCTCACTAAAAATCAACGAAAATAAAGTATAATATTAATACCAATATTACAACAATTTGTAAACTATACCACATGATATATGTACTCGATATATGCCGCAAAAGGAGACTGTACCGAAAGGCACAGTGGATTTGAAGCAGTATCGAAAAGAATTTTGGCAGATAATTTTACATCTCAAGTAAATATACGTTTATTTTAATGAAAATTTCTTTTAAAAAATTATTATTAAAGATAGCAATAGATAAATTAAAAACGAAAATTTAAATTTAAGAAATGCATAAGATGAAATGCATATAAGGTATGTAACCGAATAACCAGCAAATAAAAATGTCTCCATTCCTATTCCCTCGACCCTTATAAATCATGTTATTATGAGATCAATCATGAAAGAAGGAAAAGAACGACTAAAGCGCAAAGGGCATTCGATTTTATAAAAGGGGTGAAACAACAAATAAAATGAGCACACCACACCCAACATTGCTGCATATGCCAGTTGAAAAAACCAATATTCGGTGTGTGCAAATTGGGAAAGAAAATTGGTGCTGCGTGAAAAAATGTAGCGTAAAGATTGATAAAAAAATCCTTTTAATAGGTGTAAAAAAAGCATAAAGGGATCATAGCAATAAGGCGATGTGCTAAATATGATGCGATGTATTTTAAAAATAAAAGGTAGATGGGTGTTTAACCAAGTGTTTAACATTTTATAAGGGTGTTTTAAAAATTAAAAAAAAGAAACCAAAAAGAGTTCAAAAAATTAAACGAACTTTTGGCTTTGGAGGCAAAGGTGGCGGCACCTTACACGCATTCACGGAAGAATTTATCTCACAAGCATCTAAATTGTTGTGGTTCTGTGTTAACAATCCTTTCACATCATCACAACTGTCAGCTTTATTTGGAAAGAACTGAACTGAAGAAATTGAAGATTGATTCTCAGTTGGTAATAAATTCTCTGATGTAATTGCTGCAACAGTTTTGCGTGGTGGTGCTAATGGAGGAGATTCCCCTGAAAGTTTTTAATAGAATTAATAGAGAAAATTGTAATCTCGTTAACGCCACCTCATATCCTTTAGCTGTAAAAAAATTAGAGGTCAGAAAAAATTCGATGCAATAATAAAAAGCGGTGCATCATTCGTTAAGGATTCAATAGCGAAACAGATCGAAATTAAGGAAATCTGACAAATCTTATCATTTTTTTAATAGACTGCTGGAAGAAGAGGTGAATAAATATGACTATTAATGAAAAAAGTGCATACCATTTAATTCAGTGCTCTCATCTTTTCCAGTGAAATGTTCATCAAAAGTGAAAGAATTTGAAGCAATAATTATCTTTGATTCGTCCAAAAGTTTATTGTCACAACAACCCGTTTCATCTAAATTTTAGAATTTCGAAACAGATTTCTTGAATTTGGGCAAATTTACGAAAAATAAGCAAAAATGATAAACCTCGTGTAAACAGATCCAGCTTTTCATCCGAATATTTAAGTTTGTTGGTTGTATCCTCCTGAACGCCATCTGAGCTGAATGAAGATTCGGAATTACTTCTATGAATAATATCAAATTTTGAGGGTTTCTCCAACTCTATAAAAATTTGTTTAGGTTATTAAACAGAATTGTCCCACTGTCTTTTAAATTACCATGTGATCCGCTGGAATGTGTACTAGGGGTTAGACTAGCAGAAGTTCGAGAAATTTCTTGCCCGCTTATGCCATAAACGACAAAATCATCATCAGCATAAACCGACTTTTGAGTTATCATAAACCTGTCACTGTCATTTTGTTTGAACAGTTGAGCATAAGTCTTTAGAGCAGCTACAACAGCAGTTGGATTACGTTTTTGATCTATTTCTCTTAAAAAAGAAAATTAGAAAGTATCCCAAAAATCTTAGAAAAATAACATGGGCAACTAAAAGCAAACGTTATGTCTCGCTGTAGCATTTCCAACCATGATTGTGGCAATCCAGTAAACTTTTGTCCATCATACCCAACCTAAAATACATAATTTTTGGTGCAATGCCATTTACAAAACATACATGTATCCTGTGAACTGTGTTGTATGGCCCCGATATTTCATTCGCACTATGTTGATTTGCCATTCCATTCTGCGCACAATCACTATCAGAACTATTATTGAAAAGACGACCCAAAAGAGCCCGTATTCGTACTTTGGAACCAGTTTTTTCTTTATGGACCTTTTCTACATTGTCGCATCTTGATGGTGTGGCTAATGAAACAGAAGACATTATACAAATAGATTGTTGAACTAATTGAGTGAACTAGGTAATTGAGTGCGAAAAAGATGAATCATACACGCTGAACTGCGCGCGCCGAATTGTATTGCTCTTAGAGTGAGAACAACGAGTAGAGCAGAGAAAAATACTCAATTACACCAGTTGAGTACCAGACTATACGGCTACCCTACAACTCATCCAATCCTTAACTCATCTACACGGCCAAAAACGCTCAACTCATCCAATCCTCAACTCATCCAATCCTTAACTCATCTACACGGCCAAAAACGTTCAACTCATCCAATTTTTAAAATATCGGGCCAGTTGAGTCCCTGGCCGGTTGAGTTCTTGGTCAGTAGAGTCCCTGGCCGGTTAAGTTCTTAGTCAGTAGAGTCCCTGGCCGGTTGAGTTCTTGGTCAGTAGAGTCCCTGGCCGGTTGAGTTCTTGGTCAGTAGAGTCCCTGGCCGGTTGAGTCCCTGGACAGTTGACTCCCTGGCCGGTTGAGTCCCTGGACAGTTGAGTCCATTGCAGTTGAGTCCACGGCCGATTGAGTCCATTGCCAGTAGAGTCCATGGGCAGTTGAGTCCATTGCCAGTTGAGTCCATGGGCAGTTGAGTCTCAACCGGCTGCGACTCAACCGTAAATCAGTATGGTTCAATTCTACAAGTTTTGGCTAGGACTCAGACGTGTTACACTAAGCAGGCCTGTCTGTTCGGAATTGTTCATCGTCGAAAACTGGATCGTAATTTTTTGTCGAGAAATAAAAAAATATTTCTCTTTAAATTTCTTCCTTAACGCAGATATTCCACTTAAGTCGTTCTAATCGTTATTCTTATTGTTCCTTTAAATTTCAATATCTGTATTTCAATATATTTAAATTTTAATATATTTATTTAAATGATTTATTACAATTCTCAAACATAAAATGTTGTTTAAACACCGAGTTTATTCTGTCGGATTAAGTGAAAACCTATTTGAAGTTAAATGAGTGAACATACATATGAGTACTAATGAAATAAAAATCTAAATAAAAAGACTTGGAGATCCCTCCAATAATTAAAAACATTTTTATATTTGCATTGAAAGGGATGATTTTGAAAGTGGCTGATTAGAATTCTTTTAAGTTTTAGGCCATTTCAGCAGCTGGCTGATGCCCTTTGTAGAATATCTTTAAAAAAGAAAGGCGCAAATATATATCCTTGTCCAAGGTAAAATTTGCTTTGAAATTCAACCCTGAAAATAGTATGCGGTTATTTAAAATAAATCGAATCAAAAGCACTAACCAGTGTAGACGTAAGGCATGTAAAAAAGCAGAAAGCCCCTCCATAAGTACAAGTATGGAGAAGGTGAGTACCCCAAATGCAAAAAATATTGCGTAAAGTGCGATGTAACCTTTGATGTCGTTAAACGCAAAGGCGTTCTCCAACACCTTAATAAAATTGGAAAACAGAATTATCAAAGTTTAGAGTGAGATTTATAACGTACCATGTCCCAAAGAACTTCAGAGAGTTGGGCGTGTGCAAGCGACAAAGCCCACAGTCTAAGATAGGAAGCAGTATGGGAGACACAGCCAAGTACATACTAATCGAAATGAACTTTTTGATGGTTAAGAAACTTTACCTCAATTGTGTGAATTGCTTGATGGACCATAATGTCTCCAAAAGACTACAAAAAAATAACTTTTTTCGTATTTTTATCTCAGACTTGCCTCATCATGATGAGAAGCTATAACTCCATGCGATGGTTCATTTTCGCCTGAATGATCTCCATTGGCTGTCTTTGACGGCTTTCTACCATTTTTCACAAGTTCTGTTTCATCCTTTTGCATGTTGATTCGTACACTCTGGAAATAAAGTTGATTTAAAACAAGAATTTAAGCTCTTGTAGACCATGTTATCTGAAACAGCACGTTTTGCCCTTCGTTGATGCATCAAAATATGTATCGGTTTGCCAAACAACATTATAGGTATACAAAGAACAGCAATGATAACAAGTATTGCTTCAAGAAATGACTGAAAAGAAAGTAGCCTTAACTTTCGGTTATTTTTAATGTGTTAAGATTGCCTGGCCCGGATACCACTGGTTAAGAAAACAACTTGGTAATTCATGACCATTTTCTGTAAAACCAGCCGCTCGTTCTTTAAACATAAACCTATGTCAAAGATAAGATAAACGATTTAAAAAATGAAGAGAATTACATGTTGATCAAACCAATCTAGAAAGACTATTTTAAATATAATAGATAAATCATATTTTACCAATAAAGAAGGTGCGCAATGCGAACCCGGATATTGGCGACCTGATATTTTTTACAAAATTAATCTCGTTATTTTTATCTACCGAAAATCGTCTCAGGCTTAACCCAAAATAATAACCACTTTAGCACAATTTGTAGGCAAAGATATATGAAGATACTACCCATAAATATCATTTGAGGAATAAATACCGTGAAGATTTCAATCTATAAATTATTCGGAATTTAATAGATTGCTTAAGATACAGCATACCGATGAATTGAAGTATCTGAGAGAAGATAAAATGATTTATTAAAGAAATATTTTAATGACTCACTTGTAGTTTTGATACGAAAGACATACACCAAATGTCATTTGAGCAATCCCAAGGATGACGCTAAATTAATAAATTAATAAAAACCCATTTAAATATTACCTAAGTTTCATTTTCATTGAATTCGCAAAGTTAAGTTTATTTTCAGCCAAGTTCCAAATGGGATCTAGGCCGAACTGAAATTATTTTTCTGATTGGATTTGACCGTAAACATTATGAATTTAAGCTTCTACCGGATAAGGGCCTGATTGTTTCATAAAAGCAAATTCTGAAGGCAATTCTACCAACATCTCCTTGCCATGTTCTGAATGATTCAGCCATTTTCCAATTTGTTCCGAACTAAAAAACGCAAAAACGACTCTTATGTAGATTAGAAATTGGTTGAATATGAACATACGGATAAGGATTTTTCCAGGCACTTCCAAAAATAGAAAATGATTTTGCAAAAGCATCATTGTAGACGAGACCAGCATGCATAGAGAATAGACCCATCAACTGAAATTAGATTATCAAGTTCATACCAAAATCAAGTTCATACCAAAATAATATATCGTCCGCCAAAGAACATGTTGAAAATCTTGAAAAAATATTAAATTTCATTTTGAAGTTTTCATTAAAAATTTTCTACCTCATCTTTTATTTGCCTAGCTTCGAGATTTCGCTCTCTAACAACCAAATACAAACCACAAAGAAACATTAAAACTCCATGTCCCAAATCACCAAACTTGAATTCAAAAATTGTATTTTTATGTGAATAATGAATAAACCATGCATGAGAAGATGAAAGGAAATGTAATTATAGTATAAGGAGCTGGATTCAATTCTAAATAGGAGGCCACTCCATAAGAGTCAACAATGCCCTGGAAGACTGCAGTAAATTTGTTTGTACGGTTATAGGTAGGTGGCCTTTAATTTATAATTTTTAAAGTGATTTTTAGAAACTTTAAATAAATTATATTACATTTCGCTGGTATGCACAACATTTAGCACGGGTTTCACAGTACTTCCATGCTTACTCTGTTTAAAATTTTAAAATTAAAACGATGATAACACCATGATTCCTAGCAAATTATTTATAACAATAATCATACCACTCCAGTTTCCAATGCTTCACGAACGGCTTGCACATCATCAAGAGGAACCCAACATTCAGCGACAAAAAATTTGCCAATTCCATCAAAAGTAAAGTTGTTAAGAGTGGAATAAATTGATTTGTGGACTCTAACCTGTCAATGAAATCCAATTAAATATATCCTGTTAAACTTAATTATTTAAAGGGTCACTTGTTTAAGCCAGTTACGATGATTCGCTGCCACGGCGTTCAAAACTTTCATTCGATGCTCTCTTGTTTGAGACATAACCTAAAACCGAAAAATTATCGAAAAAATCTTTTTTAGTAAAATATACCATTTGCATGTCGTTAAGACTCGCTTGAACTTGTTGTAGCGCAGTCTTTCGGTCTGGACCTAAAATTATATGATTGGAAACTTTATCAGGAATGATAAAATATTTGTAAAAAAATCACTTGTTCGTGGGCATTGATTGTACTGTCTAGCTTTAAATCCTTCACAAACCTATAATAAGGGAAATTAAAACTAAGACACCGTACATAAATTCAAAAAATCAATCTTGCTTTTTACTCCAGACCCTACTGTTCAACTTTGACTGGCCATAATCGGCCTAGTCATTTTGCAAGAAAACGAATATCACTCCGCATTAAAAAGTCGTGGTCAACAAAAAATATATCAAATTCACAAACATCGACCCTTGTAATATAGAAAAATTAATTTAGGACCTTGTCAATGATTGATCGAAGTCGTTCTCCGTTATAAAAGATGATGAATACAGACTCTTTGATTGGCTCGCCCTACAGACAAATAGAAATAAAAAATAAAAGCACAATAAAGCACCGTTTCTGGATGCTCCAGATGCTCTTCAATTTCAATGTGACGAACAAAAGCTGTACGTCGACTGCAATTCCTCGTTAAAACATTATATCATGAATTAATATACCATACTCTCCAAAGAATTCGCTCAAATGCATTAACTTTTTCTGTTAGAATAACCCCAACAACATAACTAAAAATAAGACATTCATTATTTACCCAGTAGGTTCAAATCATTTACCCAGTAGGTTCCTTCTCAGCAGAGTGCAGAGCAATACCAGCTTCGCTTTCAGCAGCGGCACTTTGCTGTTCGATCTCATGCACTGCGGCATCACTAATTCCCTATTAAAATAATTGGATATTTTTAAAAGGCTAGAAATTCGGCAAACCCCTTCAAAGAATTGGTCCGCCTTTTCTAATACATGCTGCCATTCTTTAAGCTCCAAATAATTTCTTTTCAACTGTTGGTCACTGTTATTCATGTGGATTACATCTCGTTCCAAATCAACTAATGTTTGCTTAAAAAAGAGAACTGTTACATTTACTTAAATGTAACACAACCTCAAGTTGATTGATCTCATGATGCGGCATGACCTCAACTGGGTCTCGACTTTCAACACTTCCAAGTATCGTGTTATTATCCTTTCGAATTTGCGCCTCCAAAAATCCTATTACAATTATGTGGGCTTTAATTTTAAAATTATTTAAAATCCCACTCAATTTTCGTTCCATCTCATCAAAGCGACGTATATCCTTGGCAAACATTCTTTGAAAAGAATTAACATCCGCGTTTAACTAAAATTAGTTTTGTTATAAATTAAGTCTAAAATAATGAAATCTCACATCTTTAAATTGAACATACGGCTTTTTGCCGAGTTCTGCAACGCAGGCAAAAGCAGCATCTCTTTCCACAATCATCTAATTAAGAAATTTAGTTAAAGTTTTAGTGCCTAAAAATACTCAGGGTAATTATTCATGAAAAACTATGCTAAAGATTTTGAAATTAAAAAAGAGCCTACTTGACAAAAGCGCATCTCCTCGCTCCGATAAAGTGAACCCATTTTAGCACCGTTTTAGATGATCAGCAAAGATAAGTATCAATGATAAAATATTTGTAATATCAATTATAATATTGTATTTACTATTAATAATGAAATGATTAAAAACAAAGTTAGGTAAATGTCTTATAAAAACTTGGAGGGCAAGTTCATTAAATAAAAACCCCTATTATTATTTTTTCATATCAATCAGTCTCGATACATTAATTATACTACTGTTTAAAAATATCTTCATATATTTTTAATAGTACATGAGATATTTTACGTAAATCCTGCCGATATAATTTAATATTTTCTCCATTAAAAATTGTTATTTCCGTTGTTTTTTTTTCGATTATTAAATATGTTCCCCCCTTTCAATCGTTTTTGTACGTATACCACACTATATTGAATACGCACAATTAAAAAATGAGGTTTAAAATAGTAAAAATGTCGCGCACTAAATTAAACAATAACAAAGGGAAATATTAGTAGTTAAGCAGAAAATCCATTATTATTCACATTGGATTAATAATTCCCAATGGATTTGAAAAAAATAATAAAATATTTTTCATGCGCGGAATTGAAAAACGTGAAATTATCAAAAAAACAAGGTAAATACTACAAAATAATTTAAAATAAGCGCAATATGTATCGACCGCTTAAAATTAAATGTTTACATTTTTTGTTTAGACACAACCTCAATATGTATGAAAAGAATATAAATAAATTTGCGCAGTAGGTAAAGGTTACCTGGAACATGAAAAACTAGGAGAAAAAATATTTGAGTGTGAAAATAGCGTTAATTATTTTAATCCTTATAAAATTTTTAACATGAGAAAATAATATTATTCTCAAATAATCACTGAAACGTTTTTTATAACCTTAAGATTATTTTAAGATAAAAATAACGAAATATTTTAGTTAGAAAGGGGCACTATTATGTTTGCTTAGTTAAGGCTTTTTAAACAAATGAACGGATTTGAGAAGCATCCGAAAATTTCGAGGATCGCGCGCGCTGGGTGGAGAATTTTAGAAATGTAAACAAGAGAAATGATTATGTGGGATAAAATTAAAGAGAAAAAGCAATCAAAATTTAATGTTGAAAAAATAGAATTTTAATTCAAAGTCCATGACAAAAAATTTAAGTAGCGCAAGTGGGATTTAGATATCGGATTACTGCGCAAAAAGATGAGGATGACTATTATTTGATTGCTCATACCTCTGCTCAATCATAATTTAATGATGCACAAAATGAGGGAGAATAAAAAGTATAAAAAAGTACAATTTTTAGTAAAATTTTTACAAGAATGCATTTTGGTTTTGCATAAATACAAATGACAATTTTAGACATACGATTTGTTTTTATAAGCAAACAGAAAAACTCAACATAAAAACGCGCTTAATTCCCCCTATCGCTAAAAAACTTTGTTTGATGCCAAAATTTGTAAACCAATAAATTCTTTTGTACACATTCATATCGCGGGGAAGCGATGAAAATAGTTTTGTGTGAAGTGGTGTGATGACAGCAGAGAATGAAGAATTTGTCGGAGTGAAAATGAGTAGGGAAAATAGTGACAATAGTATATGTATTTTTGGGGGTCATATCCTAGTCATCACCGGTTTTCATACAAGGAGTGAAAGGGGCAAAAAAACTTAAGAAAAGCTTTTGTTAAAAACTGATTGATCAAAAAATATAAAGGAATTATGTAAATTGGAAGCGATCATGCATTCGAAAAGGGTTTGGGTTTACCTAATTTCTAATTAATAACTTTATTAGATTAGTAAGATAGTATTTCTCAAAAATTTCACAATTTGGGAAGTTATATAAAAGACATTTGAGAATTCTAAATATAAAATTGAGAATTATTCATGCATTTAACATTTTTAGTTGCAATATTTCAGCAGTTGTGCATTAAAAAGAAGTGAAAACTTAAATAACAATCGAAAGAATGAAAAGACAAAAACGCGTTATACGCAAAATTTAATCGCGTTTTTTTTGGGGGGGGGGGGTGAAAGGAAGAGAAGCTATGTAGTTAGAGTAATTAATTACTCTGATTAAAATTTTGTGTTGAATGAAGAGTTGAAGAATTTTGTGGAAATAATTGCGGACATTTAATATAAAATTTTTTAGGATGGAATGGCAGTTAGTGAAATTGAATGAAAGAATGGTGTCCGGCTCCCTATGGAATTAAAAAATGGGCGCATGAGAGGGAGCGACGACCACTTTTTGATTTTCGGTTTCACCTGCGCGCTAATACATGAAAATTTGAAAAAGAAAAAAGATAGAATTGTTCAACGAGAGTTTTGAGTGTGTGTGAGAGGGAAAGATAACAGATTTATAATTTAATAAAATTCTAGATTGCAACCGAAAAATAACGGATAAAATAATTAATTTGGTAGATCGATTAGTTGATCACATACTACGACCCTAAATATAAAATAAAATATTTATCTAGATAAAGGTAAAAATGTACAAATTTCAATGAGATATGTAATTGAATAAAAATAATTAAATCCCCATAGGATAAATATCCATAAAATTCAAAGATAACTTCGGATAGATTGAACCCCCTCAGGAACATTTTGAACGCAAGAATCCGGAGGTCTTTCTATTGGTTCAGCAAATCCAGCATCCGGTATATAAGAAGCAACTAAAGTGGTGTTGAGCCCCGGATTCCCTCGAGAAAATAGAAAACCCTTCCGACGCATAGATTCGAGGATTTGTGGAACATGTCCTGCAAAGTAAGATCATTTAGAAAAGTTAAGAATTTCAACTTTCTTCCATGCGCACTTCAACTGGAATTTTAAGAATTTTAGGTTGTTTGATGCAGGAGACAGTCAATTTATTCTTGTCCAAATTTAAAACTAAAATTTTAGCCGAAATTTAAAGAAATCCTTCCTTTTGAAATTAAGTACAAACTTCATATCTATTGTTCCGTTGCAAGGGAAAAAACTGCTAAGGATGACAAAACGTTAAGGTTTAAATTAGCTGTCAACAATAAATTTTAAAAATTTAATTTTACTATAACGATTAGAACAAATACAATGCGAATATATTGAAAAAATATTAGGGTTAACACGATAAAAGATAGGGGGCATTTAAAACCAAGTTTATTTACAAATAGATATGTAATTTGTGGATAAATGAAGCCATTTGAAAAAAAACAAGACACAACATTCAGAAGAAGGCTAGAAAAATAAGTTAAAAATAATGCAGCATTTTAATAATGAGCAATTGGGAAACAAGGAAAAGATTGACAAAATAATTAAATTTAACAAAAACAATTACTTTAATTGCTTCTAATATTTTAAAATACGAGTTGTGAATAAATCAATTTTGGAAAAATGACAAAAAACATAAAACAATTGGGAGATATAGAAGAAAACGAGCTAAAATGCGCAAATAATCTTGTAAGCGAGGTCCGAATCAAGAAACGTCTACATAATATACATTTTTAATAAGGGTAGAAGAAAAAGCAAGAACTAAACAAGGGAAAACTATATGAAGATTACTATAAAATAAAATATTAAAAACAATTATTTGATGGCAACAAAAAACAAAGGGCAAGTTCACTACCCTTGTAAATTATTTTTAAAAATAACGAAACTCCCCTTTAGGACCTGTTCGCTGGCGAATTAAGTCTGGGGTACTAGAGTTAGATGAAGAAGAATGCGAAGGACCTGTAGCTGCTGAACCAGGTGTTGAAAAGCGTTGCATTTTTTGTTTATGTTGTAGATGTTGATTGTTAGTAGGTCGATTATTGTCAACAACAATCCGCTGTAAAATATAATCATTTAATAAAATGTCTGATTTTCTCTTATTAATCTACCGCATTCAAGGAATCATCAACTTCATCACTTTGCTGATCCCAGTCCTCGAATGCAAGCAAAGAAAGAATTGTATGAGGCACAAATCCAGAACGACTATGCACATTTCTACATTCCCACCAGTTACGAGAGTCATTGAGGACCTTGAAATATAATTAAAATTTTTTAAATCGAATATCATTAAAAACTACCTCCAAATATTCACCTCTAGATACAGTTAATTCCTAAAACAAAGTTTAAAAAATAATTAAAGATAGCAAAAAAACTTTAGAATTGCATGCATTCCTATCATAAGTAACTTGAACAACTTTACTTCCTCGTCTTGATAATTCATCAAGGAAAGCCTTCTGTCGAGGAGAATTTTGCTCCAACAACTAAAATTTTAAGTACGGTGCTTTTGATCAAATAATGCTTCAAATATCACCTGCATAGAATTAGAATTCGAAAGTCGTGGACTGCCACTACTTATCCTAATATTGCTACTTCCATCAAATGTTGTATTTCCAGAAAGATTGGATGGAGGAGTTGTTGGCCCCAAATTATGTTGACGATTATTTTCACTAGGAAGTACTTGAATAGAGCCGGAATGGCGGTCCAAACGAGGGCTTGCATGCATAGACGGGATTCTTTTAAATAAAAATATTTTCAAAAATATATATCCAAATTGTTAATACCCTCTATAAAAATCAGGTCTATCAGATTCAGCGATTGAGCGTTTCTCACTTTCTCGGTGCAAATTACGCCTCTATTGAAAATTAAAAATTAGGATTTTAGAAATTCTGCAATTAATACCACCTCTTCATCCAGTCGTTCAGCTTCATCACGAAGCCTTTGTTCTTGTTCTAAAAGCTGACGTTCCTTATCCAGCACCTTCCGTCTTTCAAATTCAAGACGTTCTTTCTCCAAATTTATACGAGCTAATTCAATCTAGAAAGAATACAACATTAATTTAAAACAAAAATTCCTAGTATCTTACACATCAGATCCCCTCAAAAATCTCAAACCTCATCATTAACTCTTACACTGTCAAGTTTTGCAGCAAGATTGGCCAATGAAACATTATTGTCATTACTTCTTGTGCTCGGAGGAGAAAAATAACCTCCTCCACCATTTGCAACGGAAGGATGAAATTCTCTAGATGGAACTGGTGCGGATACACCTCGATGGATTGGTGCTGGAACGGAGCCACCATACCTAAAAATGAATGTTCTGCAAATTAAATATTGAAGGGTACCGCAAATGATGTTGAGGATAACTAGTTGCTGGCGAGCCATTACTCATGTTGTCCCAGTTTGAATGTTCAAGTCCACCTGTTTGTCCTGGATGTCCGTATGGAGCAAAACCATCGAGAAATAATGGACGATAGGGTGGAGGCAACTGGCCAACCCAATCTTCACTGTAAGAAAATATTTAAAACATGCCATTTTGGACTAATGTGTTACGGTGCAGTATTCCAAGCCTTCCCTAAAGCATTCCAAACATCCATCTCCTTCGGAAATAAATATGTTCGAAGCAATTCACATGTCTCCAAGGAAAGTAAAGGACTATAAACTTGTTGAGCAACTTGTTGCCCAAGTCCCCATTGACAAGCATCCAAAATTACAGTCAACGGAGTAAAAAGAAAATGTAAAAGTTCAGGCGCACTTGGCTCATGAATGTGATTTTTCAATTTAGCCTATTAATTAATATGCAATAAAATCAAAATAAATAATCTACTTACCAAAAGATTGAAGCATAATTTAAATTTTCGAAAAATCTCTGTAAACTCCCCATAAGAAGGAATTTGAGCTCGAAGTTGTAAAATGCTGTTTTGTTGTGCAAGTTTAATATCTTTAAATAAATTTAATTTTTATTTATTTTTTTTTAATTTTTAAAAACCAGATTTTTTTCTTCCCTTCTTTTTACTATTACTCCGTTGTTGTAATTCTAATTCCCGCTGTGCAATTGCTGCAGATTGAATGCGAACAACAAAACGTTCAATGTCATCAAAGCATCGATTTAGTGTGTTCTGTGATTAAATGAAATGATTTTAAAAGAAAATTAGTTACCACGTCCATTTCAAAAAATTCTGTACTGTCTGACTCTCCTGATAAATCATCACGATTTAGATGGCTACCATTGGGATAACCAGTTCCTCTCTCAATTTGTCCGGATGCATGATAAGGCGCATAACGAGAAGCACCAAAAGCTGAGTTGGCAGCGCCACCACGCCGTCCAGGTCTCACTTTGTGAAAATGACCACGCGAGTAATGATGCAAATCTCCTGCCACTTCTTGGGCAGAAACGCCAATGCACTATTAAAATATTCCGAATTGAAAATATTAAAACTACTCAAAAATTACCTGAAAGATATGCATTTCTGTTGGTACAACACCTCCACTTCTGTTTGGTACATCATGCTCACGGACAACAAAGAGAAGAACATTGTTGAATAGATCACTTGTATCCGTACTAATATGTGCTGAAGGGTCAGTCACCAAATTGAGAGGAAATTCTTCAACTAGTGCCTGAAATTTTATAAGATTAAAACCTATACAATTAAAGTTTACCCCATTTTCTTCTAAAACAGCCACGCGATCTGGGTGCAGTGTAAAAAGCATAGGAACAGGGCTAAAAACCGAAATTTAGTGAGAAAGAATGAAAATTACCAAATTGCGCTGTTTCTTTCCATTTGCTTCAACTTTCGAATACCATCCTGGAAATATTAAAACTTAAGAAAGCTATAGAAATGTTAAAAACCGTCGGGGTAATCAATCCAAAAAGTTTTCCAACTGCAAATGAAGCTAGATGTTCCACACCGTAAGCAGGAATATGTTGAGTAATAGGTTGTTGCGGCGAAGAAAATTCATGCGCTCCTGCAGCTGTATGACGCCGTGTGAAGGCACCATTACTGGAAACAGGTGGCAAAAGTGAATTGGGACCGTTCTGTTATTTAAATGTCGTTAACAACAAAATAATTAAAAAATATAAAAACCCTATAATCCATGGAATATTTTTGATGTTGATTTGGTAGTTCTTTGTTGCTGCTCTTTAATGTTGTTGTTGTTGTATGGAAATGTTCATGCTGTGTCCGTGGAGTATTATTAGAGTTGTTTGTTGTTGAGTAACTATATAAAACAAAAATTAAAAAATTAAAACATATATACTAATAAGACGAGGGAGTGTTTTTGTTCTGTTCTGCCGTGTTTGAAGAGTTGAAATGACCATTTTGCCTCAAGTTGTTATTATAAAAGTTATTCCCAGCAACATCAACACTACTATGATAATGCTTTCGATTTCCTAAAATATTCGGTGTTGGATCGTTCGTTGCGTAATGCTGCGTGCCAGTGGTGGCCAGTTTGAAAGGAAAAGAATTAAGATTCAAAACAGGGCTAGAGCCGTAGAGGTTACTAAAAATAAAGGGAATTTTAATCGAAAAATTAAATTTTCCAATTAAAACCGTTAAACAAAAAAAACCATTAACAAGTGAAAAGAAATAGGGTGGAAAGAAAAAAATATAATTGTATTTACATTAATTCATGAAATGTGTTAAATATTTTTGGCGAAACTGATAAGCTAGTTGTACGGAGTAATCATCGAATTAAACATCAATATCGGAAACAAGAATTTATAGGAAAAAAAATTACGAAGCAACACAATTCGGCGCAACACAGTGAGGCGCTAGTCGTTAGAAATCAGCAACTTTTTTGGGGTTGTGGTCAGTTGAGGGGAAGCTTTGGTTGCGTGTCTGTGCGCGCCGAAATGTTGTTACCGAATTAATAGACAACTCTTCGCTATAACACGATTTTGATAGAAAGTTAAATTGATTTAATTTCTAAATAAAGGCAAAAATTTTGTGATAAGGTTATTTTTTAAAAATATTATTTGTAATGGTTCCTATACTCACATCAAAAAGTGTAGGGGATTATGTTTTTACTTACAGACATGTGGATTAATAAAGGAAGGAGAACATAACACAATTCGGTCGAACAAATGCATTGTGAAGAGAAAGAAGATATTTGATTGTTTCGTTTTGGTTGGAGGGAATTAGTAAAAGAATGAAATAAAAAATAAAAAGAATCAAAAACAGGGCCAAAACAACAAATTCAACTTTTGTACGATTTTTTACGTTGTACAAAGAGAGGCGGCATCTATACATAATATAAAGGGACTCAAAAAAATAACCAATAAAGGAAAAAACATTAAAGAAATATTTTTTATATTGTTTTGACTTAAATTTTAGAAAATAAATTTTGTTTAAGGAAAAATTGTTTTTCTTAGAAACACCATAAACCACACACCAATTAGATATTTAGCTAATAAACTAATAAAAAGTTCATGTGGACACTAAACTTTCAAAAATCTTAAAAATATGTCCACATCTCCCCTATTCTTTGTTCGATTTATTGATTTTAGCGAATAGCATCTTCGCCGGAGAGCACAACAAATAAACATTGTTGGCGCATTTATGCGCACTCGCGCACGAAAAACAGTGATCAAAGCAAAAGGCAATGAAATGAATAAAAAGAGAAAAGGAGAAAAATCTGAGTGAATAATAAAAGGATATGAAGAGGATGAGCGGTAAAAATACATAGGAAATTTCTTTTTAAACGGATTAGTGTTGTTTGTTTTTACAAAAACAAAGAAAGCAAATAAAGGGAGATTCTAATGCCATATTGCTGATTAAAAATAAAAACTGAGACGATCACTCTAGAGTAGGGTTGTCGGCTTCAAACGAAGATAATCGAACCGAAAATTTCAGTTCAGTCAACCGAAGAACTTGGTGAAACCGACAACCCTATTCCAGAGATTAAAAATGTCTATTAGAGACATAAGATTAAATCCAAAATCTAACCTCTGCTTCAGCTGATTAGTAGCCGTATTTTGTTGTTGGTTGTTGTTTCTTATCCTATAGTTTTGTTGTCGTGAAAATATATTACTTGATTCTGGTTTCAAATTAATAATAGCTCGCTGTCGATTCTGTTGACGATAGTCTCCCGCAATTCCCTCATTGGAGCCGGCATTGTATTGGACGGGGAAACCATTTGTTGCGAAACCTGTTCTGTACATCACCTGAAAGTCACGGGGAAAACGGTTTAATAATTACTAAAAATATTAAATCTTTGTTTTAAAACAAGGAAAATATCGATTAAATCTTTCTGGTTTGGAACTAAACTAAACCCTTAAAAATACAATAGAATTTTTACAGATTAATTAGAGCAAATATTATGAACTAAAAGTATGGATAAGTATAAATATTATTTCTCAATCGGGAAATGAAAGGACCAGTTTCCCACATAATGCTGGAGGTTGAAAGAAGTTGATATTTGTGCGATTATGGCTGATTAAAATATTTACTTATGACTGATCTGATATATTTGGATTTTTAAACAGGGGCTATGAAATGATAATAATTTATAATTATAAATAGGCCACACAATAAAAGTTTATATGTGTGGTGAAGAGTACTGCTCATTGCGCGAAGGAATAGTGAAAAGAAAGTCAAATGGATTTAATGAGTGGAGCAATGGAATGTTTGGAGTGAGCCTGTTATTTTGTATGGTTTTTTTTCGACGAAGTAAACAAATTAGGCCTGTGGGTTCTAGACGTTAAAAGTAGCAGTGAAGGGGTGCGGACTTGCGCTACAGTTTATATGTTGCTTTTGATTGTTGCTGATTGCAAACCGAAAAAGAGACGACCGCCGCTGAGATTAAACAAAAAGAAAAGAAATATTTTCTCTTAAAGTGACTAACAGACGTTGTTTTTTATTAGGGAATAACAGTGGAAATTTTAATTTAAAAAATTTAATAAAGTGAAAATGGCTACCAGAAAGGTGTGGATGTTAGACCTAAAGCCAGTACAGACCTTAAAATTTAAAAAAATTTCAAACCTTTTCTCATCTCGGCACAACAAAATTCTTTTCTTCACCAATCTTTTTAATTTTAGCGATTGTCTGTTCCAATAAAGAATAAAAATCCACAAAATTAAATTTTTCATCCAAACCAATTTTTCCATAAATTGAAAGAACAAATACTTAACTGCTAAGGATGCCCAAAAATGCTTATTGTTAGCTCCATAACAAGTTACAACAGCATAGTTTCGGCAGCAAATCTGTGTTTGTGGTGTTTAATAAATTCAATAGAAGAAAACATTAAATTATAAAACGTTTTTAACCAAAATTTAAAAAACCGAAAATATGTTGACTATGGAGACTCAAATGCGGTACACCTCAATTGAGTCCGCACGATTGAGTCCCCACGATTGAGCCCCGGCACGATAGAGTCCCCACGATTGAGTCCGCACGATTGAGTCCCCACGATTGAGTCCCGGCACGATAGAGTCCGCACGATTGAGTCCCCCTTGTATATACCTCAATTGAGTCCCCGTGGATTTAATTATATTAGAAAGGATTAAGAGGGATATCTGGGGATTTGGAGGGATTAAAGTTAACATCAGGGGACTTGTAGGCGACATCGAGGGATCAAGCTGGATATCGGTGAATATTAAGGGATATAAGTAGATTTAAGCGATTAAGGGGGATATCGGTGGATATTGTGGATTTGGGGATTAGGAGGGATATCGAGATTTTTTGAATGACAGCTCATTCGAATGAGCTGAGTCGAATGACACCAAAATCAACATGGTTCTCGCCGAGATATGGGCTCGAAATGGTCAAATCCATGGGGGAATTTTTGGGGTGTAAAATTTGAATAAACAAAAAATAGCTCATTCGAAAGGACTCGACGAGCTGAGTTGAATGATACCAAAATCAGCTCGATTGGATGATATTGAACAGAATTATGATCAACTGAATCTTCGATGGAAAACTTTTTTGTGCTGCTACGCAGGGTATTTGGGGTGCAGCAAGGGTGCACAGGTGGTCTGCCCGGCATTTATACTTTAAAAAATAGAAATTTTGGAAAAATCCCGCATGCCGGATATGGAAATTTTAAACTTATTAAATCCACGGGGACTCAATTGAGGTATATACAAGGGCGACTCAATCGTGCGGACTTAATCGTGGGGACTCAATCGTGCGGACTCAATCGTGGGGACTCAATCGTGGGGACTCAATTGTGCCGGGACTCAATCGTGGGGACTCAATCGTGCGGACTCAGTCGTGAGGACTCAATCGTGCGGACTCAGTTGAACTGCTCCGAAAATTTTTGTATTTTTCTTTCGAAAAAAGTTTACCGGAAATGTTAATTTTAAATTCTTGTTATTTTTTTATTTTTGACCCAAAAAAAACAATTTTTTATTCGCGACTGATAGCAATAAAACAAAATCCTTCTTTCTACTTTTTTCCATTTATGGTTGAATAGCTATTGTGTTTTTTACGCTTCCGGTTATCTTAATGCATTCACTTGCCCTCCACTCCCACCCACAAACTAAACGAAAAAGCGGATGTGTATTTATGTCCCCATGCTGTAAGTAAATGAAAGGGCGTGCAGATAAATATTTCCGGACAATAGCAGCAGAATTAATTGTGTTTGTTTCCAAAATAATTCCTTGGCACTGGAAGATCCATTTTTTAATTTTTATACTTTATCTTAATTAAACTTCGTTAAGAAGGCTTCCCTATTTCCTCAAATTTTTTATTTATAATCCTTATTTACAACAAAAACTTTAATCAAAAAATTACTTCATTCTCTCAACATAATTTTATATTGATATTTGATCAGTGGGCTTTGCCTGCAATTTCATCAAAGCTTAGAATTGCAAAAAAAGCATTAAAAGTACTAAATATTGTCGGAAGTAAACTCATCCATCCATCATTCATTCTACTCTGTCCATTTCCTCCTCCATTCCCTACATATTCTCCACGGGCCTTATACCACTCACATTTATATAAATAACCTTCACAATTCCTTTCCCAATTCGCATTTCCGGTCTCCTTTTTCTTAATTCCCTCCCTCGATAAACGAAGCAATGGCGGGCAAAAGCATACAAAACACACGGTGGAATTTTTTTTGTTTTTTGTTAATAATTCGTATGTCTCTTTCATTTACCCCAACATCCGACGAGCTATAACTTCTTCAAAATTATCGGGTCCGTGACATCATTCGTTTCAGCTCGTCGAGGTGCATCGAATAATATCAGGTCATTCCGGATCCGATATTTTTGAACCTTGACGGTACATTGGGCTTGCGGTACCTTGGCCTGTTCCCCGCTTAATTTTTTTGTAATTTCTTAATTTTAAAGAATTTCTTAATTACTATTAATTCTAGCTGATTCTGGCTGAATATTAAATAGCAAAAATACTAACAGGTGTTTTATAAATGTCTGTTCATATTTGTGTAAACAAGACAAAAAATTTATTGCCGTTCCCTGACTTTCTTTTTATTGCTGTGCTTTGTTTCTTACATTATTTTTTATTTCATTTTTTGCCAACCTACCGGAAATTGACCCCTTTCCTTTCACTCAACTTTTAGGCAATTGTGGGAAAGAGAAAATTTTGTTGTAGACAAATGTACTTCAATATAAACACACGCGAACACATAGACGACAGCTGATACTGAAAGAGATAAACTTGGCTTTTTTTACGAGTTCCGGTTTGAAAAAACAACGATAATAAAAAGATTTATTATTTTTGACATTCAATTGTCTAAATTTATTTTTTTCCAAAACTTCTGACCGGGACATTTTAGAAAAACGGCTTATGATTTTTTAAAGATTAATTTCACATGCTTTATTATGATTATTCATGTGTATTTTTATATTTTATTTTCCTTCCTGTTATCACTGTCTGTCACAACAGCAAAGCTAAAGCGGAAATAAGAATCTATATTAGATGTCGATCAGCCTTATTCTCTTGTTTATTTATTGACAGATTGCCCTTTTAGAGTCTCAGTTTTTAAATGGGAACTGTCCTTTTTAAGCTAAATAAATAGAAATTTTATTTCAATTTTTTATTGTTTCTAATTTCCGGTTGGATATATAACCCTTTTTCATTTTGTCAATAAAGCCATTATTTGTAACATTGGATGACAATATAGAGTGCTTTACTTTAATCGCTATTCATTTATCTTTCTATCTCGTGCCCTTTATCCCTCTATATGCTTTGATAAACATTCAACTTCCGCCTTTCTCTTCCCATTCATTCACCTTTCAATGTAATAAAATCCTATGAAAAGGACGATTTTGTGGGCAGACTTGTTTATTTAAATTTAAAATTCGTATTTTTTGAATTTTTGACAATATTTTTAACGAATTATTAAACGGAAAAATTTTTTTTATTCCATTTGAATGCGCCCGTTTTATTTTTTGTTCTCCATTCCATAATGGATCCTCTTCATGCATCCGCATAACTTCCGTTTCCCATTCACCCTATCTCTCACAAAAATTTTCTTTGAGCATTTCTAAACCATATCAGTTGCGACAACATTAAAAAATTAATTTATTGCATTTCCTTTACCGATTTCCCCTTTGTTTTAATTTATCGGTAAAACTCTCGTTTTGCTGAGACGTTTTGTGTTTTTCTTAGTAAATGGCGCCGAAAAAATTTATCTTTGCTTTAATATTTTATGAGTTGTTTTTTTATTTTATTTTTTATAAATTTTCACCGCTAAACGTCATTCACTTTGTTATACCGCAAAATCAAATCTTCAATTTTTGATCCTTTTTTACCTTTACTCTTAAATATTTTTTGCAAATTATATTTTTTTAAAATTAATTTATTAAATTTTTTATCGGAAATTTTATTTCAATTTTTTTCTTAAAAATAAAAATATTTGTACAAATGCACCAAGGTTTTTTATAAAAAAATTCAATAGATTTTCAATATTGTATATTCATTAATTAACGCCTTTTTCTCTTCTCTCATTTTTATTTTTAATTAGCTCAGAAAATCTCATTTTTAACGATTCATAGAATGTGCCAAATTATTATTTTTTTTATAGTTAAAAAAGGAAAGCATACACAAATGATGTGAAGGTGTGGGTGATTCTAAGAAATACAATTTAAAAATGAAGTGACGCTTAGAAGGGATTAATTATAATCAGCTCATCAAAAATAAAATCGTAGCATAAAAAGCATGAAACCTTTTCAGGCCGCTTATAGTTTTAATTAAATCCCGGAATTTTGTACCTTACCGTACTACGGTTTACTCTACTACGGATAAATACGATAAAATTCAAAGTTTTACTGTACGTTTACCTAAAAATACCGCCGGTAGTACGGTAAAACCCGAACACTAGTTTTAATGTTAGTTAGGGTTTTACCACGTCCCCGAGAGTCGGGGAATTTTAGTTTTTTGAACTCCCCCCCCCTTGTCGAGGAACAATACTTTTTTTTAATTATGATTGTTTTAATTATGTTAAAGATTTTTCTATTTTTGTTGTTTCTATAATCATTTCTTTAATCTTATAAAAATATATCCATCAGTCATCTTTTGATTTGTCAATTTTTATTCTCAAAATTTAGCAAAGAACAATATTTTTTGAGTAAAGTCTAAATTGCTTTATTTATTTCCTATTTAATTTTTAAACAGTTGCTTCATTTGCTTCTAAAGATCATATGCCTTCTCACGTTGTTTAATCATTTAAAAATTAAAAAAATAGACCAATCCGAGATGGGCAAAAACCCTAAATAATTTTTACAAAAAATGAATGAGGATTGGAAGGCGCGCCGAAATTTGCGGATTTTAATTTGCGGACCCGAAATTTGCGGACACGAACTTTGCGGACCCGAATTTTGCGGACACGAACTATGCGGACCCGAATTTTGCGGATCCGAAATTTGCGGACCAAAAATTTGCGAACCGACAATAGAGTCTACTGAACCTCAGAAATTTCAAAAATTTTAGCCTGCGGCGTTAATTAGGATAAATTCAGGCATCATGACCTTATGAAATGGTCATATAAATGATTTTTAAAGGGATTTTCTCGATTATTTAAATTATGAAATAATTTTAAGATAAAAAATTGATAAAAATTTGAAAAATCAAGAAAAGATCTTGAATCCGGCATGTAATCATGGTAAACTCCGCCGGAATCTTCGAAAAATAAAATTTTTAATTTTTCCTTTTTACTCAAGTGGCGGTCCTAAAATCTTGGTTCCGCAAAGATCAGGTCCGCAAACTTCGTGTCCGCAATCTTCGGGTCCGCAACTTTCGTTCCGCAAATTTCGGGTCCGCAAAGTTCGGGTCCGCAAAATTCGGGTCCGCAAAGTTCGCGCCACGGATTGGAAACATATTTTTGCAGCAAAAAAATCAAATCAGCGATTTCTCACAGTTTCCGGAAATGTGTTATAAATTTGTCACTCTTCATTTAACAGAGGGAACGGAGAGAAAATTTGGGGAGGGAGTGGAACTACATTACTATTTAGTTAAAATGTTTTATGTAAAATATTATTTTTTGTTATTCATTTTTTTTTAAATTTTTCATGCAAAATATGGCAACTTTTTGAGCAATTTTACTTTTTTCTAAATTTTTTATATTCCGATTCTGTTATTATTTTAAATATTTTTTCCGTAATTATAGGAGAGGAGGAACAAAAATTTTGTTATATAATTTATAGCAACTTAATATTGAATTGATAAAATGGTCGCGAAATGAGCGTCTCATATTTTATTACAAAAACCACGCAACCGGAAGTACATACCTTCTCTTCTCTTATTTGTTAATTTAAAAAATTTCATTGCAATTATTGATATTTACGCTTTTATTATTTTTCATTAGGTGTATTAACTGAGCCAGAGGTCGGTCGGAATTCCGATTTCCGACACCTTCGCCATTTCCGACCGACCTCTGATCTGAACCATGATTTTTCGATTTTTAATTAAAAAATCGATAAATCTTTTAATTTTGGTTTTCTATAAGTCTGAACTACCTTCGTACTTTAATTTAAAAAATACGTAGAGCAAAGATAGTAGTATTAAACGAATAATCACCTGTTTTTGTTTAAATTTTGAGTGCGTTTTGCTGAGACGATATTGTGTTACGTCATCTGCAACAACAAAAAAAACTTTAATTAATTTAATTAAATTTTCCTTCATTACTTCCTTTTCTTCCATGTTAAAAGCAAAGATTTTAAATTTTTAAGTCTTAATTTTATTTTTAAATTTACATCCGTAAATTCCGGTATTGCAATGTGTAAGAATGGCTTTTTGTACCGTTTGATTGTAAAATTGGCATTTTAAAGATTCGACATTTTAAAATAGCGGAAAACATACATATTTTAAAAATTTTTGCAAACGGCTTTATTTTTCCTCGATCTCGAGATTTATTTTTTTTCTGATTTTTAGATTCTTTAAGCATTTTGTACAACTTTTTATTACTCAACCAATTTTTACTTTCTTATTTTTTACTACATCAAATTTATTTTTCTACTTTAAAAATCAATAACAAAATTTAAATTATGCAACATCACGAATCTATTCATTCTTCAAAAAGTCGAGTTGTCAGCACTACAACAAGTAGTTGCAGCAGTGGTTATACAAGCAGTGGGGGCTACACAACCATAAGCAATTTAAGTAGCAGCAGTGATGCTTGTCGACGTCAATCTGAGGCTGATTTGGAACTTACAATGCAATCTTTGGCAGTAACTAAGGCAAAAAATGAAGAGAATGAAATGGGTAGTGCTATCCGGCCATCTTCGTCTTCCTGTTCATCATCTTCCTCTGCTTCATTTTCTGCTGCTGCTTCCTCTTCATCTTCAATTGATCTTAATGGAAATGAAAATGTTTTGGATTCAGTTCGACAACAAAAGTCCAATCAAATACAAATTAAGCGGCGTAGCAAAACACAACTTGCAAAGGTTTTTAAATTAATTTGTCTTTACACCTCAGTTCCAAGAGCATAGGTGGCTTCTGGGGCTGTAGCCCCCCCCCTGAAATGAGGAAAAGGGAAAAATATTGTGAGAAAAGAATCCTGCGGAGCTTAGGTTTTACTGACTGGGTCTGAAACGCTACGTTAATTTGTTTTCACTTATTCGCTTTTTTAATTTTTAGTGCCTCCAACTCGACTTGGTCTCCATCTCTAATTGTAAGAATGTGCGCATAGATTCGGAAAATTCTTCTGACGGTGCTAATAACAACAAGATTGAGAATTCAGTTTCAAATTTATCTCCTTGGGGAAAACGGCAATTTCAGGTTGTTTCTAATTTAAAATTCTTGAATTATTCTAAAATTAACAGCACAACCGTCGAGGGCAATCAACATTGTTTCCTGTTCACATTCTTCCATTTCTCTACCTTGGAAATGTTGACACAGCCAAAAATCGGCAAACACTTGAAAAGTATTTTCGATTATGAAATTCTTAAGAATCTTTTTTCCTTTAAGATGTGACATTCGCTATGTGATCAATGTGACGTCCGATTTACCAAATTATTTTGAGTGCGACGCCAAAGATGAACAATTAAATGGAGGAAATGGTGCGTCCGATATTACATATATGCGAATTCCTGTTGATGACAATTGCTCCCATAATTTGGCTCAGTTTTTCCCAGGTATTTTAGGCTGTCTGGCTGATGAATTTTCAAAAAAAAATTTCAGAAGCGATCTCATTTATCGAACATGCGCGTTCTCAAAAAGCAGGCATTCTTGTTCACTGCTGGGCTGGTATCAGGTTATTTTATACATATATTCGATTTTTTAAAATTTTCCGCTCTTTTAGTCGTTCTGTGACTGTGTGCCTTGCATATCTAATGTATTCGCAACGTTGTACACTTGAAGAAGCTTTTGATCGTTTATTCAAACAGAATGGAACAATTGCACCAAATTTTCATTTCATGGAGGTTTCTTTCTAAATAAATGGTCATTTTTATAAAAAAAATTTTAAAGGCATTAACTTGTTGGGAGCGTGAACTTTTTGCTTCTCATTTTTCTTCGTCAGCAATGGGAATTAATTTACCGCCAACACTTTCTACACAACAACAAAATATTTCAACTACAGCATCTTTAAATGGAGGAAATGTTGTTGTTGTTCCTGGGCCTCCTTGTTCGCCATCAGCTTCTTCGCCGGCATTTAAACAATTTAAAGGGTTTGAAGCAGTTGTCCCCTGAGGGAAATGATTGAGAAAATTGATAGGAAATTTTTCACTTTTTTCATATTTTAAGATCTTATCCTTAAACTTTTTTCTTTACTATTTTTACCTGGTGCGGCAAGTTGGGCGCGCACTTATAAGTTTCTTAAAGTCATTTTCTGGTTTGAAGCGACTTATATTTAAAACAAATTGCTCGTCAAATTTGTCGCATCCTGTATTTTTATAAGAAATTTTTTATTATATGAACAAGCATGGCCAGACTTTTTAGGTGCTTTTTATTTATGGAATTTCCTTGAAATCTTTAAGAAATTGATGCTCGTTCTGTCTTTCATGCTTCCAAACTTTCTTATATTTATTTTTTGTTGACTATACTAACCTTTTTTTATTTTTACAAACCTTTACTCTTTTTTATTTTGAATTTTTTCCTTCAATTTTTTTCTTTTAAAAATGCAATATTTTTTTATTGCTGGAGATTGAATGTTTTTTTTTGAAGAATTTCTATCTCTAGTTTTTTTGCTAACGCGAACAATCACCATTTATTCTTTTATATTTTTCATTTATTTAGATTTTTTATTTGAAAAAAAAATAAAATTGAAACAAAAAAAGGAAATGTTTTTTTGAGTTGTTTGTTTTCATATAATATTTTTAAACCTTTTAATCTACTTTCATTTTAGGAGTTCAGAAATATTAAAATCAAAATTTTCTCGTGATTTATAACGTTTTAAATTTAGAGGTTTATTTTTTATTTTATTTTTTATTAGAATTTTTCTTCAAAAGTACCTATTAAAGAAGGAAATTATTTTTAATCCTTTTAGACTTAAAATGCATTTCAATATTTTTGGCATTGCAGTGATGGTGCACCATAATTTTATAACTCTCTCAAGAAGGAAAGGCATTGTTTTATACAACTATCCATCAATTTGTCTTTTGGTTCTTCCCTCTGGGGCCGTTTCTGATATAATAAGAGGGCCAAGAAGTTGATGTGGTTTTTGTCTATTTGTGCCCGCCACTTCCTGCTTGCAGACGTCATTAGTTTATGGTATTATTTATATATTTTTTGCTTTCTCATAACAATGAAATAGGAAACGATATTTTGGTAAACGCGCGTATAAAATTAGGGTTTCGGTTGGGAGAACAGGAAATTACCTTTGGGCCAAAGTTGTGGACATATCTAGACGTACAATCTGGATTGGGATGTCAAAAATAACTATTTCGTTGGTTCTAAAACTCAAAAACTTTTCTTCAATAGGGCAATATACAATCCAAGACCCAGTACCCGTAGGTCCCGAAATCAGTAGGTTAGCTGTTCATACATTGAAATATCCCGATATGTCTGTCCCAATGAGTCCTATTTATTTTAAAAATTTTTTCGTTAATTTTTAAATTTGCTTTGAATACTTTAAAAAGAATATTTTGTTTTGAATCCTTGGAAACTAACATAAAAATATGAATTTTAAACAAAAAAAAACTCGTTATAAATAATGTCTGGAAAACATCCATCACGTCCCTTTTTTACAAAAGACACTTAACAATAAACTAAAGCAGTTGTGTTGTTGCCATTTTTCTAATATATACAAGAATTTCTTCTGGCTAACTCTGCTTTTTCCCCTTTTTATGCCGCTTTACTCGCCCTCTTAAAAAATATATGCGCTGCTTGCTCCTTATATATTTTTTTGCGGCAGCAATGACCTAGACATGAAATAATGCCAGTTATATATTTTTTATTTAAAAAATTGAATTGGAAGATAGGGCCGTTCGTGCATATTTTTAACAATTTTTAAAGATTTTTTAGGAAAAATAAAGGCCTAGACTTTATAAAATCTGGCTCTCTTGACCATGTTTTGGTAGTTCCGTGTTTTAGTAGGACCGCGTTTTGTCTGGACCTTTTTTTGAAGGTCCTTGTTTTGCCTCTCACTCCTTTTATCGTTTTTACTTTTATAATTTTAATTTTCCCTTTCATTTTGGAAAAAATGCTCATCGGCTTATCAAGTTTAGGAAGAAGAAAATGGAGAAATGAATAAGAAACTCCATTAAAAAGAAGAAGGCTGTCAGCTAATCGTCCAAGTGCATCTTTTAAACTGCCAATAAAGACGCGTTCAAAAATGCCTCCAAAAATCAAGCGAGCAATGTATTTTCTAAATTCTTTTGAAAATGTAAGTATTATTTAAATTACAAAATTAAAATATTTTTCTTTAGTTTTCCGATTCTGGTTCTTTTATTGTCTCATACAACAGTGACAATGAAGAAGATGACCCTTTCCTTTGTTCTAAAGAAGTCGAGAATGATCATCAATTGGATGAAATATTGGGTATTGTAATTTTAAACGTTTTATTTTTTTAATTTAAATCTGACAGGGCTTGAAGGATTTTAGGTAATTTTGGTTTTTTGTGTAATCCCTTCTTTTTAGAAATGAATTTAAAAATCTGGTTGACTACTCTTTAACCTAATTTTACATTTGGGACAAAATTTAAAATGAAAAAATGGGTTTCTTTTAAACATCAAAAATAAGAAAAAATTGTCTGTAATTGCCAGATTAAACAAAGAACAATTAAATTAGATAAACTTGTTTGGATTTCAGCTGTTTTAAAGGCAAAAAAGGCCATAGCCGTTTATGCCTTAAATTTAAAGAAATTTTGAGGCATTGCTAGGTTATCCACAATTTTTGAGGTTAAATTAATTTAGATAAATAAAAAATTTATTTAAACTAAAAGAAAATTTTCTGTCACTTTTCAACTTTTTTTTGTTTAAAAAAATTTTTTTAAAGCTAAATCCAACAAAAACCGTTGTCATTCGAAACGTCGTTTTGTTTGTACTGTTCCATTTTCAAAAATTAGAAAGGACAAAAAAGAGATATCTTTTGAAGACGACGAAATGTTCTACAATCGGCAATTTTCTTCTTTTGATGACCAACAACAACAGCAAAAAGAATTTTTGGTATAATTTGTAAATAATTTTTCTTTACTTTATAATTTTTTAAAGAATTATTCAATTTTTGATCAAAATCTTGGTTTTGGTTCAAATAATCTAACACATTTACACTATCAACATTTCAATCCCTCTGATCAATTCCAATCATCATTTGATCTGTCTTTAAGTTCAACAACCTCTTGTACGTCACTTGGTACCTCTTCAGGACTTCCATCACCAAATGATTACTTTCCTGTCAACCAACATCAAGTGATTTTGTTGGGTAAGAAAAACAAAAAACAGTTTTCGTGCACTAGATTCAAAATTTCCTGTCATTCAAGAAGGGTCTAAAATAAGTTTAGAATTGTTCAGTTTTCGTTATTGTTACTGTGGGTTAAAATGGACCTTTTTAAAATAGCTTTCGGTCCTCTTATCGTAAAATAATTTCAAATTGTAAGATACAAACAGTGCAAATAATTACGCTGCTATTAATTATACTAATAATAATTCTACAACATTCAACTCCTCAGAAGCATCAAATCCACAAACAATTAATTCAAGTTGTGGTTGTCCAGTTAATACTATAAAGTTGGTGTTCTTTGTCAAATTTCTTTTAATAAATTTATATTTTTTCTGTTGTTTAGATATGAATACGATAACGGCAATATCATTTCTTCATCAATTAGTCCAACAACCTTTCAAGTAGCAATACCGCAACAGGTGCCTTTTCAAACCACCAACTTTTTTCAAAGCAATAATACCTCTTTGGAACATCAACAAGTCACAAATGGATTATTTAATGAAAGGTTTAAGGATGAGGAAAAATCGCCGCCAACCGATGTAAATATACCAAACAGTGTAAATACGCCAAACAATGACTTTTCAAATGTAAATGTATCTTTATTCTTCCAACAAAATGGAGACAATTTTGAAGTTGCTGATGATAAAAACAATAATGATTTCTTTGTTCCTGGACAACATCAGCTACTTTGCAACAGTGAAGGGTTTTCTTTAGAAATTGAAAATAGTATTTTGGATAATTGTGAGCAACAAAATAATGATGAAGAACCCAACTTTCATTTCTTAACAAGCTGTAAAAAACCGGAGGATCAAAGTTATGATGGACGGTCAATGGATAATTCAACATCTTTGGAAACAGACAGTGGGGAAATCGACACATTGAAATTAGCACAGCACATTAGTCAAGAATTGAAGAGATATTCTATTCCACAAGCCATTTTTGCACAACGAGTACTTTGCCGGTTTTTTTTATTTAATAGAATTTAAATTTTTTTAAAGTTCTCAAGGGACACTTTCCGATTTGTTGCGTAATCCAAAACCTTGGTCAAAACTAAAAAGTGGTCGCGAAACATTTCGTCGAATGGCTGAATGGCTTCAGGAACCAGAGTTACAACGAATGTCAGCACTTCGTTTAGCAGGTTTCTGATATGAGTCAAATAATTTTGATTTAAAAATAATTTTAAGCCTGTAAGAGAAGAATAGATGAACCTCTAATTGAAGAACCAGAACGACTAGAAGCAACTACAAATGATCCCGGAAGGACCCAAATTGAGGAAAATAGAATTCAGTCGCAGAAAAATGGACAACGGCAACGAAAAAGGCAACGATTTGTTTTTACCGAAGAGCAAAGAAAAACTTTACAGGTCAGTGTTTGCCCTAAAATTTGAACAAATTCAAGTTAAAGGCAGTTTTCAACGAGCATAAACGACCATCAAGAGAACTACAAATACTTGTTTCACAACAACTTGGATTTGACTTGACAACCGTTTCCAACTTTTTTATGAATGCTCGCAGGTTTAAAATTAGTTTAAAAATATTTTTTGCATTTTAAAAGACGAGGACATGCAAACCGATCGAATAATAATGCAAATTCTGTAGTCGAAAAGAATAAGGATGAAGCTACACCTCCTCCTTGGACTCAGTGTTGTTCATCAATTTTAAATGGGGAAAATAGTCAAAAAGAGTCACCCCAAAGATTTTTGATAAGTTTAGAAGATGAATTAGTAACTCCACAGCTAGATTTGTTTATAAATTAATATATAGTTTGAATTTCATAAAATAGCTACATATAAATGTTTTAAAGTTTGGACGGATTTACTTAAATTAGTCCGTTGCAATTCAAATAATTGATATAGTGTAGTGTACCGGTGGTAAAAGTTCGGGACGTGACATATGTCATTCGATTCGTCTCGGCGAGCTCTTTCGAATGAGGTATAATTTGAATTTTCGAATTTTTCACCCCAAAAAAGTGCTTGGTCCCCCCTTTGGTTTTTCGATCTTTCGGGACCTATAACTCGGTCCAGAATCATTTCCTAAAATGGTGAGTGGTACCATTCGACTCAGCTCGCCGAGACGAATCGAATGACATATGTCACGTCCCGAACTTTTACCACCGGTACACTACACTACAGCCCAAATAATTTATGATTGCTTAATTTTTTGCGTTTTGGTACTTTGACATTTCGACGAATCCAATTTGATTTTTTATTCCAATAAGAAAAATTTAAAATGTCTAATTTCAAAATATCTAAATGAAATTTTTCTCAAAATTTTTTTTTGCTAATTTCAGTGTTTTTTTAATTATTGTTTAATTGATCATTAAATAAAATTTTATTAATTTGTTGGCGGTTTTGGACAAAATACTATGGTAAAATTTGTTTAATTTAATTTTTTGATTTTTTAAAGTTGGTACTTGTAATTGGTGACTTTTTCATACCTTATCGTGCCCACAATTTGCCTCAGAAGTTTCGTAAACTGCTTGTACCGAATAAAATGCAACACATTTTGTATAAGAATTTTTTAAAATATTTTTACTTGTAAAATTTTAGATGCACTGGAAATGTTTGCACTCAAGAAACAATGAATTATTTAAAAACTTTAACTTGTGATGGTATTTTACAATTAATGTGTACTTTCTAAATTGATTTTTTTAGTCCATTGTGTTCGTGGCGACTTTGATGAGGATACTTCTTATCCTGATATGAAAGTAATCCCTGTTGGTCATTTCAGAATTGGACTAGTTCACGGCCACCAATTTATTCCGTGGGGTGATTTAAAGGTTTATTTATTTTATTTGATATGTAATTATTTTTAAAGGCTATGGAATTGGCTGCTCAACAAATGGGTGTTGATGTTCTTATTTCTGGTCATACTCATGGTAGATAAATTTTTTAAATACTTGTGTATATTTTTCTATTCTCAGAATGTGCTGTTTTTGATAAAGGTTTGTTCTTTCTTAAAATTTGATATTAAATCCCGGGTAATTTTCTAGTTTATTGGTTCCTAAAAGAAATTGCGCAAGTGCTCTTCGACATTTTCGAAGTTTGCCAATAGGTATCAAGTGTGCTGGCATTATAAGTCTGAATATTAGCTTAGATTTTGCTCGTTTTTTAGCCCCGGACCGAATTCTAACGTGATATTGGCCTTAACACACTGGATTAATTACTGACCCAGACTCAAAAACATTGAAAGAGCACTTTCTGCTTATTTTTGTCTAGAGACCAGTAAACTAGAAGATTCCCAAATCCCGTTTAGACAATTCTATTCAAATTTTTTAACAGATGGCATATTCTATATAAATCCTGGTTCAGCGACGGGTGCATTTTCACTAATCAAAGAGTATTTTTTCTTTTAACATTTGTCTTTATCAACCCAATTTTCTAGCAAAGTCGTCCCCTCATTTATTGTATTGGATGTTCAAACGGATGTTATCATTGCCTATATATACAGACTTTTGGATGATGAAGTAAAAGTTGAAAGGTCTCAATTTAAGAAGAGTGGACATTCAATTGGTTTTACTTAAGAATTTGGTTATTTTTCGATTTTTCCACACTTAAAGTATTTATTTTTTATTTCTAAATGTATTTATTTTGTTTGAATTTGACAATTTTTAAAGAGTTTTCTATTTTAATCAGTATTTTATTTCTATTTTATATCTTGATTACAGTTAGAGTTTAAATTATTTTTCATCATCAGGATTAATATAATATTAAAAGCAAAGTTATTAAAATGTGGACAAATGGTCATTCTTTTGTCTTCACTTCTCCAATTAAATCCTCAATGTGTGAGCAATTAGCAAACGGTGATGGTGAGATCCGGAAGTGCGAAATTTTCAAGGATCCTAAACAAGGTTTTTAATTTTGGGGTAATCTAGGGTGGACCAAGTTTTAGCGTTTCCTTTTTCTCAAAGTTTTTTCCCTAATGTGTACGAATGGTCAGACTTCTTTTTTCAATTGCTGAAGCTGATGACTCGGGGCACGGACTATTTAAAATTAATCTTTTTGTCTTATTGAAGGGGCACGCCCGTTTAGGCGCGGGCCGGTTAGGCGCCGGCCGGTTAGGCGACTTTTAATTAAATATTGAACGAAATTCTCCTCCAAATCCTGAAAATAGATAGATTCTGATAATTCCGGACAGATGCATGAGGCCTCCGCGGAAAAAAGTTTGCCGCTGCGGAGGAAGCCGGGCATGTCGAGCGGAACGACGGCCTCCGCTTCGCTACGGTCGCCGCGAGCGAAGCGAGCTTATTGAATATGCCACAGGGAAATAGAGTGAATTTGAGAAATGGAGAAAGTCTGACCATTTTGTGCATATTAAGGAAAAATCTTGGTGAAGAAAAAAGGGAACGCTAAACCTTGGTTTACCTTAGTCTATTACTTTTGATGCTAACAAAACATTCAGGGTTTGGCATTAACATTGGTGGAGGAACCGATGCCCCTTATGTTAAAGGAAATACAGGTATTTTTGTCTCGCGTGTTCGAAGGGATGAATTGCTTGATTTAATTTGTGAAGGAGATCGGATCATTGCGGTTGGTTTTATGGTTTTATTTTTTTCTTAATTAAAATTTTTTTCATTAGGTTAATGATATTATTTTGGAAAATAAGAAACATCGTGAGGCTGTAAGTCTTTTGAATAGTCTTGAGGGCGTTTGCACTTTTACTTTGGAGAGGAAAAGTTTTAATGTTAACGAGGTTTGTTTTCTAAAATTTTAAACAAAGAGCATTTTAAAGATTCCTCCCTCCGAAAGCAAAGTGCTTACATTTAGCACGCAACCATCCACATTAAATGAGACTATCTCCAATGTCAATCTCGCCTCGGAGGGTAACACTGATATTATTTTGGAAAATAAGCACAATCTCGCCTCGGAGAGTGACACTAATATTGAGGTTTATTTTTAAAGGTTTTGAAATAACTTCAAATATTGTTTTATAGCTTCAAGTTCCAAATTCCTCCGAAAACGAAGTTATTGGCCGTCAATCATCTCCTGTAAGTGAAATTATCTACAATGATGGTAACAGTGTCGCTTCAGAAAGCAAAGATTCCAACATTGAGGTTTAGTTTTAGAAGGGTTGAAATAAATTCGCATTTGTTTAAGGCTCCGAATTCCTCCGAAAACGAAGTGATTGGCTGTCAACCATCCTTGGCAGATGAGTCTATCTCTGCTGGTAGTTATAGTGTCGCTTCGGAGTGCAAGGATTCCAACATTGAGGTTTACTTGTAACGGGATTAGAATAGCTTACAACGATTGTTTTAAGATTCGAGATCCGATTTCCGCTGGAAACGAGGTGCATGATCGTAAACCATCTCCTGTAAGTGAGCTTGTCTTCAATGATGGTTACAGTGTCGCTTCGGAAAACAAGGATTCTAACATTGAGGTTTAATTTTAAATTATTTAGAATAAATTTAAAAGAGAATTTTAAAGATTCGAGCTTCAAATTCCTCCATTAGCGAAGTGCTTACAATTACTAGCACGCAACCATCCACATTAAATGAGACTATCTCCAATGGCAGCTACAGTCTCGTCTCGGAGAACAAACACGCAAATATTGAGGTTTATTTTTAAAGGTTTTAGAATAAATTTAAAAGATGGGTTTTTATAGCTTCAAGTTCCGAATTCCTCCGAAAGCGAAGTGATTCACCGTCAACCGTCCCCAGTAAAGGAATTAATGTATAGCCGCAAACCATCTCCGCTGATGGAATTGTTTTTTCTTGGTGTTGGTACGTGCGCGTTGCTTGGTCTTGTATTTGTTGGTTATCGAAATCTCAGTAAGAAGTCAGGTTAGAAAAATACGAGTTATTAGAGAAAGTTTGAACACAATTTAAAAGAGAATTGAAAGTTATATTATTCCCTTCAGGAATCTTTTATTTTTATTATACATAATTTGCTCATTTCGGTTATTATTATTCTCTAAAAAGTTCTCGTTTTATTTCTTTTATTTTTAATAATAATATTCATGCCAAAAAATAATATAATATAGAGGTGTTTTTTAGTTTTACTATGTTTGTGTAAATTGGAACACTTCAAAAGGCCAACTCCCTCACGTGATAATTTCGTCTTGTCCCTTAATCCCCGCAAATCCATCTTTATCCTCCAAAATCCATCGATATCCCCCTTAATAACCACAAATTTTTATTAATGCGCACAAACACTATCCGTTCAGATATTTGGAGTTGACCTTTTGGGACTTTTGGGTTGATCCCGTGTAAAATATTTGGGCTTTAGGTAGGTCAAAATTTCTATTAGGAAAAATTTCTAATTGGGCTATTTTTAAAGCCCAATTTAAACATTTCCGAATAAAACCCTCAACAATAAAGAAATAACTTTGTAACCAATGCAATACAAGCAAGGAAAATTTAGGGAAAATTTGGCAGAAAAAATAACATTTAATACAAAGAAAATTTTTTGATAGTGTGGCCCATTGATGCTAAATAGGGTTATGAAAAGGAAATAAATGATTTGGGAAATAATACAACAACAAAAAACAATAGTTTTTAATCTCGACTTAAAAACTTTTTAAAAAGGGGCCAAAAAGTTAAGACAAAAGGGGGAAGATATATAAATAAAAATTCTTATGCAACAACCATAAAAGCTGTGGAGTATATAAATATCAACCAAAAAATGTCTATCAATTATAACATCATTTAGACTTTTTATTCTCTTGTTTTTGCGCTTTACCACCACCAACTGCTGCTGATGTTGCGTTTGCCGTCTCGTTAGCTGCTTTTTTCTTCTTTTTATCACTTCCCTCGTCTTTACTGCTCTTATCAGATTCATCCTTCTCTACTAAATGCTCTTCCGAATAGTTCCACAAATCGCTAAATTCACCTCGCAATGCAGCAAACCCAAGGGGTAATAGTAAGCAAGAGGGTACCAAATAAAGCAACGCGGGTTGTGCTGCCTGTAAAAAATATTTTAGAAAATTCATGGCAATTTATTAAAATAACCTTGAAGTAATGCATAACGCCCATCGTTACAAATAGACCAAAAGCATAGGCAAATATTGTCACCCAGCAATAATAGCGCTTCTTTTGACCCCCTCCTTTCTGTTTGGAGCCAATATGGTGATCAAAACGATAGAGAAGTGCAACAAAGATTCCGGGGATTACAATGTCGCCAAGTCCTAAAGGTTATAATTTTAAAAATAAATCTAAAAAATTTTTCTACCAAGCATGCCATGTTTACTTGCATTCAGCCATCCATTGCGAAGTAAATCTTGCGGAAACATTAACAAAATTGGTGCATCAATTCCTTTGGCAACGGTTGTCATCTAAAAGGAGGTAAATAGAATTTTACTTAAATTTATTTAAATCCAAGTAAACTAACCACGTCAGTTGCGAACACCCAAAATACGTCATAAATGAATAATCCAGCAAGAAGAATAGTTCCAGCCTTAATTTTAATCGAAAATTTAACGAGTAAAATTTAAAGTAAAAACCTTAAAACTAGCCAAATGAAGATTTTCGATACCAAAAATAGAAAAAGCAACACCCAAAAGATTGTTGGTTATCCAATGGCGACGATACAAATGTGAAATGCCCACAGCTGAGCAACAGAGTACAGCAATAGATAAATGTGTATCCCATTCCGAGAAAAGAAAATAGTCCTGTTAAATTTTTGATTATTACGGCTTAAAGTTTGTCTTTAAAAAACTAACCACTTCCTTTTTACCAGCCATTTCAACTTTTCCTTCCTTCATTGGTTGTTTGCCTCGTTTAAGCACCAAAACCCATGGAACATTGCGTCTTGGCCAGCGGTCTCCAATTGGAAGTCTTGAAAGAAAAGCTGAGAAAAATGGTTTCAAAATGGTGGCCAAAGCAATGCAGCCTGTTAGTTTATAAGTTTAAAAAATTATTTAAAAAAAGAAAAACCTTCCCAACAAAGCAACAACAGAAGAAAATAAATTAAATTCTGTTTGTTCATTTCAGGTAATTTATCAACCAAAGTCCCAGCTAGAGGGTGAATGGAAGCAACTTTTTGGAGAATTCCACCGAATATCGTTCCATTAACAGTAGAATTTGTTGCCGATGCTGCTGCTCCAGTTAGCGTTGAATTTGTTGCGGTAAGAACTTTAGAAAAATAGATGTTTTGAATAAGAAGTTTAGTGTTACGAGAAAGTTTGCTGTGAACAAAATTTTGCGCCCATTCCAATCGTTCATAAACAGGTAAGGAAACATAAGGTCGAACCTTATCAAGCAAAAATCCAATGCCTCCATCATTAGTCCTAAAAAATAATGTAGATATTTAAATCTAAGTACCAAAATGGTATTTGTGGGTTATCCCAAACCAGTTTCCTTTTATATCTAACCATTGAGTCCGCAAAACTGGTGAGGACCCACAAGTACCAAATTTAATTAAAAAATTTACTTGAAAATTAGATAAAGAGTAAAAAGAACAGCACTAGCAGTCAAAGGGAATCGTTTTGCTTCCCGCGTAGTTATCGATGTTTCAATAAGTTCCTTCTTCTCAATTAAATTTTTGACAAAAGCTAATGACCGGATGGTGCCCCAAATAATACAAATAATAGCCATTGCATAGAGTGACGAATATGCCATTACCTTAAAAGAATGATCAATTTTGAATTTTCAACTAAATTTTTTAAATTTAAAAACCTGTTCCTCAAATGTATATACAATAGTAGCATTATTTGCAGCGGCTCCATCTGGCGTTGAACTCGCAGAAGGCTCAGAAACTTTTGTTTCCGGCATGTAGTTGTTTTAAGGTCTAATGAGATCAGCAAATGACTACCTTGTGTTAAAATCTTTTTAAAAATTAGAAATTATTGGGGGAATTTTAAGAAAAAGATTTCAGCAATAATTTAAGCTTCACCTTATTAGAATAATAAAAACACTAAATGTCTAAATTAAAGGCCTTAAAAGTGCAGGCATAATCAAATTAATAAGGCGTAGTAGCCAAAATTGCTGTTCGAATTTTTCAGGGTTTTCGTTGCAAAATAAGATTTGATTTTATCTACGTGTCTAACTTTTAGGTGGAATGTCAAAATACCAAAAGGTCAAAATAGTTCTAAATCAAAAATTTCTGGTGAGTTTTTTTATGATCTGGTTTGATTGAGTTTTTTAGAACATCTAAGATGTAAACTCGTTTATTTATTGGCGCAGAGCTAAATCATTTAATCCCCCGAGGATTTTGCTTCATCAGCATCTTAAATTTTAGTTATTTTGTAATCTTATCGCTTTTCGACATTTTGAAATTTAATTAGCACTTGCGCGACGTGTTTTTACGCGTGTCTCTCATTCATTATTTCTCTCTAATTCTGTCCGATATGCTAATCATTTTTTCATAAATTAGCGTGTGTGATGACCTGATTCGCCGCTAACTTTATCTAATCGATTTGACTGGTCATCTCTAAAAATTCACTAAATAAAAACGGACAATTCTAATTTAAACATATTTTATTTTCCAAGTCTTTAAGTTGGGATTAACAATTAAATTTTTTTAATTTTCTTTGAATTTTAGTTTTTATTTTTTAATAAAAATCGACTTCTGTGTCTGGTATCTTCTCCATTCACAATGACTCGAATCTCTAGAGGGGTTCTTCTGGTGTGGCTTGTGACTTTATTGGCTCTTGCAGGTTTTTATTTTACTTGGATCTTTTTAATCAAACATTCTAGTCGTACTTCCCAACTTTTCTCGATCCGAACGGGTGGCAGACGACATTCTTGATGATATTGAACCAAAAGTTGAAGTGCCAAAAACACCGGCCAACAAGGGAGCAACCGACGAACAGACTGTCCAGCGTGAAGAAGAGGCTATTCAACTTGATGGCCTGTCAGTGGATGAGTTCAAAAAGATCCGAGAAAGTGCTGAGAAACACCAGTTCCAAGCAGAGGTTTTTTTGTCTCTTGAAATTTTAGTTAATCATTTTAGGTCAATCGTATGATGAAACTGATCATTAACTCTCTGTACAGAAACAAGGAAATCTTTTTGCGTGAATTGATCTCAAATGCATCAGATGCACTTGACAAGATTCGGCTTATCTCTTTGACTGATCCAGATGCATCCAAGGATCTTCACGAACTGAACATCCGCATTAAAGCTGACAAGGAAAACCACATTCTCCACATAACTGACAGTGGAATTGGTATGACAAAGCAGGACTTGATTAACAATCTTGGAACGATCGCTCATTCGGGTACTTCCGAGTTTGTCTCTAAATTGCTTGATTCGTCAACGTCTAGTGAACAACAACAGGTTGTTTCTGCTTTTAATTTTTGAAATTTGTCGTTTTAAGGATTTGATTGGTCAATTCGGAGTTGGTTTTTACTCTGCCTTTTTGGTTGCTGATCGTGTTGTTGTAACAACCAAACACAATGATGATGCAAAGCAATATATTTGGGAGTCTGGTATTTGAATAATATTTCGTTTAAAAATTCTTTCTGCTTTTCAGACTCGCAGCAGTTTACTATTGCTGATGATCCTCGCGGTCCAACACTTCAGCGTGGTACCCAAGTGTCTCTGCACTTGAAGGAGGAGGCTTATGATTTCTTAGAGCCTGACACCCTCAAGAAATTGATTCACAAATATTCACAATTTATCAACTTTGACATTCTTTTGTGGCAGAGTCGTACAGAAACAGTTGAAGAACCAATCGAAGAAGAAAAGAAAGATGAGGATAAGGCTGAGGAAAAAACTGAAGAGGAGAAGAAGAAAGATGAGGAGGATAAGGCTGAAGAGAAGAAAGAGGACGAGGCTGTTGAGGATGACAAGGATAAACCCAAGGAAGATGAAAAGAAGGAAGAAGAGAAGCCAAAAACTAAGAGTGTTGAGCGTACAGTTTGGGATTGGGAGAAAATGAATGCAATGAAACCAATTTGGATGCGTAAACCTAACGAAGTTGAGGAACAAGAGTATAAGGACTTTTACAAATCAATTACAAAGGATTATGATGAGCACTTGGTTTGTTATTTTTTAAGTTTATTTTTTTATTAATTTTTAAATTGTAGTCACACGTACATTTCTCGGCCGAAGGTGAAGTTAGCTTCAAATCTATTTTATATGTTCCAAAAACTTTGGCAAATGATGCATTCCAAAATTATGGAAAAACTGAGGAGAATATTAAGGTTTTTTCGTTTAATCTAAAACAAAAATTTTTTTAATTTATAGCTCTACGTTCGTCGTGTTTTTATCACTGATGATTTTAAAGATATGTTGCCAAAATATTTGTCCTTTATTCGTGGTATTGTCGATAGCGATGATTTGCCTTTAAACGTTTCTCGTGAAATGCTTCAACAAAATAAATTGCTCAAAGTAATAAAAAAGAAATTGGTCCGTAAAGTACTTGATATGCTGAAAAAATTGCCTGCTGAGAAATTTGATGCTTTTTGGAAGGTTTTTTTAATTTACAAATAAAATATGTAAAATAATTTTAAGGAATACTCAACAAACATTAAATTGGGTATTATGGAGGATCCATCAAACAGAACTCGCCTTGCCAAATTACTTCGTTTCCAAAGTTCTGCAGATGACAAAAAGCAAGTAACATTACAAGAATATTTGGAAAGGATGAAAGAAAATCAGCCAGCAATTTATTATGTGGCAGGAACTTCACGCCAAGAACTTGAAAATTCTCCTTTTGTTGAACGTTTGTTGAAAAAAGGATTTGAAGTTTTGTATCTGACAGAGCCCGTTGATGAATATTGCATTCAAGCTTTACCTGAATATGAAGGGAAAAAATTCCAAAATGTTGCTAAAGAAGGTCTTAAACTTGATGAAGGAAAGAAATCTGAAGAAGTATTCAAACAACTTGGCGAGCAATTCAAAGTGCTCATTGATTGGCTCAAGGATAATGGTCTCAAGGATTTGGTAGGAAAAAAAGTTTTGAAATATTTTAATTGTTTTAATTTATTCAGATCGAAAAGGCTGTTATCTCTCAACGTTTGACAAAATCTCCGTCTGCTTTAGTATATTTTTAAAGTTAACTTCAATTTTTAAATTTTTGCTTTTTAAAGGTTGCCTCTCAATGGGGATGGTCTGGCAATATGGAACGTATCATGAAGTCACAAGCCTATGCCAAATCAAAAGACCCTTCTCAAGAATTTTATGCAATGATGAAGAAGACATTTGAGATCAATCCCCGCCATCCTGTCATTAAGGAATTGCTCAGGTTTGTGTTTTTTTCATATTTTCGAATATGATTTTTTTATTTGTAGACGTGTACAGGATGACCCAGAAGATCCGTAAGTATTTTTTAAATATTTTTATATAATTTACCGTTAACTTACTGAAATTTAATTAAATACTTTTTAAAGTGTTGCTAAATCTACCGCACGTTTATTGTTTGAAACAGCAACTCTACGCTCAGGTTATTCACTTTCTGACCAAGTTGGATTTGCTGAACGTATTGAAGGAGTGAGTTTATTTTTACTATTTTGTGATTTATCTGGCTTACTTTAAGATTTTGCGTAAATCACTCGACTTGAGTGCAACTGCTGAGGTTGAAGATGAAATGGAAATTATTGAGGATGAAGTTGAAGAAAAGAAGGATGAAGATGAAAAGAAGGAAGATGAAGAAACTATTGCTGAAGAGGAGAGTGTGACAGATGAGAAGAGCGAAGAAAAAGATGAAAAGCCTGAGGAAGAAAAGAAGGAAGAAGAGAAGCCTGAATCGGATGAGGAAAAACATGAAGAGCTCTAGAAAGTTAAACAAGTTTGAATGATTTTTTACATATTTCCATTCATTCCTAAGGCCTGCAACAAAGTTTTAAGAGAAATTTTTTACTTCTGAATTATTTTTTGGTTCCTCCTGCATTATTCGATTACAGGCCATTTTCTGGGTATTTTTGTGGGAATTTTTTAAATTATCGTTTTTTGGTTAAACTTTTCCCCGTCTCCTCTTTTAAGATTTCATTTTTTCCTTAATATTTTTGTATTTCTTCCTTTTAAAAAATAGATCTTCTCATAATCCAAGAAAAAATTTAATGATGTCATGCTTAAAATAGCAAAAAAACCGGCCTAATTAAAGTTTAAAGGCTATCATTAAATTTTAAAAAAACTCTCAAAAGCAATCCAAAATTGTTTTATCTTTTTTTGTTATATTTATTTTTCTCCTTTTTTTGCCATTTTCTCTATTTATTTTTTCTATACAAAACGCTGATGACGATATTTGTGTGATTTTAAAGGGATTGATGATGGACTTTTAAAATTTTTGTTTCATAAATTCAGAACTCTCAATTTTTAATCCATCCAAATATTTGGAGTTGATCTCCAGGCCAATATGACTTGACCTTTTGGTCATTTGATCTTCTGGGTTGGACCCTTTATTGAGAAAATTTTTGTTATTTTGAGAGTACTGTTTTTTTAGTTTTTTTTTAAAATTTATTCATAAATCTAATTTCTTGTGCACCTTTTAAAAAAATTTTTTAAAATTGTCTATTATTTGCAATAATCTCTTTGATTTATTTTTTAACAAATATTTGTTTCCTAATTATTTTTTGAGTGAAGAACGGGGTTTTTCTTTTTCAAAAACAATGTAACGATCAAACACAAATGAACAATTACTTTTTTTTAACCAATTCCCAATGTGCGCAAGAGTGTGAAGAGTCATTTATTTGTGAGTGAAAAGAAACAAACAAAAATTAAAGCACGAGATTCAGGTGTTTACTTAATTTTTATTGACTAGTGGGGTTGGGGAGGGTGCGTTTTGGCGTTTAATTTCAAGAAAATTTTGTCGAATTTCATGAACATCCTTGACTACCTTCTCCAAAAATTTCAAAATTTTTGTCAAATATTTTTGATGGAGATCTTAGATAAACATACGAGGGTTATTATTGCAAAATTTTTTCTTTGTAGAAAATCATTTCACTGATTTATAAGCTCGCGCCAAAACGCACCAGTCCCTGACTAGTAGGGAAATAAAAGAAGAAAACATTGACTGATACTTGAATGATGGGCGAGGGGATATTAATTGGTTTATAAAAAGAATGTCTGTAAGAAAAAAATTTTTAAAACTTGTTTTTAAAAAATTTTTTAGAATTTTGATTGAAGAGTTTTGAGTTAATCAAATCAAAAAATTTTTTAAGAAAAAACTTCTTGAAAAATGTCCATTTATTTGTTAATTGCTCACGTACTTTAGTTTTCACTTTTCTCAATAATTTTTCCCATTAGAAAAAAACGAATGATTATCAATTTTTAAATAAATACATATGGGCTGATATTGTTAAATAAATGTTTGGAAAACTCTTATATTTTGGGATGTTAAAGTTCCCATTCTTTGATAATTAGTACTTTGTATACTTTTGAATATTTCTTTTATTTTGTCTAGAAGTTAAAAACAAATTGTATTTTGTGGGGGTAAAAGTTTGCAAATACACTAGAGAGAAAAAATGATAAATTGATTGTTGACCTTTTTGAATTCCTTGGCTCTTGCTTTCATATTAATTTTTACTAACTTGTTTGAAAAATATACCTAATTTTTGCAATAATCTCCCCTCGTTTTAATATTTTTTTAATTAAAAAAAATTTTTTTTTATTTTTATGCCTCTACCTACTTCATTAATGAATAAAATTAATAATAAATGCAGATATTTTTATTCAACAACAACAGAATCAGAGCCTCTTTTACCCGATACAATCAAATTCATCAAAGAAAATTTGGAAAAATATGGATCAGTTCATTTTGAATTGCCTCATGTTTTTGTTGTTTTTGGGGCTAGTGTGAGTAATTTTTTAATTTCAATTTTTAAATGTTTTTTTAATTTCTAGGGAGATTTGGCAAAAAAGGTAAAAAGTTTTGCATGATTAATTGCGTACACCTCAACTGAGTTCCGGACCCTATAAATTGTAAAGGGATGGTCAATTCTTTATTTTTTTGGTATCAATGGATAGAGCATTAAATACGCTACAATATACCACAAAATCAAAATTATTGATCGATTGGTAAAAAAGTTATGAGCGATAAAGTGTCGAAAAATCAGATTTTATTAGAAAGGTTAGTATTTGGATCATAACTTGGTCGATAATTTTGGTTTTCTGGTATCTTGAAGCCCATCTAATGCTCTATCCATTGGTACCAGGAACCTCAAAAATTATCCACCCCTTCTTGAGTTAAAGGGCCGGAACTCGGTTGAATTTCACCGTAATTTATTGGTAAATTTATCTCAAAAATTTAAAGAAAATTTATCCAACTCTTTGGTGGCTTTTTAGAGATGGACTCTTGCCCAAAAATACACATATTATCGGCTATGCACGTTCTCATTTATCAGTAGCTGAATTGGTTAAGCATTTTGAATCTTACTGCAATGTTCGGGTTGAAGAAAAAGAAACATTTGCTAATTTTGTTCGACATTGTTCTTATATTTCGGTTTGGAGGTTTTTTTAATATTTCTACTCAGATTTTTTAAGGGCCAGTACAATACTGATGATGGTTTAATAGCTTTACACAAAGCTATAACTGAGATGGAGAATACTTTCAAAAGTTAGTTTTAAAATATTTAGTAGTTTCAAGTCCTAAATGGGTTTTTGGTTAAGTGGGCTGTGTCTTAGGTTGTGGGATCGAGCCCCGCTTAATCAAAGTTTAGTTTTAAAAGCTTTTTTAAACGGTAATTGATTGAAGGTGTCTGGTTAAGTGGGTAGAGATTTTTACTGCTTGGGCTTATATCTATGAGTTCGAGTCCGTTAAGTCTAGTAGGGTGCCGGATTTTCTCCTAATATGGTAGTTGTGTATAGGAGCAAATTGAGTTGGGATTCTTCCACAAATGAAGAATTTCAAATTATTTGCTCTAAATCACTTAGTCATTTGAAGATCGCTTTAGACATTAGTTTATGTCTCAAGCGTAAAGCGATGGCACAATATTTTAAAAATCTAAAGGATAAGGATTTTATTCTAAATATATCCAAAAAAAAGTTTTTTTCAGAACCTGCTAACAGACTCTTTTACTTGGCCTTACCTCCAGAAGTCTTTCAAACAGTCACAGAACACATTCGGCGACATTGTATGAGTGATAACAACTCTGAAGTAAGTTAATTTTTTTTATCCTTCTTAATTTAAAACTATTTATTTTAGGCATGGACTCGCATAATTATTGAAAAACCATTTGGATATGATGATACTTCTTCTGCAGTTTTATCAGAACATTTGGCGAAACTTTTTACCGAGGATCAACTTTATCGGATTGGTTTGTTTTAATTATTGTTGCAAACTGTTTTTTATTTTTAGACCACTATTTGGGCAAGGAAATGGTTCAAAATCTGATGGTTTTGAGGTTTTTAAAATTTATTCTAGCATTTATTAGTTTTTACTTTTAAAGGTTTGGCAATGAATTTTTCTGTCCATCATGGAATCGTCATCATATTGCTTCTGTAACAATTTCTTTCAAGGAAGATTTTGGAACTCAAGGACGTGGTGGTTATTTTGACAAGAGTGGGATTATTCGTGATATTATGCAAAATCACCTTATGCAGATTTTGACAATTGTTGCAATGGGTTTGAATTTTCTAAATTCCTTAAACTTAAAAATTTTTTTAAGAAAAACCGGTGAGTATGAGCGCAGATGACATTCGAAACAAAAAAGTTGAAGTCCTTAAATTGATAAATCCAGTAAAGTTGTCAGAAGTTGTTCTAGGGCAATATGTTGGTGACCGTCAAGCTAAAGGTATTCTTGCAAATATTTATAGGATGAAATTTAATTATTAAAGATGCGGATGCTCGTCTTGGATATTTGGATGATGAATCAGTCCCAAACAATTCTATAACCCCTACATTTGCAACAGGCGTTTTATGGGTTAAAAATGAACGTTGGGAAGGCGTTCCTTTCTTTTTGCGTTGTGGAAAAGGTTTGCTGTTTATGATTAATTCTGACATGAGAGCATTTTATAGAACGGGGGAAGGGAATGACATGTGATTTTGAATTTTTATTTTAATAAATTTTAGCTTTAAATGAACGAAAAGCGGAAGTACGTATTCAATATCGTGACGTCTCTGGTAACATTTTCCCTGATGACTCATTGAAACGGAATGAATTAGTTATTCGTGTACAACCAAATGAAGCTGTTTATATGAAGGTTTTTTTAATATTTTAAAAGTAAAATAAGGGGCCAACCCTGAAGACCTGTTGATACTGCCCTTAGTCCGTCCAAATCCCTTGATATTCCTTCTTGAAATTTACTTTCAAAAGTTGTAGGTCTTCATTAGTGGACTCTGAAATAAAATTTAAATTAAGGTGAACACTAAAAGGCCAGGTTTTTCTGCACGTCAAATAATAGAAACTGAAGAAACTGAGCTTGATTTGACATTTAATTCGCGCTATAAGGTTTATTTTTTTTTAAATCGTAAAATATTTAATAATTTTCTAGGGAATGCGTTTTCCAGATGCATATGAACGTCTCTTTTTTGATTTATTTAGTGGTCGACAATATAGTTTTGTTAGAGCAGATGAATTAGAACAAGCATGGCGTATATTCTCTCCGCTTTTGAGACAAATTGAAAATGAGCGAGTTAAACCAGAGCCTTATGTTTATGGAAGGTTAGTCAATTTTTCTTTTAATCCAAGGTTTTCTTGAGTATTATTAGCCTAGTTTTTAAGACTTCCTAGGCTCTGTACTGTAGATTTAGGGTTAAATAACCGGGTTCTAGAATAGAATCATGGTACCTGGTAGCTGATTATCTAATCCCTGGTAATTTGAATTTATTGTACGGGCCCGGAAATGTAATATTTGACGGCTTTTTGATGAGAAATTTTCCTGCAAGTCGATCGTTTTCTCTTCTATTAAATTTTTAATATTTTTTAAAGTCGTGGTCCAGCAAGCAGTGATCAACTTTTGAAAGAACACGGCTTCGTTTTTACAGGCACATATCGGTGGCACAATACTAATAATAATAACAATTCTGAAACAAACAAATCAAATGGAGGATTAGGGCAAAATGATAGTAAACTTGTCAAAGAGTTTCATAAACTTTGAGCTTTTTTTGTTTTAATCTTTAAATTTATATTTTCTCAATTTATTCAACTTATAATGGCATTTAACTTCTAATATTTTTAGAAATTTTAATTTAGTTGATTTTTTAAATTCTTTTTTAAAAACATTTTGAGCCTTTTTATCTTTTTTTTTAATAAAATAAATCTTAATAAAATAAATTTAAATTATCTTATTTTGTATTTTTATGTTTTTAAATCATAATTAATTACCTTAATTAATTTTTAGAAAAAATACAGCAAATGATCCGGTTGCACGATGTAACTCTGAGTGTTTAGAAGTCAGATTTGTGGCAGGGGTTGGCAAACCTCTGACTCTTCTATCCTGAGAAATCGGATTCTTTTGTCCCTGGGGTCTCGAACTCCATTATTTTTGAGAGCTCGGTCTTTTTGTCCTTGGGGTCTCGGACTCGTCCTTGAGAATTCAGACTCTTCTGTCTTCAGAATTCGGACTCTTCTGTCTGGGACTTGGCTCTTTTGTTCTTACATTTGAACTTGGACCCTTTTGTCCTGGGACACGGACACTTAGTCGCGGGCCACTTAGTCGCGACCACTTAGTCGCGACCACTTAGTCGCCGGCCACTTAGTCGCCAGCCCACTTAGTCGCCGGCCACTTAGTCGCGAAGTAGCTAAAAAGTAGTGACCGGCAAAATCTATTTTGCCGGACCCGGATTCGGATTCCGGATTTGCAACTTGAACCAGACCGGATCCGGTTGGATTTTTTGGATAAATCCAATCCGGTTTTAATCCGGAAATCTCAAAAAACCCGGATTTGGGACCCGGATAATGTTCCAACAATGGGTTGTGGTTCCAACAACAGATTTGTTAGAATTTTTGTTAGAATGTTTTACATTTAATAAATTCTGATGAATACCGACTTTTAGAAACCGGTTTGCGCAGTCTTGGTTTAAGTTTTTAAGCGACATGAAAAAAGTACCATCGCGACTAAGTGGCCGGCGACTAAGTGGGTTGGCGACTAAGTGGCCGGCGACTAAGTGGTCGCGACTAAGTGGTCGCGACTAAGTGGCCCGCGACTAAGTGGGCCGTACCCTTTTGTCCCGGAACGTCCCACTTGTGTACCGGCCGTTTGTGTACCTGACCATATTTTGGGCCATAACTTTTTTGATTATTAATTGATTTTGATAATTAATATATCAGTCGAAAGTCCTGGATGTAAGGATTATTTTTGCCAACAGGAGTGATTTGATCAAATCATCATACAAAAAGTTACAGCCAGATAAGTGCGCGCAATCGTGATCTTGATCTTTATCTGGCTGTAACTTTTTGTATGATGATCTGATCAAATCACTCCTGTTGGCAAAAATAATCCTCATATCCCGGGCTTTCGATTGATATATTAATTATCAAGATCAACTGAGAATCGAAAAAGTTATGGCCCAAAAGATGGCCAGGTACACAAACGGCCGGTACACACGTGTCCCCTACCCCTTTTGTCCTCATTCAGAATTTTTCTGAAAACGACCCCTCGTTTTTATTTTTTTAAAGTTTGCTAATATCAACAATTCCTCTTTACACATATAATTTTCAGCATTTTACCCCTATTTTCTAGAACTTTTTTTTGCACGCAAATCGATTTGCGTTGTAAAACTAGAAAAAATAATTGGCCATTAATTCATCTCTAGTTTTGTTTACAATCTGGGCCCGTACTATAAGAACGAGTCGTAGATTTGTTACTATAAGAATCTGGTCATTTGCCCAGGTCATTTAACCCATACCAAGCGGTAATTTGGTACTATAAGAGGCATGGTATTTTTTCTTCTTGCTTACCACAAACCAAGTTCTTATAGTACCGACTGAAAATGAAAAAATTTTAAAGGGCTAAGTTATATTTTTACATGAATTGAAAGAAAACAAAGGGATGATCATCTTACTAAATAAATGTAAATAAAAATTTGATGAATTTTTATGGTTTCTCTTTATGCTAATTTCCATTAATGTCTAAGTAAATATGTATTTACTGCCACGCCTATTGTTAAATAAAAAAAAGGAAATACAAATTTATTAGTTTTTAATATGGGCGGGGGAAAATGAGCTCTCTTAAACAATAAAATATTGGTATATGTATGTTCATTCTCAAAATTTTGCAAAAATGTCCCTTTTTACCACTGAAATGACGAAATCTCTTGCCGAAAAAATTGATGCCTATCATGATGAATTATTTCCTTCTTCACGTACCTCTAAATTTGCTCGACGTTCTCAAGACGCGTGGAAAAATATTACTGAAGAAATGAATGCAGAATTTGGATCTTCTCTTTCAGCTGAGCAAGTGAAGGAAAAGCATCATAATTTGAAAAGAAAAATAAAGGCAGAATTTGCCCAACAAAAAAGGTAGTTTATCATTTGGGTTTTGTATTTTTAGGCACTACTTTAGATAACTTTAGTGAGTTTCACTTAGTAATTTGTACTTTTTGTGAGTTGATATACCCTATCATAGTATCGATGTTTTTGAAATCTACTCAAGTAGATTCGGCCAAACGGCAGCATTTTCCGGTATTGCAGGTGCTCGTTCCACATCACTTACAGAATCTAGTTCTGGTCCTAGCAGCCAATTGTCGATTTATGATGAAGAGCCTGATAAAGCCGAAGTCGATACACCTTTAGCTACTAAGGTATTTTTGGTGTCTTTGCTATATCTACAAATTTATCAGCCTGCTCGAAAAATCCCACGTTTTGATTCCCATATTGCTGGTTCCTCAATTACTGATCTTCAACGACAAGTTCTTGAAGCGCAGCTGAGCAATCAGAATAAAATTTCTTCGTCTTTGGATAAATTTAATAAATTTATTGATAAAGCAACACCGATTCTTGATAAGATAAACAAGTATTATGGTACACAACTGACAACATTTGAAGGTATTGAACCGCTTAAACCCAGTTCTCAAGAAATGCCAGAAGAATGGGTTGGTAAAGAATTTGAAACCATTTAATTTGAAAATATAAATATATAGAAAAGATATAGAAAAGATATAAATATAGAAAAGATATAGAAAAGATATAAATATATAGAAAAGATACCAAAAATATAGAAAAGATACTTCTTAATATTATACCAAATATTTGAAGATTTATCTCTATTTTCCTTAAAGTTATAAAATTTTTAAATAAGTCTACCACCCATTTAAATTCTAAAATTGGCTGAAAAAAGGGGTACCTCGCGGTTTCCCTCATAACTCAAAAAATAACTATCCAAAAATTCTGGAAATTTTATAGGTGATTGTAGACATGCTAGAGAATATAAATTTAAATTTTTGTAATTTTACTAATTTTTTGTATCGAGTTATAGACTTCGAAATTCTTGCAAACCATGCGAAGAGCAGGGTCTGAGATTTACCACTCGGTAGGGGTTAAATGACCAAAAAGTGCTTTTCATATAGTACTGGTTAACCAAAGGGCAAATGACCTGGTTAAATGACCTGGTCATTTGACCAGAAACCAGAGGTTTTTCTTATAGTAGCAAAGGTACCTCCGGTAAACGGTTAAATGACCACAAACCACGTTCTTATAGTACGGGCCCTGTTTGGACAAAATTTAAAAATTTGTTTTCCGATTATAAAAATTGTTGATAATATTTTTGTTTTTATTTTGATAATAAAGTGAACTTTGAGGTTTTTGTGGTTCACTGACTTGTATTTTTAAAATATTTCGTTTATTTTTATTTTTGGAATTTTTTTAAATTTTGCCCGTTTTGGGTTCAGAAATTGCTCCAATTTTTTTTTATTTTTCAGTTTAAAAAAAATAATTTTTTAAATGCCAAATCATCATCATGTTCAACGCGTCCTTTCTCACCGAAGAGCTTTTCCATTATTACTTTTACATTCACAACGAAATAATCAACAACATGTTCCTTTGTCTACATTGTCTTCATCATCAATTAATTTTACAAATCGAAGAGGACTTGAACAAATACAATTTCAAAACAAAAATTCGGAAAAAAGATGTTTTTCTTCATTGGAGGACAATAAAAAAGAATTGGTAAAATTTTTGTAATTAAACATCAATTAGGTTTCACTTTTTTAGAAAATAATTGAAAAAAGGAGGAGTTCGTATGTTTTCAATTTTTCAAAGAAAAAAATGATTTTTTAAACAAAAATCTAAAAAAAGAGAAAGACATTTTCAGAAAAATATAAATGGCTGTACTTTAGTACGTGGGTGCAGGCTTTAATTTACAAATGTTATACCATTCGAAAGAGCTCGTCGAGCTGAGTCGAATGCCACCAAAATTAGATCTAGGAAAAATTTCTGGACCGAGATATAGGTCCTTGAAGTTTGAAAAACCATAGGGGGGACCAAGCACTTTTTTGGGGTGAAAAATTCGAAAATGCAAATGATACCTCATTTGAAAGAGCTCCTCGAGCTGAGTCGAATGACATCAAAATCAACAAAATCCGACTTGATTGGACAAAGTTCTGATCTTTTCTTTTAGCTCCTTACCTATGGCATCTGTGGAGATTTTTGCTGCTACAGAGGCTCCAAATACGTCCAGAACAAGGGAGATAAGAATAGGTTTATGTTACGAGCCCAGACCCATCGCCCGTAGACTCCCCGCGAGGCGCGTGCCGCAAAACCCCGCGCGAAGCGCGGGGTTTTGCACAAGCGCCTCGCCGACGCTCCATAGGTTTATGTTGCCTGTTTTTGTGTCTTAACTTTGTCTAATCTTGTTCAATCATGGTGATTTTGGTCTCATTCGACTCAGCTCGTCGAGCTCTTTCGAATGGGGTATTATTTGTATAAAAAAATTTTTATTCCAAAAATCGCCCCTTTGTATCTTAGGTTTTAGGGGCTTATATCTCGGTCCAATCAAGTCGGATTTCGTTGATTTTGGTGTCATTCGACTCAGCTCGAGGAGCTCTTTCGAACGAGGTATAATTTACATATTCGAATTTTTTACCCCAAAATTGAGCTTACTCCCCCCTATGGTTTTTCAAACTTCAGGGACCTATATCTCGGTCCAGAAATTTTTCCTAGATCTAATTTTGGTGGCATTCGACTCAGCTCGACGAGCTCTTTCGAATGGTATAACATTTGTAAATTAAAGCCTGCACCCACGTACTAAAGTGACCCCATATAAATTTTTAGAGTGCCAAAGAGGAAGCTCAACAACGAGAAGTAGAGAATTGCTACAAAAGGATTGATTTATCGTTTGAAAATGCAAAGGAAGCTTTCAAGGTTTGCTTATGTTTTGATTAACTGAATGCCGGGGTCTTTTTATAAAGGGGTTGAAAGGGGAATCTTGGCTGAAAAGGTGAACTCTTACTCCTTGACCTTCGTAAGTACAATTTGTGTGCTTATTGTTAACACCAAAATAAACACACCAGAAACACGATCTTAGAATCCCCTCCCCTTGGAATCCATCTCTTGGTACGCTCTTGTGTTTACCCGCAAGCCTACATAAGCTTCGATTTTTCTCTCGTATTGGGCATGATTTGTTATACAATAATGTCACAAATGTGTGGTTATGCTTTGCCAATTTTTTCTTGTCATAAATCACCTATTTAATTTATTTTTCAGAGTAAATCCAATCTTGATCTTGCCCGTGCCCTTCTTGTCTTTCGCTGTTGTCAAATCGACTGGCTAGTACAGTTAGTTTTCTTTTGTTTTCTTTTCAATTATTTTTTTTTATTTGAAGAAATAATCAACGCATTCTTCGAATACTTCGAAAAGTACTTGGACAAGAACTGTTTAAACGCCTATTAAAATCAACATTTTATGGTCATTTTGTGGCAGGAGAAGCGCTAGATGAAGTTTCTTCAACGGTTTCTAAACTTCAAAGTTTTGGTATAAAATCGATTTTGGATTACAGGTTTATTAAACGATTTTTAAGATAAATTAATTCGGGAAATTTAGCGTTGAAGCAGACATTAGCTCGGCAGAGGCTCAAGAAAAAGCTGTTGAAGGAATTAAAGAAGAGGAAGAAACTAAAATTCCTGAGGTTAAAATTTTGTTTATTATCGGGAGCATAGCAGAGTTCTTAGTTTTTGGAAGTAGTTAAACTTAATCGAAATTTATTTCGACCTTAACCCTTCCTTCAAACTTAAGTCGTTCAATTCTTTAAATTATTAGGCTTTGGAATTGCTAGCAGAACAAGTTCATGATCCAAACGTTCAACCTGAAGAAACACACAAACAATTTAGCGTTTACAAAGAATTTGGCGATCGTCGAGAACTTGTTGTTAGTGCTCGAACTTATTTCTATTCTGGTGAAAGTGAATGTGACAAAAATGCAGAAATGTTTTGTCGTTGTATTGATGCAACATCACAAGCGACTCAGGGACAAGGATTTATTGCAATTAAGGTAATTACAATAATTAAATTTGGGGTGAAAATGTTTTGATTGTTCACATGATGTAACTAAAGATCGGACCTTGACATTTTAAAGTTTTTGGGAAATTTTTTTCATCTTTATAGTTGACAGCTCTTGGTCGTCCTCGTCTTTTCATTCGCTTGAGTGAAGCAATTGCTCAAATGCATAACCTCTTCAAAGTCATTACTGGCTCAAGTTGGGAGAATCTGTTTCTTTCGCAAATTACTGAAGCTCAGTTGTTGGAAAAATTAAATGTATTTTTTATTTAATATTTTTGTTTAGATTAAAAAAATTTTTTTGAAGGAATTTGGAGTTAAAACAGACAGTGTAGCAGTTCGTGAATGGTTCAAACAAGTAGATTTTGATGACAATGGAATTGTTGACTTTTTTGAATGGGGACAATTGTTGGATTTGGAAGAACGTGGAGCTGTTAAACAACTCGATAAAATGTTTCAGGTTTTTTGAGTAATTTGTTTTTATTAAACTGCTTTCTTCTTTAAGATTTTGAACATAAAAACTGGTCGTTTGGAGCCACTTATCCAAAATTTGAGCAAAACAGAAATGAGGGAATGTGCGAATATGATGGGTCGACTGAATAAAGTTGCGGACCATGCATTTGAGCGTGGGATACGTATAATGGTTGATGCAGAACAAACTTACTTTCAACCTGCTATTTCCCGTTTAACGAATGCACTGATGCGACGGTTTGTTTAAAAATATTTTGGTAGGGAGTGGTTTTTCTTGGGACCGATCTGATTATGGATTAGGATGTTTTGGTGCTCTCATAAAGCAAAATTTGAAAGCACAGGCGTTAGGGCGCGGGGTCGTAAGGCGCGAGTGAGAAATTATCGGCCGTTACTTCCCCTTTCTTGGAACAACAGCACTTGTTGTAAAACTTGAGCAAAACAGAAATGAGGGAATGTGCGAATATGATGGGTCGACTGAATAAAGTTGAACAGTTTTCCCAGGTGTGGTCAAGCATATTGTTAAACGTTTTTGGAAGTTTTTCACTCACTCCATAACGGCACTGCGCCATAGCGTCGCCCATTTTTGTTTAATAACTTTTTTGGTTGTTTAACTCGAATTTTTTTATATTTTAGGCATAATCGTGAACGTGGACAAGTTCTAAACACATACCAAGCTTATTTGCGTTCTTGCCTCTCAGATTTGCTTATTGACCTGAATTTGGCTAAACGAGAAAACTTTCATTTTAGCTGCAAATTGGTTTGGATTTTAAATTTATTAATTTTAATAAAATTTTTATTTTTAGGTTAGAGGTGCTTATATGGAACAAGAAAGGTTAAGAGCAGCAACTGTTGGATATGAAGATCCTATTAATCCAACTTGTGAAGCTACATCAGAGGTTTAATTTAAACAAACTTGTGCTTTATATTTAACTTTTTAGATGTACCATAAATGTTTGGCTGCAATCGTGGATGAATGGCTTGAACGTGGTAGGAGTAGTGCTTCAGGTTTCGATTTTTCCTTTTTTTAATGTTTAACAACCATTTTTGTAAAGATCCTTTATGAAAGTTTTTTTCTAATTTTTTCATGACTATTTTTTATGATAATTTTTCAGTAATGGTTGCCAGCCACAATTTGGATAGTATTCGTTATGCTGTGGAGCTATCTAAAAAGTGGAAGATTGCACCAAGTGAGTTTTTGATATTCAAACTAGTGTGTTAATTTATTTTTTTCTAAAGGTGAACGAGTCATCTGTTTTGGGCAGCTGTATGGGATGTGCGATGTGGTGGGTTTGAGTTTTCTTAATATTTTTGCGGTGAATGATTGAGGTGAATTAAATAGAGATGAATTTGTTTTGAGGGGAAATAGAGGTAAATTATGTTTAGAGGGGGATAGAGGTGGAATTGTATGTATTTAAATAAGGTGAATGTGTTAATGTTTTGTGTTCATGTGTGTACATATGTGATTTAGTTTTTTAAATATTTGTTTCAAGAGTTTCTTACATGCAAACATTATAGGTAAGATATCAAAATATGTTTAAGAATCGTGTAATTTATAAACGGTGAAAGAAAAAAGTTTTGTTTATTGTTAGTAAAATTTAAGGAAAAAAGAGGCACAAAATTTAGGGGAAAATAGAGGTGAATTAGTAGAATGCTTAAAAAATAAATTATCCTCTTCCAATATGTATAGGTCTATCTTCAATTTCAAATTCTTCTGTAGCTGCGCGATTTCCTTTTTGTTTATGTGAAGCATGTAAAACTGAAAAAGAAATTTTGTGTTTTTAAGTGATTTAAATGAGTTACATGCAAACATTCCAAGTAAATATAATGCAACTACTGTCCATGCCATATAAACCTAAATGTGAGAGCGGGATAGGGGTTATTTTTTTTTGAATGTTTGTGTTTTAATTTTTTGTGCTGATTTTTTTGTGGATTAATGTTAATCTTTTTGTATTTTTTGAGACTTTTTGGGGTTTTTATTTTTTTTCTGTTTTTATTTTCATTTTTTGTACTTTTTTATTTTACCGGTATTTCAATTTCTTGTCCAGATGAGTAATCCCAATTTCCTGGTAAATGAGAACGTTCGGCCACCTATTTTTAATTGAAATTTATCTTTAGTTTTCCTTTTTTTTGGGGAATTTTTACCTCAATATTCCATTCATCAACAGAGTTAATAAGTACTTCAATTGTTACGACAATGCACATTGCTTTAAAAATTTTTTTATGGGAATTTTGGGGGTTTAATAAGATTTTTAATCATTAAGTCATACCAATAATTAAGAATAATAAGCCAACCACCCTTTTGAACATGTATCTGTGGTGACTAAAAAAAATTTGGATTAAAATTTTGGAAAAAATACACCTGAATGTATATAGTGCCATTCCATTTGCAAATGCCATCATAGCAATTGCGATAATAGAAAATGCTGCTTGTACTCGATAATAATCTGTAGATTGTAAGAGATTAGGCATTCTTATTAAGCTCTTTTAACTTACGCTTTAGATAGACACCCGCTAATCTTGAAAATCTGTCTGAAGCTGGTTCGGGGAAGTGTGAAATCCATTCAACTAAAATATTTTTTAAAAGATTTTTTTAAATTTTTAATCTTTGCTAACCTCTTTTTGAAGTATTTACTGACCGATATTCACCCCAAACACCCAATTGAACATTAACATGCTCTTGTCTTTTATTAGTAAAATCAATTGTTGCCCAATTTGGGGAGAGAATTGCAATAATATAAATTATTATTCCAAGCTTAAAAAATTTTTTTTGTATTTTTTGATTAATTTATTAAACCATTGTTCCAACTGTTGCGGCAGCCATTATTCTCCTCTGTCTAAGTACTCGTTTATATTCATGTAAATTAATTACTTGTGAATCTTTACAATCAACTGTTTTTTCTGCGTTATGTAATAGTGTTCTCATTATTAGGGGATTCCGTGAATTAAATATCAAAATCTGAAAAAATTGTATTGAAATGAATTTTGCATGGTTTTTAAATTAATATTTTATTGAAAATGTTTTGGAAGGTTGTTGTTTTTTGAGTATTTTTTTCTGAATTTTTATCTTAACAAATTCCATTAAGGATTGTTTTGCGTGTTATAATATTTTTCATTTACTAATTTGTGGGAAAACTTAGCAAAAAGATGTTTGGTGCTATTTAAAATTTAAGCGCGGATAAAAAATAGGTAATTTATAAATATTTTAATATTTTCAACAATAGATTGGATAGGGAAAAATTTTAAATTAAAAATGTAATAAGTATATTTTATATAGAGAGATGCTCATTCTCAAGGGGATTTATAAGATATTGAGACTCGAATAAAATGCATGCAAATTGTTTTTAAATTTGTGGATAAGATAATGTGAATGAAAAGGGGGATTGTTGATGTGTGATGTATTGTCTTGAATGTAAGTAAGCTTTTTTAAAAGGATGTTTGTTCTTTTATTAATAGAGAGACACTTTAATTAAAAAATAGGGTGGTGACATTTTATTGAAAACAAGGTGTTTGAGGTTATATAGAAACTTTTTGAATACTCGCTTACGTAATTTAAGTTTGGTTCAATTAAAAAAGTGTTTATTAATTGAGTTATGGAAAACTTGAAAATATTAATGAATAATTTATAAAAATGCTTGTAATTTTGTGTATTTTTTTAGCTTTTCTGTTTAATTTGTGTTCTGTATTTTTATGTTATTGTTTGCAAATGCCACCTCTATGTTTTCTATTTCTATATTTTATTAAGATATTTTTAGCTTTCTTTTTTTTGCATCAGAATATAGAAATATGACTATAAAATAAATTAAAATAAAGGGAAGGGGCAAAACTCTCCAGTCTGCATATTATTTCCAGCTGCTAAAAATAAATACATATACATAATGTGTCTTGTGTCATTCGCAGAAAAAAATTATGAAAATCTCGAGTCCCTCTTTTTTTGCCTTTTTTAGCTGCTAATTGCGTCAAAAAGCATTAAATGTTTGTATAATTTTATAATTGAATGAATTAAGTAAATTAGATTTGTGTGAGATTTTATTTGGAAAAAATTTAAGTTTTAATTGATTGTACTAGTAAAGGTTTTTGATAAGGAGGCTTTTTTGTTGTTAAATTTGGGGGTTTCCTTTTGTGGAGGAGTTCATTTACTTTTTTTAAAGTTTTTGAGGTGATTCATTGTTTGTCTGTTAAGGTGCTTAAGATTTTTATAATCCCTTGGGGTGTATTTATGGGTGTGAGTCATTTAAAATGAAAAATTACAAAATTTTTAGATAAAAAATTTGGTAATTTTTTGCATGAACGCGTTAAGAGAAAGCTTATATAAATTTAAAAATTACTATTGCGTATATGAATTTAAAACAAAAAATAGTTAAAAAATTTTCAATTTCGTTAATCTTTAATTAAATTTATTTAGTTTGGAATGATGCTTGTTTATTTTCGTAATTTTTAAAAGTGCGACATAATAATAAATAAAAGTGCATTTACTTGCAATGCTTACGTAATGCGGATTTAAAAATAAAAAAATTACCTAAAATAGCGCTTAAATAATATGCTTGTCCTTTTTTATTTGACATGAAGCGTTTATTTAAATATTTTTTGTGACCGGCAAAACAAACGCAATATTTGTTTTTTTTTGTTTATTTGTTTTGTTGGTATTTTATCAGTTTCTGAAGGATGGGATTTAAAAAGTTGAAAAATAAATTGAAAAAAACGAAACCAAAAAACAAAAAAAAATGTGGAAAATATTTATAAAAGAATTGTAAAAAATGGAATAATGGCAAGGGAGATATAAGTAGAGAGATTATTGCCTGACCGAATGAAATATTTTAGTAAAAAAGCTTATTTTATTGTTTAATATCTGGCAGTAAAAGCAAGTCTAAAGGAGAAAGAAGTGTTTGTTGTTTACATTTTTCTATTTAAAAGAGAGGGTGGTTGTCTGTGAATCGATTTTGTTTTTTTTGTTGTTGGTCTTTAAAGGTGGAAGACTTGGATTTGGCTTTTGGATTTGTGACTGACTGGGTATTGAGTGAAATAAAAAAATTTACACGTAGCGTATAAAGGGAAAGGAATTGAACGAAAACTGTTTAAAGCTTTGGCGAGAATTGAAAATTTATTTGAGAAATAAAAAAAACTGTTTAAAAATTTATAAAAATATTTTAAAAAATTTCTAGGCGTCGTTTTCACTTGGACAAGCAGGATATAGCGTCTACAAGTAAGAAGACAATAACTATGATTTTTATCTAAAATCCAAAAAATCGCAGATATATTCCATGGGGACCAGTTGAGGATGTTCTCCCATATTTGTCTCGTCGCGCGCTCGAAAATGGCACAATGCTAAACAATCTAGGCAAGGAACGACGTTTACTTTGGGGTGAATTGAAGCGTCGTTTAAGCGGTGGGCAATTTTTCTATAAGCCTCCAAAATCTGGAATTTGTTCTTCTCCACCTGTAATTTTATCTAATGATACTGCTTCAACAATAGATAAGTTTGACATTGTACGTGGTCAATAATTTTAAAAAAGCTTTTTTTTATATTATAAAAGCTGTTAATGATCATACACATTTTGGTCTTTAAATTTATTTTTAATTTGAATTTTTTTGAAAATTTTTTTTGGCTTTCCGTCCACGATTTGTATGACATTTCAGCCTAAATTTAAGAAAAAATTAATTTTATCTATTAGTGATCGGTTCAGTAAAAATAATTTTAAATATTTTTTAAATCACGTAGATATTTTTTCGATCACTTTTTTTTTTTTGAAATATTTTCTCTCTTTTTTTTTGCAATATATCTTGTTCTTTTAATTTTTGAAATTAAAATTCTATGCTTTATTTTAAAAATATATATTCGGTTTAAAAGCTTTTTTTCTATTTATTTTTCTTCTATTCTTGGGGCAATGAAAATTTTAGGTTTAAAAATTTTTTTCTAATTTTTTCTCTAATTCTCTATTTTTTCTTTGCCTTTTTATTGTGTGCAACAAAATTATCAACGTGTGCTTAAATATTTTTTTGACAAAAAAATTATTTTTGATTTGTCTTCATTGTCTTACATGATTTTCTCTTTTAAGACTCTCTCATTCTTTTGTTCTTCTAGGTGATTTTTAAATTTTATTTTACCTATCTATTGTGCAGGAAATTATAGAAAACTTTGATATTTTTTCTGAAAATTTTTTTGATTGTTAAAAATTATTTCTTAATTTCCTGCCCTATATGTATGTGTGTACATTTATTTCTTCTATTTTAATTTTAGGGGTATATTTTTTCAGGCATAAAAAAAGTATTACTTAAAAATGCCGAAAAGTTAAATTTCAATTTCTTCTTTTTTTAGTTGAATAAATTTATAAAAAATTTCTTTGTATTTTAATTACATTTGAATATGTAAATTGTTTATTTTTTAAAATTTTTATTTTTAAAAATATTTTTAATAGTCCTTCAGAATAAAAATTTTCTTTAATTTTTCAAAAAAATGGGACAACAACAACAAAATTCTTTAATTTTAACTAAAAATTTTGCTACAAAATCCGTAAGTGGGCCTACCACTATTAATACGGGAGGTATTCATATTGACATGACTCCAACAAATTTTCCTCGGCAAACGGCTAGAAAACGCGTTTTTCCTGCAAAAAATTTAGAAGTTCTAAGAAGTCAGCAGCAAAACAGAATTAAAGCGCCTGGGGAGGGAGGTTAAGAAATATTTTTTGAATTTATTAAAATAATTTTTAAAAAAATTTTAGGGTCATTAACTTTGAAAGAAATTAGAAAATATCAAAATTCTGTCAATTTGATTATCCCACGCGCGGCATTTATTCGTCTTGTTAGGGAGGTGGCAAACAAATTAACAGAAGGAAGAGTTTTGAGGTGGAAGGGGTTAGCTTTGATTGCAATACAGGTTTGAGATTTTATAATTTAATGAAATTTGATCAAATTTGTCTTTTTAAGGAGGCTGCTGAACATTATCTAGTTGACATGTTTGAGGGTGCAAATTTGTGTGCATTGCATACGGGACGTGTTACACTTATGCAGAAGGATGTGAGACTTTTAAGGCAATTACGGGGAGAGGTAATTTAAATTACAACTTTAATTATTAATTTCATAAATTCTGCAATTTTAGGCTAACAAAAAAGCATCCACAAATAACGAAAATTCTGAGGTTTAGTTGTCGAATTTTGAATAATAAATATTTATTTCCCATTGTTTTTTAAACATTTTCCTCATTACGTATCCCAGGCTTTTTTGTTATTTTTTCGGCTTAAATTATTTTCAGACGAATCTCTCTTTCTTGTTTTAATAATTCTCTTAAATGTTCCGTCAATTATTTTTTAAATTAGTTGATTCTCAGATTAATAAATCCTTATTTACAGTGTGTATGAGAGAGATTCTACTTCACATTTGTTTGAATAAAAAATTTTTGAATTAAATTTTATCTTCAATTTTGACAAAATATATTTTTAAATATTTTAATATATCTCTAAAATTTTTAAACAAATAATATTTTTGCATATATGTATGATTAGGGTTGTCGGTTCTCTGAAAATCTTTGGACATTTGGAACCGAAAAGAAATATCCTCGGTTCTTCGGACATCCGGAACCGACAACTCTATTTGTGATCATAAAATTTCAAAAATGAATAATAAGCAGCATTTTAAATTTTCGAACAATTTGTTGTTTTGTACTTTTGCCATCTTTTTAATTCAAAAATTTTTTTTTGTAGATTTGGACAAATTTTTAATTTTCTCATTGGGCAGCTGGGGAAGTTCCATTTTGCTGTGCTTAAAATGTTTTATTTTAAAGAATGATTTATGCCTTTAATTTTTACAAGTTGATGGTTGTTGTTGTTGTCCAAATGATGATCCAGTTGTGTTTGTGTTGACAATTTTGATGGGAATTGTGCGGCCTGGTGAGGTTTCCTTTGAAAAAATTTTTTTGAAAATTTTTAAAAATTTTTTAAGATTTTCTTACTTTGATCTTTGGAGCGCTAGCAGTTACAGTGAGATGTCCATCAGCCGTCAAATTGCTCTGAACAAGGTCTGGATGGGCATTCCTTGGCAATGTAAATTTGCGGATAAAGTGGCGCTCACTGAATTTTTTGAGGTTTTTTTAATTTTTTGAAAGAATCTTTTTACATGCTTCCAAGAGCGTCTGATTTCTCTCCATGTTTGCCTTCCACAACTAATTGATTTCCAACAATTGACACCTTTAAGAGAGGTTTTTTAAGCTTTTCATTTTAAGTAAAATTTTGAAACCTTCAAGTCTTCTGGAGCAAAAGCGCTGACATCCATGCTTACAGAAAGATAATCATCAGATGATTGGAAGGAGCCGGAAGTTGCTGTTCCAAACTGGTAATTGTGTGGCTTTAAAAGGTAAAGATTTTAGTTTTTTCCTAGAAAATTAAAATTACCTGAACAAAAGAAGTACTTCCCAAACCCAAATCTCCGGGACTTCCAAACCCAGACATTGTTGATTTTATTGTATGAAGAGGGGAGGAAGAGAGTAGTCGGGGGACTGTTTCCTCAACGACTTTACGCTCAAAAGTGCTAAAAAAATTTTTGGAAAAATTTAGAAAAAATTTAACTAATTTATTCTAGGGTTTTTCACGACCGGTTAATTTTTGCCTTTGGCGGCTTAAACAGTGAAGAATAAGAGCATTGAGCCGCTACAGGCAAACATTACCCGATCATGAACACTCAATCCTAATTTATTCTTTTTATTTAAGAATTCGCTAACCGATTGTAGCTTGAACTTTGGTTGAATGTGCTCATGTTGGTTGTAAGGTGGGTTAATTAATTAAATATTTAATAAAATAGCTTTTCCTGAAACAGTCAACTTTTAAAAATTCTTAATAAAAGAGCCGTTGATTGTTTATTCCAAAATAGAGTAAATAAGGATTTGGCATGAAAAAATGAGTAAAAGATTTAAGGAGACATTTAGTTATTTGTGTGGGTGTGTTCCTTATTTCCTTCCAATTATTTACCATTCCTTTTCTGATCAACAGCTGACACTTTCTATTTTTTTCTATATTTTTAGATAAAAAAGAATGATCCATTTTTAAATAATTTGAAAAGGATTTTTGAATAAATTTTAAAAATTAAGAAGGAGACAAGATTAGATTAGAGCCCGAACGGGAGGAGCGTACGGAAATCGAGACCAAGATTTTTGTTCGAGATCGCGTCTCGGTCTGGGCTTTAGTTTAGGTCTTTAAAATTTCTGGAAAAATTGATTTTTAAATAAAGAAGTAAATAAAGGATTAGGGGATTATTAAAGGATTATTTAAACTAAAAAGATTTAGGGATAAACGTGGATTAAAATAAGAATTATAATTGAAAATGGATCTTCTTTTTATACTCTTTCCTATTCTCCTCCCCCTAAGCGTTCTAACTTTTTTTTGTTCTAATAGTATGCGTCATCCTTCATGCTTACATTAGCTTCCGTTTTAATTTTTTATAAAAAATATTAGCTTTTAATTTTTTAGTTTAGTTATTTAAGTGTCATCTTTTTTAAGCTTAAAGGGGAAAGAATAGAAAAAAGATAATTAGAAAATAATAAATTAGAAAATCAATCATGAAAAAAAGAAGCTAATATATATGGGGGCGGATATTTTAAAAAATATGACTTTTTTAAACAACTGACTTTTAAAATTGCTCCATTAAAAATTCTTTAAATTTAAAATAAGGACAAAAATAAGTTTTTGAGAGAATCCTTAACCTCCTTTTGTTTTTTTATCAAAAATTGTTTTTGTTATCAAAATTCCTTTATCTTTAAATATTTTCAGAGGGGAAGGATAAACGGAAAAAATTATTATTATTTTGATGACTTTGCATTTAAAAAAATTTTACATATTATGGATGGGGCGAGAGCAAAGAATTTTTAAAAAAGTTAGAGACTAATACAAAAATAATTTATTAAAGTTTTCAAAATGAGTAAAGGATTTTTGTATTTGAGTGCTCTTTCCTCCCCTCAAATTCTTTCAACTTCTCTCATAATTTTATTTATGTTCTCCTTTCCTACCAGCCGTTCCTTTTCCTTGTTTACACTCTTTTCTGTTTGCTTTCTAACTCTTTCACCTTAATATTTTCTGGGAACCTCAAGGATTATAAATCGAGAGATTATCGATAAGTTCATAATCAAGACTTGGGGCTTTCCAGCTTTCTTCTTATCTTTTGAAAATTTTGATATTTTTCGTCTTTCTAATTTATTTCTCAAGTTCTCGATTTAAAAACCTTTTTCCCTTGATAACGAAGGGTAATTCCTTAAATTCCTTTCCTCGTTTTACTCTCTTTTCTCTCATTTGGTCTAATCTTCTAATATTTTTCTCAATTCTTCATCTATTCTAACACACATGTGTTCACTTTACTAATCCTTTGACATAAACAATCGACGATTATTTCGCAATGCGATCCACGACCTTAGACACTTTAAAAACGGTTTTTAACAATGAGGGAAAATTTAAATAAAATAAATAAAAATATGGCCAAAAAAAGTTTATTATTAAACAATTTGGACAATTCATATATCAATCCGAAGCTACTGATAATGGGAATCTTTTATCTAAAGTGATTAATATGATCTGATCCTTCTTATAAAGATATGGCCTGATAAACAGAAAGTTTCGATGTTTCGCATTTACCCATCTGTGACTAGTCTGATCAGAGTGACTTTTGGTTAAAGTAAACTATTTATTAGTAGCTTTTGATTATTATAGGAATTATTAATATTGATTGATAAACAAAAAAGTTATGGCCAATAAGCCTTGTGAATTCCGCTGTTTGGGGCCAAAAGCTGCCTTCTTGGCTTAGTGGGATAGCTAAAGATTTTCAGTCTTTTTATGGGTCAGGCTTGATTCCTGGTGGTGCCAACTATTTTTAAACAATTTATTTATGAAAAACAAATTTTAGAAAAAATATAATGTCTCAAAAACATATGTGCCCTTTTAAATTAAAACAAAAATCCATTACTCTTACTTGTTTCTACCACTTTTTCTATTAAAAAAAGAATGGTTGGTTCCCTAGAGAAATTTTTTTCTAATTTAAGAGTTTAAAAAAGATAAAAAACAATGGGGAGGTTAATGAAAATTTTAATTTATTTATCAAGACTTGGGTAATTAACTGGAGGGAAAAGCACATTATTGTCTATTTAAAATTTAAAAACCCTTCCCCAAGGAAATTTTAAAAAGTAAAAAAAATTTTTTCAGCAAGAATTGACCAGCAAAGTCCGAAAAATTATTGAACGACTTATTGTTTTGAAAATCTATTAGGTATCCGGATACTTCAATTTTCTCAGTTTGTGGTAAATTTTTAAATATAAAGAATTCTATGTTTAAAAAATATTCTCATTTTTAAGTAAAAATAACTGGAAAAACACAATTTCTATGCATTCGAGAACATTTCTGGCTGGGAAAATTGTCAATTTCGTGTTTGTTTTTACATGAAAATGAATGAATGTAAAGCTATTCTTCTGTTGGAATAAAAGGGTTTTTTTGCTTAAAAACTAAAAAGGAAACGGATGAAGGAGGGAGAGGACACAGTTAACAAAATGAAAGAATAAAAGGAAGAGGAAACGCCAAAAACAGATTTTTTGCATCCAAAAACAATTTTAATTTCAATATTTTACTGGGTATTATTGGATTGAGATTTGAAATATGGTTAATAAAGAGATATTTTGAAGATATTAAAAATTTTATATAAAATCTTTTTCTTTTTTAGGCATTTAATGCTTTTTATTTCTAAGGTGAGGTTTAAACATTTGTTCTTTAATGGCTCTTTTTTAATCAAATATTAGTTTATTACTCAATCTTTACTCGGTGTCGATATTTTAACATTTCTAGCAGTGTCGAGATTTTATCGCGCGATATTTTAACAACTATTTTAACTATAAACGGTATAGGTCGGTTGAGTGCCAGATTCTGAGAGCGCAACAACTACTGTAAATAAAAACAGAGTCCCAATATGATCATATAATCAATAAAACGATTTCCCGTGGTCTCTTCACTCGACTGTGAATTCGTCCCATCTCGATTCGAACTAGAGGCAAAAATGCGGATTCGCTTTCGATTGATGTATTAAATATTTAAATCGATAGTTATGGCCAAAGTATGGCTCTGTGAAGGGACTCAATCCGGCTGCTACTCAAATAATAACTATTATCTAAGTAAAATGTGATGTAGCAAGCAGAGAAAAAATATGATATAGTAGTAGTGATGTAAATTAATGGCTAGAGAAACAGTCTGCAAAAAATGGTCGATGTTAGTGAATTGACAATTGTCGATTCAAGGGAATTGACAATTGGTCGATTCAAGGGAATTGACAATTAGTCGATTTTAGGGAATTTACAATTGGTCGATTCAAGGGAATTGACAATTGGTCGATTTTAGGGAATTTACAATTGGTCGACATGTGGAGTTAGTCAATTAGTCGATTCAAGGGAATTAACAATTGGTCTATTCAAGGGAAACGACAATTGGTCAATTCAAGGGAGTTGACAATTGGTCGATTCAAGGGAATTGACAATTGGTCGATTTTAGGGAATTTACAATTGGTCGACATGTGGAGTTAGTCAATTAGTCGATTCAAAGGAATTAACAATTGGTCTATTCAAGGGAATTAACAATTGGTCTATTCAAGGGAAACGACAATTGGTCAATTCAAGGGAGTTGACAATTGGTCGATTCAAGGGAATTGACAATTGGTCGATTTTAGGGAATTTACAATTGGTAGACATGTGGAGTTAGTCAATTAGTCGATTCAAAGGAATTAACAATTGGTCTATTCAAGGGAATTGACAATTAGTCGATTTTAGGGAATTTACAATTGGTCGATTCAAGGGAATTGACAATTGGTCGATTTTAGGGAATTTACAATTGGTCGACATGTGGAGTTAGTCAATTAGTCGATTCAAGGGAATTAACAATTGGTCTATTCAAGGGAAACGACAATTGGTCAATTCAAGGGAGTTGACAATTGGTCGATTCAAGGGAATTGACAATTGGTCGATTTTAGGGAATTTACAATTGGTCGACATGTGGAGTTAGCCAATTAGTCGATTCAAAGGAATTAACAATTGGTCTATTCAAGGGAATTAACAATTGGTCTATTCAAGGGAAACGACAATTGGTCAATTCAAGGGAGTTGAAAATTGGTCGATTCAAGGGAATTGACAATTGGTCGATTTTAGGGAATTTACAATTGGTAGACATGTGGAGTTAGTCAATTAGTCGATTCAAAGGAATTAACAATTGGTCTATTCAAGGGAATTAACAATTGGTCTATTCAAGGGAAACGACAAGTGGGCAATTCAAGGGAGTTGACAATTGGTCGATTCAAGGGAATTGACAATTGGTCGATTTTAGGGAATTTACAATTGGTCGACATGTGGAGTTAGTCAATTAGTCGATTCAAAGGAATTAACAATTGGTCTATTCAAGGGAAACGACAATTGGTCAATTCAAGGGAGTTGACAATTGGTCGATTCAAGGGAATTGACAATTGGGCGATTCAAGGGAATTGACAATTGGTCGATTTTAGGGAATTTACAATTGGTCGACATGAGTCAATTAGTCGATTGAGTCAATTAGTCGAAAGGAATTAACAATTGGTCTATTCAAGGGAAACGACAATTGGTCAATTCAAGGGAGTTGACAATTTGTCGATTCAAGGGAATTGACAATTGGTCGATTCAAGGGAATTGACAATTGGTCGATTTTAGGGAATTTACAATTGGTCGACATGTGGAGTTAGTCAATTAGTCGATTCAAAGGAATTAACAATTGGTCTATTCAAGGGAAACGACAATTGGTCAATTCAAGGGAGTTGACAATTGGTCGATTCAAGGGAATTGACAATTGGTCGATTCAAGGGAATTGACAATTGGTCGATTCAAGGGAATTGACAATTGGTCGATTCAAGGGAAACGACAATTGGTCGATTCTAGTCAATTGGTTGATTTTACGAGATGGCAATTGATTGGCTAGAAACAATAACAACACCCTTTTTTAAAGTCTGGAAGATTAAAAACAGTAATGAATTGTAAAATTTTATGCAATTTTCAAAACAAAAATTTTTTTGAACAATAGGCCTCGAATTTTAAAAAATTAAAAATCTATAGAATTATTTGTTGATGTTATCACAGAATTATTTGAAAAAATTGGCGGAATTGACATTAATTCTAAAGCGCTTTTTTGATGTTGTTGTTGGTGTTCCTGTTGATTTTGCTGCTGTGAAGAAGAATGATTAATTAAATCTTCTGGTTTAAGCACATTTAATAAACAAAAAGCGGCATAAAGAAAAGCTGTTCCTAACAAATCACCCAATGCTGTCAAATAAGGAATTGCGGCATTATCTGGATTCTGATGGAAGGAAAAAATTTTTTTGAAACAAATTTTAAAAGAAAATTTTTACTTGTTTCCATATCCACATTAAAGGCACTAACCATTGACATATATACAACAAAATCATCACCTAAAAAATAAAAATTTGAATTTTATTATAATTTTAATTTGTGTGGAATTAAGGAAAATAAATTTGTGGGTGCTAAATTTTAAAGAAATAATTTAAAAGATTTTTAAAGAATCGAAAATCTATGAGAAAAAAAAACTAAAAAATTATGAAGACCATAAATCTAAAAATTTTGCCTAAAATATAAAAAATCCCATCAAATTCTTAAGGTCCATTTCTTTTATTTTTTATCTGCACAGGAAAAAAAATAATAATAAAATTTCACGGTTGATTTAGCGCTTGTTAAGTGCGTAGAAAAGAAGCATTTAATCCTAAACCTCTAACCATTAATATTTAAAGCTTTTCTAAACTTATTTTAAAAATGCTTTAAAAATAGAAAAAAAAAGTTCCAAATAAGGGAAGTCCATTAAAAAATTCAAAAATCGATTTAAGGGAAAATAAAAAAATATTAGAAAAATAGGAAAAAATTAGAAATCGGAAATTTTTAAAAAAGTCTCCTCTGGATACAGGAAAAATCAAAGTCTTGATCCAAATCCAGATCTATCTCTAGAAAAAATAGGAAATAAAAAAATTCTTAAAAATATTTAAAAAATTAAAACGTTAAAAATAAAATTAGCATTTTTAAACTTCAAAAATAAAAATTAAATCATTACTGAAAAAAAAATTTTTTGCTTTTTGAATTTTTGTTATCATATTTTTCCAAATTTCTGTTTTTAATAAAGAAATTCCCCCACGTAAACAAATCTTTAGAATTTACATAAAAATAATAAATTTTTTCTGCTGTTCACGTAAAATGCCAATTCCTTTTTTATTTTTATTTTCTATTAAAATAAATTCTTTTTTAACAAAATTCACTTTAAAGGCACCTGCTTTTGCCTTTTTTTATTTTTTATTTTTAAGTATAGCCTTTGGAAAAGTTTTTTTAATTGAGAGATAAAATGAATAAAAAATAGGAAACAGAAACTAGGAGAGAAAATTACTTAATTAAAATTCAATTTAAAAAAAAGAAGTATTTACAAAGGCCTAATAAGATTAAATAAAGCTCTAGTAAGCTTACTATTAAACAAAAAAAATTTAAAAAATCTCCAAAAAATCCTCAAAAAATCTCTCAAAATCCCCAATCATTCAAACTATTTTTTATTCAAAATGGGCACCAAACCAAGCAAATTACGTCATTTATTACATCAACAAAAATATTCTTCAAATAAGAATTATTCCCCTCAACTCAATTTAAAAAAGAATAAATTAATAATTTTAAAAAGAGCGGTAGCTGGAGCATCTTATACAGCAACAACAAAATGGAAGAATAATAATAAATCTGGGAGTATAATAGAATTAATAGATGATATTGAATTAAATGAATATAAACAAAATGAAGAAAATATTGAAATTGAAGAAGCAAACAAAATAAAAGAAGATAAAAATGAGGTGGTTATTAGACGGTTATTAGATCTCGAACTTATGCGAAATTGGATACAAGCCGGAGCAGGGCTTTTTTTAGAAAAGACCTGGTCCTGGTTTTCAAGGTTAAGACCCTCGAAATCCAAGAAAAACCCGATTCTATCAAAATATTCGGTTTCCGATCTAGAGACCCGAAAAAATGGTTCAAGGGGCCGGCTCGGATTCTAGCTATAGTTATTGTTATAAGAAAAAATATTTAAAAAAATTTTATAACCAAAAATAGATTCAACTACGTCCAAATATTACTGAATTTAATCAAATTATTAATTCCCCAACAAAAGAAAAATATCAAAAATATTTCAATATTCAAAAACATCAAAAACAAACAACAACACTTTCAGAATTGGCACAAATGCAAAAAGAAATGGATAAAGCATTAAATTTGTTAAAAACAAAATTAGAAAAATTGGAAGAAGAACAAAGGGTTGTTGATTTTAAAAAAATATTTTTGTTGATTTTAAATAAAATTTTCAAGAGAAAAATAAATATTTGTGCAACAAAATGGGGAATTGAAATGTTAAAAAATTCAACAAAAGATGATAAAATGAAAACAAGGATATCAGAAAAGGTGAAACAAACAAGCATTAGAAGACGAAGAAAATTACAAACAATAACTGAAGAATGTCGGTTAAGAAGTGCTTTATTAACTGATAAATTTAAGGTAGCAGAAATAGATTTTGCAACTATATTCTTGTGATTTCAAATAAAATTTTAAAAATAATAAAAGGAGACCTAAAAATTAAAAAAATGGAGAAAGCCCCAAAAATCTAAAAAATTTTTTTTTAATTTAATTCAGAATTGCACTGATTATTTGAGAGGATTTGAAGCATTAATAAACACAATTCAACGCGAGCAGCAACAATGCAATGTGGAAGGTAAAAATATGTAGAAGAAATTTAAAAATTAGTATCAGGAGACGTAGAAAAATATCTGACTGACTGTATAAAAACAAACAATAAAAAATGCAGTAAGCACGCTTGGCCGAGTGGTTAAGGCGTTGGATTTATGATCTAATGGGGAAGCCCCGCGTAGGTTCGAATCCTGCAGCGTACGATGATGAAGTTAGTGGCTTGTCGTCATTTTTTTTTTAATTTTTAGATGATGACTTTCTAAGAGAATTTTTGATAAAAACAGCCAAAAGACAATATAAAAAAGGACAGCTTAATCAAGCAGTTGATACTTTTTGTCAACTATTAATTGCAACAGATGGGCGTCTTCGAGTTGAAGAAATGATATTATTAGTTGATGTTTTCAGGGAAAAGGTAAAGAATTTTTTAACAAAAATTGAGATAGGAGGGTATCGGTTAATTTTTGCATATGGCTACTCAAATAGAGAAGAGCCGCTACAGGGAAAAATTAATCAGTCGCTAATACCAAACCAACTTTGAAAAAATAATTCTTTTAAATAGGTAGAACAGACAAGAAGATTTCATGAAAGAATAAGTTGTGTTATTAAACAGGTAATAGAAAATTTTTTTAAAGAATTAAAAAATAGCAAATGAATGATTCCCCTTATGTAATGGATGAATTATGGGGGTTTGTATTAGAAGAATTACGTGTTGATTGCGCGGAAGCGTTTGAAATTGTTATGGTTTCGAGAGGTATAAACAGAAATAAAAATAATTATTCTGAAGAAATAGGAGAAGAAAAGGTTTGAAAAATTGTTTTAAAGAAAAAATAACATTTTTAGAAGCAAAAAGTCGAAGAATTAAAATATTTAATTGGGTCTATTATTTGCGCTTTATGGCTACAAATAACACCATATGAGCATGATGAGGTAAATTTTTTAATAAATTTTAAAGAAAAAAATCTGGAGATAGAGCTGGATTCAAACCTTGATTTTCCTGGATCCAGAGACAAAATTAAGGCAGTTTTCAGAGTTCCTTGATTTTTCTTTGGCTGAACAGGGTTTTTTAAAACTACAATCTCTAAAAAATCAGAAACATTTTTTCTTCAGTTTGAACAAATCAAAGAACTTTTCCTTAATGCTTTGGATCGTTATTATATCATTTCAACAACGGAAAGAATAAAGAATGGACAAGAATTGTTACAGGATAGAAATGAAATTGAACTTAGAAAGAGTATAAGAGCAGCTTTAAGGTGAGTATCAAAAAAAATTTAATTGATGAAAATTTAGACAATATCCAATGCTTGCATATACAAAAAGAATGCAAAAATTTCTATTAGAAATTGATTAAATTATATGAATAAATTGGAGAATTTGTTAAGATTTGTTAAGAGTTGGAAGTGTTAACTTTGATAGAAGGAAATTAAAAAAGAAGAAAATGTTGAGATAAGGATGAAAAATCAGAAAGAAAAAGAAAAAATTGAAGAAAAATTTAAAAAAAAATATTAGAAGAAAAATACCCAAAAAGAACACAAATCCCCTCTAGTTTAGGTTACCCACTTTCCATAAATTACAAAAAAAAATTTAAAAAATTTTTAATAAATAAAACCACACCTGTGCCAATGCAGCACTCAAATACAAAGCAGTAAATAACGATCCTTGAACATATTGTCCAGTATGTACATGTAATGAAGAAATTACCCAGTTGAAGAAAATATGTCCAGGAACACAAAGTAGAAGAAAAACACGAGCTGAGCGACTATCCTTAGAAATAATTTTAAAATTGTTTCAGAAAATTTAAAAAAGAAAACCTCATCAGAAGAAAAAAATGCACGAGAAAATGAATAAAATCTTTTTATTGTCCATTCAAATGGAAGTGTACCAATTGTTGAACATTGATGATAAAAAGTTGAAAGTTTGGAAGCTGCAACGGCTGCTAAATTTCCACCAACGCCTTCAAATTTAATTATAAAATAAAATTTTTTAAAAGAATACCATTCATAACAGGTTGATAGAGAGGCATTTGCTGAAAGTTCATTACAGCTCTTTCCAATACAAAACCACCACTGCTACTAATCATCCTAAAAAAAATTTTTTTTGAATTTTTTAAAAAAAATTTTCCAAAGAATTTTTAACAAATAAATTTCCAAAATATTAAAAAAATAAAAATAAACTAACATAGAAAATATAATTGGTGACCATCCATATCGAAGTACTTGACGAGCTGATGAATCACGACTAGCTATAGCAATACAAATTGGAAGAATAAAAAGGAAGAGTAAAATTATGAACCTGAAAAATTATATTTTTAAAAAGTTAATTTTTAAAAAATTAATTACTAACATATTTAGCCAATGTTGTGTTCGATGAGCACTCAAAAACACGCTTCCAAAAACTGATAGAATTGTTAATGTTGTTAGATCACCTACAATAAATTTTTAAAAACTGTAAATTTTAAAGGAAATTTCTTTAACACGAATTTAAAAATTCATAAAAAAAATTTGTAGATCCAAAAAATAAATTAGAACCTTTAAAAAGTTAAAAGAATTGAAGGAAAAAATAAATGCCGCTAGCAGGGATCGAACCTGCGACCTTGGGCTTATTAGACCCACGCTCTAACCGGCTGAGCTATAGCGGCACACGGAGGAGTTTTATTATTTTTTCCTATATATAAAGAAATTTATTCCTATATATAAAAGAATAAAGTAAAAATAACCTAAAGACGCAGCAATTGGTGTAGCAACATTATCAGGATTAATATCCCAACGTTTAGCCATCATTATCACAGCAATCATAACCAACTTTAGAAATTATAAAAATAAAAAAATGTTTTTATAGAAAAATACCGAAAGCGCCAAAGAAGCAAAAGATGCAGTACTAACAGCAGAAGCGCCCAAAAGTGTTGCATGTTCCCAATCAAGTTGACCACGAGGAATCCAAGAGAGAGCCATTGCTGAAGCTGTGGCCAAAAACTAAAAAGATGAAATAAAATAAAAAATTAATTGAAAAATATTAACTGTCACAACAATGGCTTGTGCTTGAATGAGAGCGATGTTCGCAATGATGATTGAATATGCCTGAAAGCTGAAATTTAAGTTTCGGGGTTTAAGACTGACAATGAGACATTTTTAAAAATAAAATTTAAAAAAACCTCTTGTAAACTATCCAACTTTCCAATATTTGATTGTGTTGAAAGGCGACTAGCCAAAGTCATTTCTAAATTGCCTTTGAGGCCGAGCAATGCAGGGACTAGAATTAATGCTTGGGGAACTTCCTTAAAAATATTTTTTAATTCAGATTTAAAATTAACCTTATAGAACGACCAATGTTGTACTTGATCAAAAACTAGACCAGCAAATACCATCCCCAATCCAGCAATTATAAAAGGGAAAAGGACCTAGAAAAATAATTAAAAATTGGAAAAATTCATAAGAAAACCTGAAATAAAAGTACCAAAGCAGGCTCAGGTCTAGCCACATTTGAATGTCCATGAGGATCACGCCCACGTAGGGGAGGTAATTCAACAAATTCATTTCCAACAAAAGTGGTGTCGTTATCGCTGTTGTCTTGATCATTTACTTAAAAAAATTTTTTTAAGTGATTATAATATTCCCAATCGAGATAAAAACAAATTTGTACTAGGGTTCTTGCTAGAATTGGGCATTTTGTAGCTCTGGAACTAGCTCGAGGAATCATAACCAACACTGCTAGTTTTATTCACGACTGGTCAATTTTCGCCGGTGCGGGTCAAAAGCCCTGGGACGTCACCATTGGCAAGGCGAAAATTAACAGGTCGTGAACAGCTATAGTAAAACTCCCATTGATAAAAAATAAACCTTTTAAAATGTAACATACCAATATTTTCTGTATCATCAGTCAATTCTACATTTTTAAAACTGCTACTAGCCAAGCAATCAATATTATCTTCTTCAGGTTTGGATCTTCTTTTCATTTCAATAACATCAATTTTGCCATTTGAAATATGAGAGTTAGTAAAATTTTTTGGAGTTGGCATTTAGTTGGTTCCGATTAATTTAAATAAAATAATTTAAAAAAGAATAAAATAAACGGAAAAAACCAAAATTTGAAAAAAAATAAAAAAACAATTTTACTTAATAAAAATAGATGAAGCAAATATAATTAACTAAAATATTTATATAGAACACTGAAGAATTATTACGATTTTTCGGTAAGATTTGTAGCAATATTGTTTTCCTTCGCAAATTGGACCTAGAAACGAGTAGAAATTAGGTAATGAAAATCTCGAAAAAATTTTTTATTAAAATAATTCGAGTAAAATAGAGTTGTTGGGACTGGTTAATTTCCCCTGTGGCTGCTCAAAAGCTCTTATTTTTCGCTGACTCGCCACAGGGAAAAATTAACCCTTCACCAACAACACCAGGATAAACCCTCAATACAAAAAATAACCCTAATTACAATTTAATTAAAAATCACAAACCAAAGATCGCCTCATTAAATAGGCATCCTCTCCATCCGCATAATATTTAGGCTCCAAATCAGAAATCTCAAAACGTAAAGTATTCTTGTACAAACTAAGAGCTGCTCGATTGGTATGTCTGACGTGTAAATAAACGTAGCGAGCATTATAGCTAAATAAAAAATTAACAAAAAATATAGAAAATAACCAACACTTCAATCATTGCCCGAGCTGCCTGATCCATCAGCTTTTGAGCGATTCCAAGTCGACGGAATGTACGCTTAACAGCTAACGAAGTAACATGACCATGAGGATCTTCGTCTGCTTCCTCTTCCATTTTTGCGAGAACATAGCCAACAATATTTCCCTTGTGATCGGCTGCAACATAGGAAAGTTGAGGCCAAGAAAGCTGATAAATAAATTATACGTATTTTTACAATTAGAAAAAAATAAATTTTCAAACCACGTGATACATGTAGTATTTTAATTGATAATTCTCAGGAAGACACAACAAATTACACTGCTGCATTTTAATTAGATCGTCACATGTTGCTGAACGAATATTCATTTTTAAAGTTTAAATTTACTGAAAACTAAAAAAAATTTTAATTACTGAAAAAACGCGGCAGTTATCCACACGGAAATTCGTCTCTCTCATATTTAACCAATAACATATTTTACCAATAAGGGTAAAAACACTCGTTTTGCCAACAAGGCCCGTGGGCAGAACGGGGATTTTTAGCCTTGTTGGTAAAACATGTAACGGTCAAATATGAACTACGAGGAAAACCTCAGTCCCCCTTAAAAAAATCTACACCAAAAGATAGTTCAAGCTGAGAAAAACATTCAAAGCCGAAAAAAGCTCCTCAATAACTCAAATTTTTATACAAAACAAAAAAATTTCTTTTTGTGAAACATGGAATTTTTAAAAAATAAATATATAAAAATGATTTTTCTTTTGTCTATTATTTTAACAATCACATTTTTTATTTTATTAATGCTTATACTTAAAATAATTTTTATGATTCTTTGTCTTCTACTTCTTCATCTTCTGCACTAAGTTGTTCACCAGAGGAATTCTCATGTTCCTCTTCTTCTTGATCTGTTACTGTTCCATTTAAAGATTTTAATTCACTTTCAGCTAATACATCTTTCAAATCATCTTGTTGCTCTGGCACCACCACACCATTTTGACATCCACCATCTCTTTGTTTTTCTGCTTCAAGTGCTTTATCATAACCAGGGAACAAATTTTCATATTTTAATGGATCAGCCAAACTTTCTCCAACGTTCTTTAAAAAATTTTTTAAACAAACTAATCTTAAAATTACTCTTTTGCTTATTCCACTTAATGATTGACTTGCTGCATCTCTCCATAACGATACCAAACGAGGTACTTGACTTGGAGCATAAGTATGAGCAAAGAAAGTAGCTTCAGGAATGCGTCCATTCTCAATAAGAATTTCCAAACATTGTTGTAAATTGCCCAGAAGATATGAAGAAAGGAATGAAACATTGTGTTGATTATTGTTATAAGATTCTTTAGCTAATTGTGACATCTAAAAATTTTAAAGAAAATTTCAGATAAAAAAATTTGAAGAAAATTTTTAAAATTAGAAAAGTAGCAATGAGTGCAACAAGCGCTCGACGAATCTGGACTGATCTCATGAAATTAATTATTATGATAAACATGCAGATAACAGTCAGATCCGGCGAACACAGGGCTCTCTAATAAATAAGGATTTTTAATGGGTTAAAAGTTGTTGAAAATTTAGTTTTGATTTAGATAAATTTTAAATTTAGTTATACCAATTTATTAGAACCAGAACATGACGCAAGCAAGAGAAGACCACCAAAATCACGAGCTTTAGCCAAACATTCACCAGCCAATCGTAATTCTGAACGAATAGTTGCTGCATGTGCAAGTTGTTTCCATTTATCTTCGCTATCTGATTGCTGGGCCAATTCATAAGCAACATGTAAATCTCCAAGTGAAAGAGCCAATTCAAAACGATGCTTTAAATTAAAACAAATTATTAAAATAATTTTAAAAAACAAACTTGTGGGTCCTTGCTAACAGCAAGCGCTTGTTTTTTGAAACCCTAAAAATTAGAAAAAGTTAAAATAAAAATTTTAAAAACAGGAAAAAAATTTTGAATAAAAATATTGCATGCTCAGTGCCACATTTATTATCAATCTATCGTCAATAACACAGACCAAGAGGCTTAAATTTCATCATAGCATGCATAAGTGATCGAACCTAAACCTATACTGAAGGTGAGACAAAACCAAAACCCTTTAACCACAGACAACTCTCTCGAATTTTCGAGAAAAATTCTTACGAATCTTATTCAAAATCACAATAATTTCTAGAAAAGTTAATGCAAACTTGTTTCTCCAAAAATTGAGCCACTCGAGTACATTGATTTTCTGGAATTGTTTTTAGAATGCGATCAGCAGCATCAAAATCACGTCGCATTACAGCAGTTTGATATTCCAAAACAGAAAGAAGAATTTTATAGGAGACAATATTGTGGTCTTTGTCACAAGCAAAAAGACGATTTTCTTTTGACAAGTACCCAAGCTTAATAAAAAAAAATTTGAAAAAAAAACTAAAACGTAATTAACCAAATAAAGAGGACGATCAGTATGTGCAATAGTGACAACTTCACCACCAACATAATAGCTAAGTCGGTTTAAAGTTGTTGTAAATATGAAGCAATAACCAACCCAAATTCCAGTTTTTACAGCCTCCGTTAGTTCACCTTTAAATTAAATTTTAAATAAAAAATTATAAACGAACTAAAAACAAACCAATAACTTCAAATGCTTCCTCAACACCATCAGCTCCAATTTCATTAATATTTACGCGTGAAACAGTTTCAGAATCATAACGCAAAATATAAAGTTGTTCATCACTTGCAATAGCAACCATATCCCCATTTTCACTCCAAAAAACTTTTTTGGCAACAATTTCAATACGACGGATAACATGTCCAGTGTCCCAATCATAAAAGAGAAGTGAACCAGCAGAACGTGCTGCCAATAAATGACCACCATCAATTCCTTCAATAGATGTATCAGGTCGAATTTGAAGGACTTCCTACAGTAAAAAAAGATTAGCAAGGAAAGATAAAAAGAATTGCAGAAAACACGAAACCCACCAATATACAAATAAATAGAAACCTTGAAATTCTTAAACAGCTTAATCAATTGTGAACTTTCTTGCACTGCATACATATTTGAATCATTTGCCCATGCAAAATCAAGGCTTGAACCAAAAGATTTGTTTCGCAAAGCTGTTGCTGTATAAATTATATATTCACCATCTCCACAAACAACAACAAAACGTCCATTTGGAGAATGCTGTAATTTTTGAGGGTATAATTCTGTTGATCCCATGTCCTTGACTGCAAGAGCAAGTCGCTCCCCATCTGAGAAATTATTAAAATTAAGCAGATTTAAAAAACAGAAGCCCTCATCCTTCCAAAAATATTTCAATAATTATAGAAAAATATGTGCTCAGACCTATCATTGTTACAAATATCATGATTAACAATTCATCAAAGAATTGGCTCTGATAAATTTCATCATTGCACATGAAAGGGATTGAACTTATAACATTCCCCGAAACCTTTCCAAGTCAAACCACTTAACCAAAGACGCAATGAGAGGAAATCTCAAAAATAAATACATAACCCATTGAAGAAATTTTATAAATGTCAACATAAATAAAAAAAAGAAAACGGAAATTCCTTACATTCAAAATTACCATAACTTATATAAAATAAAAACCTTGTGCTTGTTCCAAAGTTTGTTCATCTGCTGCTCTCAAATTAACTTGTTGAACATCTGTATGTTTTGCCCACAATAATTTTCCTGTTGAATCCATAGAGGCAGCAGGTTCCTCACGTCCTAATTTTATAGTTACCGAGCCTTCATCATAACCAATAGCAATCTTATTTGATCCTTTTTGTGCTGTTATACACCAAACACGTTCAAGTCCATAATTTAGTGTTGTTTCAAGCCTTTAAATTAAAATACTTTAAGATGATTTTAGTAAAAATTTAAAGTGGCTTCATAGCAAGGATGAACGTTTTCATCAAAGACAATAACTATATTGCTCTCTGAACGTGAACAGCAATATTATAATTATAATCATAAGCCACTTAACCAGACTTGTCAATTATTAAAATTAAAAAGTACCTATTTGTATTTGCATGCCAAATTCGTACAGTCGCATCTTCTGACCCAGTAACTATTATAGGCAATTCTGGATGAAAACAAACAGCAGAAACATTGTGTGAATGCCCTTCAAGTGTTGCAACACAAGTTTTGTTTTGATAATCCCAGATTTTGATCAATCTATCATCTGCTCCAGAAATTAAATAAGGCTTGTCTCCACTGTGGTAATAATCAACACAATTTACCTAAAAAACTTTTGGTCATTCAATACAGTTGAAAAACTCATACCCCCTTTTCGTGGCCTTCAAGTGTGAAATTTGGAGTAGGGCTTCCCAATTGCCAAACTTTTATTGTTTTGTCGAGTGAAGCTGTGGCGAAGGTATTATTGTCTTTTGGATTTATCACTAATTGCATAACATAATGAGTGTGGCCTGAAAGTTAAAAAATAAACAGATAATGGAATATGGGAAAGAGCTATTATGAAGAATGATCAAAGATGGGCCTGATGAAACATGATCTTTGACAAACGACTAGTTGAAGGATGGCTCATAGAGAAGATTAGACCACAGTCATCGGAAAACAAAAAAATTTGTTCTCCAAAATCAGTGTGAATAAAATGTTTTAATCATTGCCATCTAACTCTACTAATACAAGGAATCAAAAAATACAAGGGCATGAGAGACAAAAACAATCAAGATAAAGACCGAACGACAGAAACGGAAGAAGCTGTGTAGAGAGCTGGGTTTTTTCACATTCATACCAACATCAACTAAATCTTAAGCAAAAATAAACCTTCAAATGTTTGTTTAAGCTTCCATTTATCATCCCAATCCCATAGTTTAATAAGCATATCATCCGAACTAGTTAGTAAGAAGGGCTGGGTTGGATGCACAGCTATCGATCGCAAATAGTCCGAGTGAGCTTCCTAAAAAAAGTAAAGGTTACGATGGAAAAAGCAATTCTCAGAAACGGCTCTGGCACTAGAAATTACTCACCATTTGATGAACACGTTCCAACGTGTTATAATTGAAAATGCGAAGTTGCATATCATCTGAACCAGTCGCTATCCAATTTTTGCGAAAAATGAACTTTGCAGCTCGTACAGGCAGCTCACAAACCTAAAGGACAGATTAACTCATTTAAAGAGAAATTCAAACAAAACCTCAAACGATTTAACCAACTGTTGATTTTCATGATTCCAAATATGGACATGTCCATTATAAAGAGAAACTAATGTCCAAGGTTCAGTTGGGTGTAAATCAATTGATTTGACACGATCAGAACGAGCGAGTAATTTCCGTTTAACATCAAGGCGAAGTGGCATTTTATTAATAAAATTGGTTGCTTATATTTATTCTTTGCTTTCTCTAAAATGGTTTGTTTATCGGTAGACTTTCTCCCCCCTTATTTTATGATTAATATAATCGACTAATAAAATTGAAGAAAAAATAAGCGGAATAACGACGTGGATGAAAAAAAGCAATGTGGAAACAAATAAATAAATCGTGTCCCCATAAAATGTCGAATCCATAAAATGTCGAAAAGTTTAAAAACCCACAAAATGTCAAAAAAGGCTATAAACCCACAAAATGTCAAATAATACTATAAACCCGCAAAATGTCAAATCATATAATGTCGAACCCATAAAATGTCAAAAAGGCCAAAAACCCACATAATGGCGATAGAATTTTTATTTGTTATTTTTATTTGTTTTGTTTGTTTGCTTTGATTGTTTTTTGACAATTAAAAGTTATTAATTGTTTCCCATCTTGTATTTGTTATAATAATTTTTCTAAGATAGTTAATTTTATCTTTTAGATGAATATCAGGCTTAAACTCGCTGAGTTACAGAAGTCAAGAAAACGGCAATTTCCAATCGATGAATCGCCAAAATTTAATCAAGAACAGCAACAATCTGAGCCTTATTGTACTTTCATTGATTATTTAATAAGCTTTTTGTTTCTTAACTTAGTGATTTTTAAATTATTATTCGGTGATTGTATTGATTTATTTACTTATCCTATTTTATCGATTCGGTGTTTTTATAAATAAATTGTTTTATTTTTCCAGTTTAATTTTGTTCAATACAATTTGTAGAACAGTGCTTCTCTTTTTAGGTTTTTTGCGTTTGTTATCAATTTTTTAAAATTTTTTAAATTTTTTGACATTTTGCGGGTTTATAGCCTTATTTGACATTTTGTGGGTTTATAGCCTTTTTTGACATTTTGTGGGTTTATACCCTTTTCGCCATTTTATGGATTCGCCATTATATGGATTTGACATTTTGTGGGTTTTTGGCCCTTTCGCCATTTTATGGATTCCCATTATATGGATTCGACATTTTATGGGGGAGCCAAATAAATGAAGGGACCAAAAAATTAGAGAAAAATAAAAGAGAATGGAAAAATTGTCTCACCTATATTTGACCAATTACATATTTCACCAATAAGAGTAAAAACTTACGTTTCGCCAATAAGGCCTTGTTGGTAAAGCGCGAGTTTTTAGCCTTTCTGGTAAAATATGGGATTGGTCAAATATGGTGAGACGAAAAAGTTGAGAGAGATCGTAAAAAGAAAAAACAATATGCCAACCAGAAACTTAAAAATAACAAATTTAAACCTCCAACTAGGCCTAAACGTGCAAAAAATTTTTGAGATAAAAAAATTCGATGAAAACCGTTGTTTTGGAATTTTTCATACAATTATTGAGATTTTATTCGATGTGTGTGTGTTTATTATTATTATTTTACAATAAAAATGAGATGAAGACGATAAAAACAGAGGGAAAAATATTAAAAAAGGCACTCATTCTCAGTTGTGTAGATATTTTTTGTGTGTACAAAACTGAATGAGCATTAAAAAAATCTTTTTTTTCTCATTGATTTTTTATTCAATGTCGTCCATTTTCCATTCTTCCACTATAAGGTGGGCGAGGAGATGGACGGGATACTGCAGCAGCGGAGGGATTTAAAAGTGTTGTAGTGCTGCTTGCTGCTGGCTGGTAACATGGACTAACGCTTAATTGTGATGCACGACTGTCAATGTCGCCCTAGTTTATATTTTTTAATTATTATTAGTGGTAAAAAATTAAAAATTAATTTAAAAATTAAGTAGGTCTAAAAATTTAAAAATTCTTGTTGACTCAATATAAATTTTAAAATAAGCCGGGTTGTGGAGAGTAAAATTAAAAACAATTCGCGAGTAACTTAAAAAAAATGGGAATTAGGAAACCTTTGCATGCTGCAGGATTCGAACCTACGTTGGGCTGAACCCATTCGGATCAGGAGTCCGACGCCTTAACCACTCGGCCAAACATGCACCCAGATATGTTAAATTTAGAATAGGATTTATCCTATTTATTCTTATGTAAATATGTCCATTCCACCAAAAAATATTTTAATTAAAAAAACGAACTCTAACTGATTCGGATGTTTCTGTCATTGAAAGCTTCTCACCAAAAATATTGCCAATCCTCTTACAAAGTCGTGCAGACATAGCTTCGGGAAAAAGGCAGACTTCTCCTTGAGTTGATGTAATTGTTCGAAAAGGCATTTTACAGCTAAAAAATTTTTTTAACAAAATTTTATTTAAATAAGCTTTCAAACCGTTGCCTAGGACTCTCTCGTGAATTACTGCGAATGTAATAGTCCAAATAAGTTGTCCGGTATTCTATGAAATTTATGCGTTGTTTATTCCGCTTAAAAAATAAAATTTCGAAACAGTCAAAAACATTTTTTACCTTGCTATCAGTAGTATTTAGACCTTTGAGCAGCACCAAAATGTGTTCACCAACCTGCGCAGTTCGGTAAATATATTTTCGGATAGCGCGGATTTGATTGGTCTTTATTTAAAATAAAATTTAGAAGGGTTATTAGATTTTAAATTGACAAATTTTTTGCTCAAAAATAAAAAAACAAGGGCCACGAGTTACTTGCATGCTGCAGGATTCGAACCTGCGTCGGGCTTGCCCCGGTCGGACCCTGGATTCCGACGCCTTAACCACTCGGCCAAGCATGCAGCCAAATGGTCTTCTCAATTACTTTCTCTATTCTTTTTTAAAATAATGCCGAATTGCAAAAAAAAGTTTAAAAAGACTGAAGCATAAAAAATAACAATAAACTCACCAAACTTTCATCCTTGTCATGGCAAATGTCTCCTAGACGTATCTTGCGCATATGGTAATATTCCGTGTCAATTGCATCAACTTGGGTTTCATCTAATTTTAAAAAGTAGTAAAATTAAAAAAAAATTTTCAAACTTTGTAAAAAGAGCACCACTCTAATTGAGTCATTATTTCGTCCAAAACCAAAATCAACAAAAAGTTGCCTTACAGTGCGAAATAAATCTTCATTGTACGGCACCTATTTTATAATTTTAATGTTTAAAATTATTTTATTTTTTTAAAATTTACTTTTAAATCAAGCCTTACAATCCTTTTGTGCTTTCTGAAGAAAGCAAGGAAAGGTTCGGCGCTGAAAAAAAAGAAATTTTTTAATCAAAAATATTTTTAATATTAAAAAAATGCCCAACCATTCATGAAATGACTCAAGCCTCTTCTTAAAAAAATTAATTTTAACAGCCAAAAAGAAAGATTTTTATACCTCCAACCGGCCTTTATCTGCTTCATCCTTTAAAAATAATCAAAATACGATACAAATTTTATTTACTCATACCGCCCCACCACGCAGTAATTGCCTTGCCTCTTGACGCAGTTCCCTTTCTTCATCAGTTTCTTTTTTGTTTTTTGAGGTAGATGGGGAAGCGGAGAAGGAACTTGAGGGGCCGCTTTCTGAATTAAAAAAATAAATTTAAAAAAAATTTTTTAAAGTACCAAATAATTGATATTCAGCCGAAATGTAGAGTTCCAATGCAAATAGTACATGGTACTAAAATAAGTATATTTAACAAAATTAAATATTTTAAAAATATTTACCTTTTTATCAAATTCGCCTAACTGATCCTTTAAAATTAAAAAAATATTTAATTTAATAAAAATGAATAAAAAATAAATGAACTCAAGTCCATCGCATGCTGTAGGATTCGAACCTACGTAGGGCTGAACCCCGTCGGATTGTGGCTTCCGACGCCTTAACCACTCGGCCAAGCATGCACGGAATGAAGTTCCAAAAGTTATATTATCATCCCATCACAAAGGACCTCACGAACTACCAACAAAAATTTCGCGATTTTTTTACACCATCGCATAGAGCAGGGCCGATAAGTTATTTCCAATTTTTTGCTTATTTGGCCCTGACTACGAAATTAAGAGTTAAAAGATTTAAAAGTTTTCGACTTTTGGAACGGCATTTGTATAAAATTCAATTTCATAAAATTAAATTACCCTATGATCCAGAGCTGTAAACGCTGCAGATTTTAGGATAAATGACAATTCCGGAACAATATCCACAATAAATCTCTTGAGAATTAAAATTATAAAGCTGCAAAAATATTTCCAAGTACCTGCACATTTGTGTGAGCAGTGGCTATTTTAGCTCCTACCATTTGCAGAACCCAGCGAAGATTTATTATGCCAGGATTGCGCTGAAAAAACATTTTTTTATTTTTACTTATGTATTAATTTAAAAAAATTACGCGCAGCAGTTCGTTTATTTCCACAGTATTTTGAACAGTATTAGCTTCTTTTTGAGGCAAATAAGAGAATATTACATCTTCTAAATTATAGAAAAAATAATTTTTTTCAAGAAAAAAAATTTCTTTTAACCAATTCCAATAGTGATAAAATCAAATTCTTGTGCAAGCTCTTGAGTTAGAATACCTTTCATACTTCCTGGACCGCCTAAATAAATTGTTTTAATATTAAAAAAATTTTTTTTATTATTTCAAACTTAATTTGAGCCCGCCACTCAAGACCTACAACACCCTAAAGGCCTATTGACTCCGAAGACCTACATATTGTAAAAAGGAATATTGAGGGATTTAGAAGGATTAAAGGGGAAAGTACCCAGTTCTGTCAATCCCCTTCAATCACACCAGACCCATCGATATCCCCTTAGTCCCTCCAAATCACTCAATATTCCATTTCCAGAAGTTGTATGTCTTCGTGATGTAGGTCTTCAGGTTTGACCTCCTCAATCTTGTTTATTTACCCTATTTCTGACTCAAAAATAAAATATTTCATTAATCCCACTTATTACGTTTAAATACCTATATATAAATCCTAAAAGAAAATAATACGTTCAAAAAATTAGAAAATGCCAAAAAAGAATTTGTAGTACTTTAATGTGAACATATAAAGCAACTATTACGTAAATTTTCTTATAAACATTTGCTTGCGTATACAAAGAACAAATTTAATTTTTAAATGAAATACAAAAAAAAATTATTTAAAAGATAATAATGGCTATCCGGAGTAAGATGATCAAAATAATATTTTGTAAAAAAAGTAGAGGAAAATTTTAAAATAAAGACGGAACTTTTTTAAACGTAAAAACAGGAAAAGATTAAAAATAACAGGAAGAACATAATTACCATATTTACTCAAAAATTACCTTCTCCCTGTTAATTACCCATCCAGTAGAGGTACATATGTCCGCCTTCCTCTCTATTAATTATCCCCTAATTTGAGTAAATTGAGCAAGGGTTTGACAAAAAAATTTGAGTAAATACGGTAAATAATTATCAAAATATAATTGGGCTCATAATTCAAATTAATTTCCCGGAAATTAATTAACTTTCCTCCTCCCCTCAAATTAAAAATTTAAATAATTATTCTTAAACTTCCTTTCCCCTTTCCCTTCTAAAAAATAATTAATTTTATTCAATTCCTCCCGCGCATTGCTTTTTTTTCTTTCTTGTTGGGTAAATAGTAGAGATCGGACCGTACCGTACTACGGCCGTATTTTTCGGTATTTATCGGTATTCCGTATCGGTAATACGGTACGGAATACGGTACGGTAAAATTTTGAAGTTGATCGGTATTTTTCGGTATCGGTATTTTTCGGTATTCCGTACCGTTCTACGGTACGGGAAAAATCTAAATACCGATAATACCGACCGATAAAAATTTTTGAGGTTTTATTTTATTTTAAGGAAAAAAGTCTTCTTGGACTTTGATAATTTTCAAAATTTTCGCCTGCGGCGCTGAAAAGGAAGAAATATGTATGTTTTTTGGCCTTCCAAATTCTTAAAATTTTCGCCTGGGCGGTGTATTTGTTGCTTTACATCGGAAGTATATAGATGTTTTGGAGTAATTAAAATGGATTTAGAGATTTCCTAATCCCACCTATCACTACATATCTAACGATATCCCCTCAATCTCTCGATATCTATTCACCCCTTAATCACTGAAAATCCACCTATATCCCTCTAAATCCTCAGATATCCCTCCAAATCCATCTTAATGCATGCAACTCACTTATATACCACTTTATCCCTACAAATTTTTATATAAAAATAATTGTTTTTAAATAAATTAATTTTTTTTAAATACGGTACGGAATACCGATAAATTTTTATCGGTATTTATCGGTATCGGTATTTTTCGGTATTCCGTACCGTTCTACGGAACGGTAAAATTTTAAATTTTATCGGTATTTATCGGTATCGGTATTATACGGTATTACGGTACGGAATACGGTACGGAACGAAATTCCGATCTCTAGTAAATAATAAAGCAACGCTCAACACATTTTCAGGGATTATTTTTTAATACTTTATATAGTATATGATAGCATAAATATGAGGCAAAAATAAGGGATTCTATATATTAGCGCGAAGGTGATAATGGTCAATAGGGAGTGTTTTGCGTCATCAAATTTGTTTTAAATAATGAGGGGGGAAATTGAGACAATGAAAATAATAACAGGAAAATAATGCTTTTTTTGTAAACAAAAAACCAACCAAAAATGAAAATGACTTTAGGAAATGATTCATCCCCACCAGCGCAACATGGATCCACTCCAGAGCCAACATCTGAAATAAAAATGGATACAGTCGAATCTCGATAAAAAACCCCTCCCTCGAGACTTAATTAGGTATATTGTGTTTATACACCTTTACAATTTACTCCTTTCCTTCTTGTTTCGCCTTTTTTAAAAATATTAAATGGTCGAAAGGAAATAATGGGCTGGCGAATTTGTCTGAAAATCTGTTTTTTAGATTAAAAAAATTTTTTTATCAAAATCTTTGCCTTTTGAACATTTTGTAATATTTCAGACAAAAGAGAAACAAGAAAAAAAGAAAAATGTAGGTGTAAAATGTAATTATCCCTTAATTATTAAGGGGAAAGACAGGCCTTTGAGAATCGACTGTAGCTCATGAAGATTAATTACCCAAAAATACAAAACTTGTAAAACAGCACAAATATCATACGCATAATATAAACAAAATACAAAATGAAAAAGACCAACAATTAAACGAAAATACAACCAAGAACCAACAATTAAAAAAAATTTTTTACCAATAGAAATTGGAGGTTGTAGCCTTAGTAGTCTGTGCAGATTTAAGTCAATTTCGTCATTATCTTGTGCTGCTGTTGTTGCCAATGCATCGTTCTCCCCTCTACGACGTCTGGGAACAATATTTTGTAGAAGGAATTCACAACATGGACTGAAATTTTCAAAAAAAATTTTTACAAAAACTTTTTTAAAGTTTAATACCTCCGAAATTTATTAGCAGGATTTTGTGAGCCAACAAACCCGTTCCAATTGTGCACACTTGGGGCGCAGCCCATTAACAACAATAAGTGATTTTCATAATTTATTGCTCTATCACAGAATAGTTTACTTAAAAAATTTGTGAAAATAATGAGAGGAAAAATAAAATTTTAAAAAATCAGAAGAAACAAAACAACCGAAGAAGCCAGAAAATCAAGTAAAAAGTATGAGAAAATCAAAAAATAAGGAAGTAGGGTTGTCGGCTCTTGGAAAATCTTCGGACATTCGGAATCGACCCGAAAAACCTCGGTTCTTCGGTTCGGCTTCGAATAGAAGGTCCAAATATAGAAGAAATGAGAAAAATCAAAAAAGCAAAACAAAAAGTAATGAAGAAGCCTTCTATGAAAATTTCACTATAACAGTGATTCTTTTATAAATCCCCAGCAAATAAAATACTTTTTGGATTAGGCAAAAAAGGAATAAGACACAAATGGGTGCTTTATATGAAAGGGAAGCAAAAGAGCCCATAAAAAGGAATGTTAAAGGGGAGGGGAAAAATTGTTGTATATATTTAAATACGAGTGCTTCTTCTTTTTTTATTAATGTTGACGTCCTCACACCTTTTTTTTAATTCGAGAGTTAATGACTTGGCATGTAATTTTATATAACTAGTTAAGTGAATGAAATAGAAGAGAAATGGTCAAAAAACTATTCTTTTTGTGAAAGGGATATAATTTTTAAAAAGGTTTTCTGGAGTGAAAATATTAAGGTGAAGGGTAGAGAGAAAATCACAAATTTTCTCGGAAACTCCCACTAGAGAAAGTCCCTAACATTTTTTAAATTCTAAAAAGAACCAAGATAAGCTCCTCGAGAGATGGCTAGACCAATAAAATCATTTTTCCATCCAAATGCAGCACAGCAACATCAAGCACCACTTTTAATACCTCATTAACGGCAGAAGAGTAAACAGCCTAAATTGAAAAATTTGCCAAAAATTCAAAAAGTAAACAACCTGGCACCGACAGCTACAAGTACAGTTGTCTCTCTTATACACAATCTCTCTTATGTACTATAGAAATCCTATCGTTTAAAAAATGTATAAAAAAATTTCCAAGAGATAAAGATCAAGTAAAATTTATCGATTTATTCAGACACAAAAAAAAACATTTTTGTGCAAAAAAGCAAGCAGCAAATTGAAAAAATAAATGGGAAGAAACGAAAAAATTGAGGAATATAAGGGTAGTTACAGTGTGACAGCCTAGCCTGACATCTTTTAAATAACTCTAGGATTACTTCTTTAAAATTTTCTTTAAAGTCCAAAAATTAGGGAATATGGAGTGGGGTCTCGAACCTTTAAAATAATACATAAACCAGACTTCGCTTCTTCTCTAAAAATTTTATTTTAAATTCTCCTTCCATCTCTCTACATCATCCATTTAATTTTTATATATTTAATTTTATAAAAATCATTCATCCATCAAAGAAAATAGTCTGGTGTCCGACGAGTCACGTGAGGTTCACCACGACGAGGTGCCGGATCAAATTGCAAAAATGAGTATTTGAGCTCATCATCAAGCTCGACCATAGCTGCCTGATTTCCACAACGATAACAGTAGTTGGGAGCAGAAAAAACAGTAACAACATTTCGATCATGGCACCAGTTGTAGCCCTTAGAGTAAGAAATTTTTTTAAATTTTTTTTCTTAGCTAACCTCCATAACAAGCTGATGTGCCCGTGAGATCAAAGTAATGCCATTTGCGTGGTTAAATGTCTCAGAAATGTCCTGCCCAAAAGTATAACCAGCACCACGAGGAGATATCCCCCAACCACCACGGTCATCTGGGTCAGACCAAAGCAAATCGCACATTGGACCTAAATTTAAACCTTATGAACCAAAAAAATAAAAAATTCAAACCTTCATGTGGCACCTCCTGCAAGCGTTCCAAAGACCTAATATGATCAAGTGTGTCAATGCTAGGCGAAAGACCTCCATGAAGACAAAAGATTTGACCGTCCACCAAAGCAGTAAGAGGAAAATAGTCAAATAAGTCAGTGAAGTAATTCCAAACCTATAAATTAAATTTTACAAAAAAAAATCAAAAACTTTAAAGAATACTTTTGAGTTTCCATATTTACGCAAACATTCGTCATAAAATCCATAAACTTGTGTGATTTGTCGAGACTCGTGATTTCCTCTAAGTATTGTTACTCGGTCACGATAACGAACCTTTAAAAATTTTCGGGTTAAATATGACTGGAAAATTTAAAAATTGTTTCGAGTCTAGAGGATAGGATCTAATCCATAAAGTAGAAAAGACACCGAAGGTATAACTCGAAATAATTTACCTCCAATTAGCATACACTCAATTGCAAATTTACTTGCAACAGTGCCAAGATAGGAGGAAAGGAAGAGAAGTGGATCGAACCCGGGATTGTTTTTGAATATCGAACAAACACAAAACCACTTAACCAAACACTTTCAAGAGAAAATTTTGATAAAATTTGTTTTGAATATTTAGGCAAATTTATAAAAAAAAACCCCAATTTTGCATGTTTTTCCCAGCCCTAATGATGATGAAAAAACAAAAAATTTTGAGATATTTAAACGACACCAAGACATTTAATCAAAATTAAATTTATTAAAAATACCTTAAGACAAACAAGCAACGAAACAGTCTCCACAGAATAATAACCTCTATCAACATAATCACCCATAAACAAATAATTTGTGTCTGGAGACTTTCCACCCATTTTGAACAATTCCATCAAGTCGTGAAACTGTCCGTGAACATCCCCACAAACTGTAACAGGACATTTGACTTCTTGAACGTTAGATTCGTGTTTGAGGATTTCGCGAGCCTAAAAAATTGAGTTAGACAGAAAATTTAAAACAGAATGTTTCTGAACTAGAATTGTAACTCAGGTGCAAAATCTTATTTCAATTGAAAATGAAAAAAGAAGATTTACTGGGTAGATTTTATTTTTCCTCATTTTTCTAATTAAACGATAATTTTCAAAGTCGTTTAATTCTATCGAGAGGAGAGTATTTACCAATTCTTAAACAGGAATTGAGAGCCTATAGGACCAGGATTCTTATTAACGTACTGATAAGACTTCCCCCGTTTCTTCCTTCCTTCCCATTTTCCCTTTTTGTATTTTGCCAACAAGCAATCAAAAAGGATCAATTTTTATTGTTTGGAAGGAAAGGAAAGTCTTACATATCTGTAATTAAAGGGAAAAATCTGGGGCGGAAAAGGGGGCCCGTAAACAACGATTCTACAGGATTTCTAGAAAAACCCCAAATAAACATTAAATTTCAGTTCTAAATAAAATTCCAAACCTTATCACACAACAGCTTCACTTGAATCTCAGTTAGCTGCTTACATTCATACAATTGCGCAATCCATTCGTCAATATCTTTGGTAAATTCTCTGCTGATAAATTCTCCACCAGGACTGTTACCGCCCATTGTTATAGTCTGAGGTTGTGTTGCACTAGAACTAATACTTGCTGCTGAATTGGCAGAATGTGAATTACTATTATTTGCTGACGAAGTGACTACTGGAGCATTAGGTTTGCTATCTACTTCCATGGCTTCCATTTTCCGAAAATTTGTTCAAAAATTATTAGGGAAGTTGTAAAAAAGTAAAAATTGAAGGGAAAATTTTAGAGAAAAAGCACGAGTCAGAAGGCATGGAGAAAATAAAAAAAGGAATATTAAAAAATACATGTAGGAAAAAATGAAACGAGAATAGGAAAAGGTAATTCTTCGGTTGTCGCCCCCCTCTTTTTTATGTTCTATTTTTTTTATTTCCTATTAAATTTCTATGAATTTTTATATACATTCGAAAGAGCTCTTCGAGCTGAGTCGAACCGCACTAGAATCATTGAAATCTGACTTAAATCAACGTAGTTATGAGCATTTCTTTTAATCCCTTTCAACATAACAAAAAGCATGTCCATAGAGGATTTAGCTTCAAAATTTTGTTCAAAACCGCCAAATTTAACAGATCATAGTATCAATCTACCCAGCTCGGATAGCTCTTTCGACTGATATATAATAAATTATATGTCAAGCAAAAAAGCTCAAAATGGGCAGGGAAACATAAAAAAAGGGGGGGGGGGGCGAAAACCGAAGAATTACCTAGGAAAACTTTTGAAAATCCCCAAGAATTTTTCAAAATCCCCCAAAAATTTCAAAAATTCGAACAAAAACGCGAATTCTCGAGTTTTTTGAATGTATACTAAATACGAAATTTCGCAAAACAGAACTTTTTAACGCAAATTCATGAGAACTAACGGAAATCGTAATATTTACCTAACACCTTTAGCTTTTTGATTCACTTAATGAGAAAAATGACCGAGAAAAATCTTTTTTTTTTTTTTTTTTCCACCCGATAAGCAAGCTAGTAAATGTATTAAACAAGCATGCATACATTTATTTGTACAACTTAATAACCAAGTACTAGACAAAAACCCCCATTCCCTTTTTATTATAGTCGCTAGGAGACTAAAAAAAGAATGGCGACTAGCAAGAAGCAAAGAATCTTTCACAATTATATTGATCCCGGGAAATAATGCACTCTACTCTTAACAAGGAGACAGTCAGACGGAATAATTTATGGCGTCTCTTTCATTTTGTCACATAGAGAAAATATTGCGCTTCGCCACTTTATACTGTGTGTGGTAAAAATAAAAATTATGGACGTTTTGAATTTAACATTTTGTCATAAGCGCATTTGTCTCTTAAGGAAAAATTTCAACAAGGAAATAGAATTGCATAAATTGAGAGACTCAAGAAATAGAGCAAAATATTTTATTTTGATGTCCGATCAAAAGATAGATGAATCAAAAGATAGATACGGCTAAAATCAGTTAAAAGATAGACGCAGCCAGAGAAGCGGTGCATTTTTGCCTTATCTATCTTTTGGCGCATCTATCTTCTGTATAAGAACGTTTATTTTTTTAGATTACGAAATATCTACTTGTGAAAAATGGGTACGGCCCACTTAGTCGCGGGCCACTTAGTCGCGACCACTTAGTCGCGGGCCACTTAGTCGCCAACCCACTTAGTCGCCGGCCACTTAGTCGCGATGGTACTTTTTTCATGTCGCTTAAAAACTTAAACCAAGACTGCGCAAACCGGTTTCTAAAAGTCGGTATTCATCAGAATTTATTAAATGTAAAACATTCTAACAAAAATTCTAACAAATCTGTTGTTGGAACCACAACCCATTGTTGGAACATTATCCGGGTCCCAAATCCGGGTTTTTTGAGATTTCCGGATTAAAACCGGATTGGATTTATCCAAAAAATCCAACCGGATCCGGTCTGGTTCAAGTTGCAAATCCGGAATCCGAATCCGGGTCCGGCAAAATAGATTTTGCCGGTCACTACTTTTTAGCTACTTCGCGACTAAGTGGCCGGCGACTAAGTGGGCTGGCGACTAAGTGGCCGGCGACTAAGTGGTCGCGACTAAGTGGTCGCGACTAAGTGGCCCGCGACTAAGTGTCCGTGTCCCGTGAAAAATATATCATAATGTCAATAAAAATGTTGAAATTTTTAGACGAATTGTATCTTTTTCGGCTATTAGGTATTTTGTCAAAAACCTTATTGACAATTAAAGAATTGGTAAATGTTAAAATGTAACCGGATATTCTCTTTTATTCTTTTAAGAGAACAAAAGGATTAGCTTACTTCTAATTGTTTTTTATTTGATTAATTAAACCGATTTTAGATGTGGCCTTATTCTACTTATTTATATCTTCTACTTTAATTAACGCCTTTTAAAACGTTGTAAAAATGGTTCTTATAAATCACTGCAATAATTCTAACAACAATTCTACAAATAATGCCGATTTATTATTATCTGCTTCTTCGGGACGTCCATTGCCACCAAATTGGGAAATCTCATACACTGAAAATGGCGAAAAGTTTTTCATTGAGTTAGTTTACATTTTTATTTTTTACTGTATTTTAATCTTAAAGGAAAAACAAAAATGAGAGTAACCCAAGTTCTTTACGTCTAGGGACTTTTGCCTCCATACAAAAATACACATAGTGCTTATTAGATAACACTAGAAATTGGAGAAAAAAACCGCCGAGCTATAACTTTGTTCAATAGTATTGAATCTGGGAGTTATTAATATGGTTCAATGCGCCTCGACGAGCTGAATCGAAATATACCAGTTATAGCTCGGCGGTAGGTTGGCCTGCTCCCTAAATTTTAAAACCTTGGCTCGTTTCGTTGAGGATTTTAACCAGATTTTTGCCCTTGAACCAAGGATTTTTTGTCCCTCTAGATATCACATTCTATTCCTCTTAACATTTTTTAAATTTTCTAGTCACAACACTGGAACAACAACATGGGACGATCCACGGGAATCAATATCTACAACTCCCGCTACTTTAACTGCTGCTGATTTTTATGGATGTGATGTTGAAGAAACAAATGTTGACATCAATGGAACATTTTTCTATGAGTGGGTTTTCAATTTTTTTAATTTTAAGAGGCAAAATATTTAATTTCATTAAATAAAAACGAGTAATTTATTTTTTCCTTCCTTTGTTGTTGGGAATTACTTGGTTTGGGAATTTCCACATTAGATTTTGATTTTTGACCACCTCCAACTCTTCCAGTCTAGTTTTTGTACTTTTCTTGAACAATTAATGAACTAATATTTTTGAATACAAACCAATTTAATGACTCCACCCCAGAATATCGACACCCTAAATATCGACCCCCAAAATGACTAATTACCCAAAATATTGAAAATTTTTAAACTACATAATTAAGTATTCCAAGGACGGGGAAGTCTTTTTAACATAGGGAAATTGTTCCAACAATGGAACAAACATCGATCATGATCAATATGTCCAAACAAAGAAGAGTGATCAATCTCCAAGTAGAATCTTGATCGTTCGCTATGGTCAGTTCGATCGAAAACACAATTCCCCGATGTTAGAACATCATGCCCGATCATTGGAATACATAATTATGAAATTTAAAAAATTCGATATTTTGGGTAATTTTGGGTGTCGATATTTAGGGGTGATCCCCAATTTAATACTCTTATTTTATGTTTTCTGATCCTTAAAAAATGACAAAAAATGAACCTACGTATTTATATTTTACCGAATATATTGGCCCAAAGGGAGGAAGTGGGTGTCTTTTAATTTTAAGTATCAAAAACATGGCGGGGCACTCCTTAATGAATTAATTTCTTAATAAATAATTTTTAAAATTGATGGTGTCTCTTTTCTTGTTTCTAACTTGAAAGTTTCCTTGTTGCTTTACCAACTCATTATAATTTTTCTTAATTTTACTATCCATTGATTTTTTATTTTGAAAAAAACACTAGTTTTTATCCCCTTTTAATATAAAATTTAAACAAAATAAATTTGGGGCCCATTACTGGCTTGTTGCTTAATCAGATTTTGAAAGCCTTGCTTTTCCTCACTTCCTCCCTTTGGGCCATCCATCCGAAATAGACTGAAAGCAAATTAGTATACTAAATAAAAAAAGACTTGTTTTGCTTGACACTATCTACTTTACACACTTTTCACTACTTTTGGATAAGGAAAAAAGGCATTTTCATTGCTAAATTTCTTTCTAAATGTGGGGAAGGGGGAAATGAAGCTATTGGGGACAATTGTGAAAAGAGTCCAGTGGCTTTTATTTTAATTTGGACTAACTCATCACTTGTAAATTTTGGAAGGAACTGGATTTTTGCTTTTAATGTTTAATTCGTTTTTAAAATTTTTCTTTATGGCAATCTTTAACTCCTTTATGTAAATCTCGTTCTCTTAAATTTTTACTGGCATTGACTTTCCAAAAAAATTTTTTAAATTTAATTCCAAGATTTTTAATTTAACTTAAAATGCTTCAAAAACAATTCCACGGTGATTATTTATGCCAACGTTGTGGCTGCCTTAAATCAAAATCTAATGGTGCACTTAATAATTGTGTACCAACAACAGCCCATAAAAATATTAATGGGAGTGAATTACTTGATCAGCTTGTCTTTTTTCGGTTCTCTAACTCGTTTGAAATTTGAATGAAATTCAAAATAAACTTTAAATTTTCCAATTAAATTTTAAATTAAATAGGCATGGAAATCGGTCACAACTACAACAACAACAAAGCAATGAACGTCCATCCACTTTGGGACCTTTCAACAATAATTCTGCTTCAATTACAAAACAACCATTGCCTTATGAAACAGTCCAGTATTTGCATGCTGCTAGCACTTCAAATGCTTCTTGTGAGGAAATTAAAGATATGGTGGGTTTGTTTTTATTTTGAGAAATACCCGGGGCTCCTAAAAATGGAGGTAATCTATTTACCTCATTCCGAAAAATTTTTTCTGATTTTTTTGGCTTATAATTCATTAGGCTAGAAGCTATTTTTGCCTATAAATTCTTCACTCTAATAAATTCTTCACTTTTTACTCGCTAACTTGCGCATTTTCTTGCTTAGATTTTATCTTTTATTTTTTGGAAAGAAATAATAATTATTTTTTATCTCATTTTCTTCGTTATTTCTGTTATTTAATAATATTGATCTAAACAATTCTTTATATAAATGCCTAAAAAATATTTTTACAAAAAATATTTTCAGTTCCTTTTTTGTAAAAATCTCGTTCTCATTTTGAAAAAGAACAATGAATGGATTAAACACTCTTCACGCGATTTATTTTAAAAATATGTGTGGCACCATTCATTTTTTCGCAGGGGTTATGAGATGTTTTTACTTCCCGTTTAAGTATCAATTGAGTTTAGTACGGGACTGGATGCAAATGAAAAAGATTTTCCGCGGCCGCAATCCGCAAGTCAAAAAACACGCAATTTACTCAGTCCGCAATTGCGTCCAGCCCAGGGGACGCAATTAATATTGAAAGGATTAAAGATTTTTAAATGTTTTTTGTTATCAATCGATAGGAATTTAATTTTTAGAAAATATGCAAAGAATTTTAAAAATTTAGTCTGAGTAATTTTAGAACTTTGAGCTCTTAATTTATTCACTCAATTAAGGAAAATTTTTTTAAATTGCTTGTGAAGTTAATTTAATTTTCTTTTTATTCTCTTTCAACAAATTTTTTTACCAAATTTAGATGAATTAACAATTTTTTAAAATCTTCTTTGCTTATAAGTCTAGAATTAGACTGAGCACGGTTTTCATCTGATTTATGGTCTTCCACTTTATTTTTTAACAAAAATACGGGGATAATAAAAATTAGAGTCCCAAACGAGATTTCGAAGAAAAATCTCGGTTTGAGACAGATTTTTCGAGATATCGATCTTGAATCTCGATCGACTTTCCCAGTCTGATCTCCTATAAATTATCATTTTTAGTACGGCAATAATAAAAACGGTTCTTCTCAACAACAATTTTGGATGAAACGTAGTAATGGTGTTGAACCTGCTAGAGGTGAGTGTTATTTCTATTCTTGACTTTTAATACTTATTTTTTAGAAAGCAATGGATGTTCTTTACAGCAACAACATCCAGGATTTATCTTGCCACCTAACTTTGTGAGGGTTTTTCACTAATTTTTGTTAAAAATTTTTAATTTTCAGTCTATTTTCACTCGTAATCCTGCCGAATTAATTGGTCAAATAATTAATGTTCGCATACAAAAAGGCTCAAAAGGATTAGGGTTGTCACTAATTGGTCAGGATGGGACTCATATACGTGATGAATTTATTCAAGTAAATTTTCTAAATATTTTTTTTTATTTCAATTTTATATTTTTTACTAGACCCTAAAAACGGAAGAAATGTGTCTTTCGAATTTTTGAGTAATCGAGTGCGTTTACAATTAGAATTTTTTGAAATAAATTCTATTCTCAGATTCGAACTCAATACTCTCTATTGCCTAAAAAATATCGAAATAGCCTCAAAAATATCTAATGAGCACACTTCCTTATTTTTAGGGCCAGTAAACTATATTTTTACATTCTTTCTATTTTTCAGATCAAAACAATCATTCCAGAAAGTCCAGCGTATGCTGAGGGTAATCTTCGATCTGGAGATGTCCTTGTCTATGTTAATCAACACGTCTGAAAATTTTTCTTTTTTATATTTTTCCTCATTTACTTTAAGTGTATGCTAGGAGCCAGTCAAGACGATGCTTGCCAACTTTTTCGTTCAATTCCTATTGGTGAAGTTGTCCGTATTCAAGTGTGTCGTGGATATCCATTACAATTAGATCCAACTAATCGAGTAAATTTTTAATTTTTTAAAGGTCTTAAGCTCATTTTTTAAAGATTTTCACGGAAAATGTTTACGCGCAACACCAACAAAAGGCAAATTCCTCTTCAAATATATTGAGGCCTTCAAGAGAAAATATTGAAATAGAGATATGTAAGGGTCCCAATGGTTTTGGATTTACTGTTTATGATGATGCTTTAGGTGAGAGAATGAATTTTTAATTTTTGAATTGATTCTAATTTAAGGACAAAGAATAAAAAATATTGCATATCCAGATCAATGTCCAAACTTGCTTGAAGGGGATACTATCGTTGAGGTTTGCTAAAAAATTTCAAAGAGTTTCTAAATTTTTTAAAATATTCTTTTTTAGGTTAATGGTCAAAATGTTCGTTCTCTTCCACATCCACAACTTGTACAAATGTTACAAAACTTCCCAATTGGTTATCGTTGTAAAATGAGAATTCTGAGGAGGGCTCAGAAGCAACGGTTTTCTTAATTTTGATTTTTTAACCTTAAAATTAATTTTTTTAAGATCTCGAACTCCAACGGCAGGATTTCGCTATGGTTATCGTGGTGGTGATGTTGCTTCAGTAACAGAACAACTACAGCAAATGCACACAAATTGGTCTGCGCCAAATAGTGGAAATCAACAGCAGCAGCAACAACAAAAGGTTTTTTTAAGATTAATTGGAAAAAAATTTATTTTTTCAAGTTTGTTCCTCTTTTTACTCAACGCTCAAAAACACCATTTGGCGGTCAGCAACAGCCACATTTACAACAACAACGTCAAACTTCGATGTATTTTCAACAGGAACCAATAAATCCGGGTACTGATGCAAATATGGATTATCATTGGAATTGTATGACATTACCCAGGGTTTGATTAAATTTTAAGTCGAAAATTATTTTTATAATTTTAGTCTACAAATAAAAATCAACAAACACAGCAACCAATTCAACAGCAACAACAACTTCCGTCCAATAATAATCTTTCAATGAATCGATTTATAATGGAAAATCGCCCACAACAACAACGAATCCGGCCATCTTCATCAACTATGGAATTTGGGAATGCTGGAAATTTGGTGAGATAATTTAAAATTTTTTAATAACTTTAATGCAAATAGAATGGCCATTTTGCAATGCAATCCGAAAAAGTAGTTGTCAATTTATTAAGCCAATCAAATGGTTTTGGTTTTCATCTACATGGCGGGGCTGATGTAAATCTAATAAATTTAGAAAAAATTTAAAGTAAATTCCTTCAACAGAATCAGCCTCTTTTAATTGGTTCAGTAATCCCTGGAGGAGCGGCTGATTTAGATGGTCGTATGCGTGTCGGCGACCAAATTATTGAAATCGATGGGGAAACTACTATGGCAATGCAACATAAACAAGCTGTTGAACTTATTAGACAGGTTAATTTAAATATGAAAAATATTAACTGAATCATTTTCAGGCTTCCACTGTTGGCGCGGTTAAGCTAACTTTACTTAGACATCGCTCACCTCCTCCTATTGCAGAGGAGAATCTTGGTCAGTTACGTAGAAATGGCTCCGCTTCTGCAATTTATGCTGCTAGAGGTTATTATTTTGGAATTTTAATCATTAAAAAAATTAATAAATTCAGTTCCATACGATGTGAAATTAATTAAAATGGAGAATGAGACAGATTTTGGTTGTACAATTGTTTCACATAAGTATCGCTACATTGGTATTAATTTTTCTGATATTTTATAAAAAATTTTTTTGCCAATTTTTCCAGTTTCTCTTTCACCCAACAGTCCAGCAGGTCGTTGTGGTCATCTTCGAGTAGGTGATTGTGTTGTGGCAATTAATGGGATGTCGGCTGACATGATGAGTCACCAGGTTTTGAATGAATTTTTTGACTTCAACTTATATCTTTTAAAGCAAATGCAACAAGAAATTAGTTCTTCTGGGGCATCTTTGGTTTTAACAATTGATCCAGCAAAGCGAATAGAAGATGAAGATGGAATATCAGGAAATTCTAATAGAAATACTTCAAATTATATTCAGATGGGTGGTGGCAATGGCATTCAGCAACTTCAAAAGCAAAATGTAAAAATTTTTTTCATTTTTAATAGGAAGAGAAGGAGACAGAATTTTTCACGAAATTATTCAACTGAATTTTGGTTGAAAGAATGACTCCGTGCCTTTTAATTCTTTTGAATTCATATCAGGATTCCCATCAACCTTCACCATATTCTACACTTATTTCTGTTCATCTTAAACGTTCTGATCGTGGTTTTGGTTTTTCAATTCGTGGAGGTTCTGAGTTTTGTATGGCTCTATTTATATTGCGTATAGCGGATGAAGGGCCAGCCGCATTTAGTGCTATGCAGGTTTTTTTTAAATTATTTTAAGAAATTTAAACTTTAAAAAAATTCAGATTGGAGACCAACTAATGAAAATTGATGGAGAATCCACCGAAAATATGACACATCAACGAGCAATAACACTTATTAAAGAGCGTCAAGAGGTTGATTTACTACTTAGGCGAGAGAAAATTTGAAAAATGAATTTAAAAAAAGATATAATAAAAATACTTAATTAAAAATTGCCTTTAAATCAAAAACACAAAAAATCTTCAACGCATTTTACTCTATTATTATATTAGGTGGGTGGGCATATCGGTATTGCTGCTAGAAAATTAACTTCGTGTTTATGTTGGTTCTAAAACTTTAAAATACTTTTTTTCAATAGGGCAATGTACAGTCCAAAGACCCAGTGGCCATAGGTCCCAAAATCATTAGGGTAACTGTTTTAGGGTAACTGTTCTTCATTGAAATATCCCAATATATCCGTCCCGATATGTCCACATGCCTATTATTATGCGGCAAGTAATTACGATATATTTTTTCCTAAATTCTCATTTATCAAGTTTATTTTTCCTTAATTTTGGCTGCTCGGAGTGATTTTTTAAAGATCCCGTGACGTCCCTGCCTTTCGCGGAAGTAACCAATAATTCCTTTTTTTCAATTTAATCGAGCAAATATTTAAAAATTTCAGATCTTTTTAAAAAAAAACTCTGGCCTTAAATACCTATATTTATTTACAAAAAACTATGTAAAATCTTTCTCTAAAAATTAACAATTTTTTTATCATTCCTTAATTTTTTACTTAAAAATGCTGCCTTTTACCTCCTAAAAATTCCAAGAACAATTTACTATAAATTAATCCTTTTTATTGGATAGCTTATACGCATTTTACTTCTACTTAAACAAGCATAAAATGATTGAAAAGATTTTTTGAATTTTTAAAAAAATGTTGTACTTCATTTGAATTTTTTTACCTTTTCTGGATTTACAATAGACGTTTTGTCTAATGTCTTTTCTTTAAAAAAATTTTTTAAGCGCAGAGAATTTTGTTTTTGGACTTTATTTTAAAAAAATACTCTGAAGGATGTCTATGTCAAAGTCTTCCTACACTTATAACAGAAAAACTTTTGAAGATGCAGAATTTCCTATTTTATGTGAAACATGTCTTGGACCAAATCCGTATTTGAGAATGGTATTTTTTTATTATTAAAGAATTTTTAAAATTTTCGTTTTAGTCTAAAGATGTCCACGGAGGTGAATGCAAAATATGTGAACGCCCGTTTACTACGTTTCGTTGGATGCCAGGCAAAGGCTCGCGTTATAAAAAGACTGAGGTTTGCCAGACTTGTTCAAAATTGAAAAATGTTTGCCAAACTTGTTTGCTCGATTTGGAATATGGTTTGTTTTTAAATATTTTTTCAGATTTTTTCGAACCAACGGGGGATCCTTCAAATTATGTGTACTGAAAAATTCTAAGGAGTTTTATATAATCGTACCAAATCTAAGGAAATCTTTATCAAAAATCTCAGTCGTCTAGATCGATATCCTATGTAACAATAAAGTTATAATTATTTTTTCTTAACAGGTTTACCAGTACAAGTTCGCGACCACGCTCTTCAAATCAAAGAACAACTGCCTAAACAAGGAGCCAACCGCGACTTTTTTATTCAACATGCGGATCGTGCATTGGCTCTAACTGATGGAACTGTCCCTTACGGTCAATTGGCAAAAATTACGGATGCAGGAACAAATGAAATGTTGAGAAAATTGGCTCGTAACCAGCCATATTATAATCGGAATTTGCCTCATATTTGTTCATTTTTTGTTAAAGGAGAATGTTTACGTGGAGAAGAATGTCCTTACAGGTTTTTTTCTTATCTTTTATTTTTTCCATATTTTCTAAAAAAATTTCTAGGCATGAAAAACCAAGCGATCCGGATGATCCTTTATCCCAACAAAATTTGCGTGATCGTTATTATGGAAGTAATGACCCTGTAGCTGATAAATTATTAAATCGTGCAAAGGCTTTGCCTAAACTTACGCCTCCAGATGATTCTTCAATAACTACTCTATTTTTGGGAAATTTAAGTAGAGATGATAAATTGGTGGTTACTGAAGCTGATATTAGGTTTGAATTTTTTTAATTTTTTAAAATTTAATCATAAAAAAAGGGATAATTAAAAATTATGTTGGGGTCGTTCTAGTCGAGTTCCTAGAGCGATCGAAACGGTTCGATTCCTCTTGTGAAGCAGTTCAAATATATAAATTTTTTGGGAGGAGGCGAAAAAAGTCATGATTTGTGTTCACAACCAGTTTGACAAGAAGAATCGAATGGCATATGTTTCTAGCTTTGATCTCGGGACCCATATACTAAAGTCGATCCTTTAAATGTCCCACGGCCCCTCTAAATTTTTCTCTTCAAATTTTTAATATATTTCCTCTTCAGAGATTATTTTTATCAATTTGGAGAAATTCGTCAAGTCCATGTTGTTCCACAAAAGGCATGTGCGTTTATTCAATTTACGTCAAGACACTCGGCAGAAATGGCTGCTGATAGAACTTTTGAGCAGCTTACTTTAAAGGTTAATATTTATTAAAATTTGATTTTTACAATTCATTTCTTTTCTAAGGGACTCAAAATCAGGGTTCGTTGGGGTCAACCAAAATCACAGCCAATGACTTCAACTGAAATGAGCAACCGAACATTCGAGCCAGTGCCAAATCTCGCTGATCGTTAGTTTTTTTAACTTTTTGACATTGACCATTTTTAACTCAAAATTTTTTGTTTTTAGCCTGCCCTATACCTTCATATGCTTATGACAATGGTCCTGGACCTTCAAAACGTTCACGATTTGAACCAGCATCAGGAGAACATCAAAATCGTCTGTTGATGCCACCACCATTAATTGTTCCGAATGTTCCACCACCACAAATTGGTAGAGGAGAAGGACAACAAAAACCGATTGATTTGGTAAGGAATTTTTGTAATTTTTTTTAAATTTTAAAAATCAAAAATTTAGCGTGATGTAGTAACTAGTGGAAAACAACAAAGACCACCAAGTATTTATTACCCTAGCCAGGATCCTCATCGTTTGGGTGCAAAAGGAGATGTTGTTTAATTAATATATGAGAGATGAAAAGGAGGGAGGAAGTGTTTTTTTGCTTGCTTGTTTAAACGGGGGATTTTATCAGAATTTGGGTATTCTTATGTTATTTCCCTCCATTTTCCTTCTTTTTTCCTATCGTTCACCTTTGACCAGCCCTTGACCATTCTGTAATCTTAAGGAGCAATGAGAAGGACAGGAAAATGAGAGAGGGGAGGGGGAGGATAACCTAAGAGGTTTGAGTTTTAAAACAAATCTTCGATTAAAATTAAGACCTTATAAAAATATTTTCGGAAACTACAATTTTTTGAAAATTATCAATTAAATACATCTTCTCTCAAAAAATCCTCTTCCAATCATTTATTTTTGTTTAACGCCAATTTTTCGATTAATTCGGCAAGAGGTTCCTGTTGCTTTTTATCAATTAATTCAAATTCATTTGCAAAAAGAATGAAGTGTTTAAACTTAAAAAATAAAGGGGAGAATTACATAAGAAAATTTTTTAAAAAATTCTTACAGAAGTATTTAGATGAGCAACAGCAGCCAATTGTTCAATTAAATTAAAATGTTGATGATAAACATGGGAATATACACGAAAAAGTCTTTTCATTATTGTTTGAGCAATGTGTTTGAAATTGGGTGGAAATGGTTTTCCTTGGGAAAAAATTTTTTTGGATTTAAAATATATGGAAGGAGATCCAGGGATGCCACAGGTTACTCGAACCCTTTTTTTCAACCCGGAACCCGATCCTAGGAAATTTTCAAAACCCGATCTGAAACGGGACCATTTCCCTCTTAATCCCCCTGACTGACCCGATCTGAAACCTGAACTTTTTCGATCCAACCCCCGATTCGAAGAAAATTTTGATGAAACGGACCCAACTTTTTTTCTCAACCAGTGGCATCCATGCCCTGACCTTTAAAAAAGAACTTTTAGTGGACTTTTTGTTCTAATTTATCAGCCTGCTTTCGATCACAGGGGTCGAAAACTAAAAGCCCCGGTGGGATAAAACCTCATTAATTCAAAAAATCCAAACCAATTTGTGAAGGAAAGACATTTTCATCGTCCAACTCTTCTTGTACCCAACTTAACATATAATCAATATATACATTGGCTGGGCATGGTTCCATTACTGCTCCTTTACTATCTGACCTTGAAAAGGATTTAAATACTAGTTATAATCTAAAAATAACCAAAAATATTCATATTCTTCCCCAGCAATCATCCTTGGACATGTTTCATCGGAACAATGTTCAGAAATCATTCCATAAAGCATTGAAACTTGTCGAAAAAAATCGGAAACTTTAAAAATTTAGAAATTAAAATTTTTTAAAAACAAACTATTAGCAGCAATCCATTCATTTTCATCCTCTCCATAAGGCAAAAGAATTATATCTCGTAAATTTCCACTTCCAAGTGTTGCAGAAGCTTGTCTAGTTTAAAAAGTCTTTTGTTTCAAAAAAATTTTTTCAATAACCTTAAAAGTTTGGCTTGTTTAGTGTTTCCATTTTCATTGTTTGAGACATTTGGAATTGGTTTTCCGGCATCCTTTGCTGCGTTGGAGCGCTCCATAGGAATTTAGAAGGTTCTGTTTTCTGACTAGAGTTACCGTTTTCCAGTTAAAAAATAATTTTCGAAACGATTTCCCTTACTACAAAAGAAAAAATAGTGTATAAATTATTTGGCAGAGAAAAAGGCAAAATAAAGATTAGTGAATTAAAATGTGGACAGGCTCAGAAAGAATTTGTTCGGGTACAGCCCAAAACGGCGCGCGGCCATAACGGCGCAAAGCCATAACTTGCTTGAAAATTTCTGACCCTTATCAATTTTGATACCATTCTCCTTAGCTCGATAAGAGGAATCTTTTAATACTAAATTTGGTAAGATTGGGAAATCTTGAAGCAAGTTATGGCTTTGCGCCGTTATGGCCGCGCGCCCTTTTGGGCGTGTCCCAATTTGTTCATCTGTTTAGTTTCAAAACATCAACTTTAATTATGTTCTTTTGCTGACAAATAGTAGAAATTTCAATTATGTGGCGTTTTGTCATAAATTTTTTTGTCAATGATCTTATTTTTGTTAAATCCGATTTTATTTTTGGAAGTCCGATTTGTATTCCTAAAGACTTATTTTCTATTCAGGCTTAATTTAGTTAATTTTTAAATCATGTCACAACAAGCGATTACTAAGAAGCGTAAAGCTATTCAGGATGGACTTTTCAAGGCGGAATTGAATAACTTTTTGATGAAGGTTTATTTTGATTTTTCAAGACATTATTCATCTTTTCTTAGGAACTCGCCGAAGATGGATATTCTGGTGTTGAGGTGCGTCGTGCCCCTTCTCGTACTGAAGTCATCATTATGGCGACACGTACCCAAAGTGTTCTTGGAGAGCGTGGCAAGCGAATTCGTGAATTGACTGCTTTGGTTCAGAAACGTTTTGGATATGCTTCTGGACAAATTGAGGTTTATTTTACTTTGAACATGATTTAAACTTAAAGCTTATTTTCAGCTTTATGCCGAAAAGGTATCTAGTCGTGGTCTCTGTGCTGTTGCTCAATGCGAGTCTCTTCGTTATAAGTTGGTTGGTGGTCTTGCAGTTCGACGTGCTTGTTATGGTTTCTTTTATTTTCTGAACCCCTTATTTTTTATTTGGGCTGACTTGAAGATATAATTTTTGAAAATTTCTTTTTAAGGAGTTCTTCGTTTTATTATGGAAAGCGGTGCTCGTGGATGTGAAATTGTTGTCTCAGGAAAACTGCGTGGGCAACGTGCGAAGGCAATGAAATTCGTCGACGGGGTCATGATTCACAGCGGGAATCCAGTCACCGAATATATTCAAGAAGCTGTTAGACACGTCCAAATGCGTCAAGGTTTATTTTGGATTTTTCATTTTACAACATTTATTTTTAAGGAGTTCTCGGAATCAAAGTCAAAATCATGTTGCCGCACGATCCACGAGGACAACAAGGACCCCGCAACCCTTTACCTGATAATATCTCGGTATATTTAATTTTTGTTTTTTGCATTGATTTAATTTAAAATTTTAGGTTTTGGATCCTCCAGTTGAATCTGTTCCGCAGCAGCCATATTCTGAACACAAAGAATCCCCACTGCAGCAACAACAACAACAAGCTTCATATCCAATACAGACTCATGATTTGGCTCCAATTGGTGTAGTTAGTCAGCAGCAGCCGCAGGGAGGTGGAGGTGGTGCTGAATGGTGTGGGTTTTAATTTTGGGCTTTACTATACTTAAGTTCATGGTATCATCTATTGCTCTATGAAACCATTAGACTATGGACCTAAATGGGGATCAACCCAGAAGGATTATTTAACTGCCCGAAAGGCATCCCAAAACATTAGTGCATATTAATGGGGATAACGATGGATTTACTGGGGTTAACGGGGATTAAGGGACAGAAATCCTCTTTTTCTAACTGTTAGATAAAGCAAAAAGGAGCAGGCAACGTACTTTCGGTCGTGAGTCATGCCGAAATATTCGCAGTTGACCTTTAGAGTTATTTGATCAATTAGGGATTTGATCTTTTGGAGTAGACCAGGGGTGGAGCCAATAAATAATCCTTTGGTCATCATTTTCATATTAACCTCCCTTTTTTTTCTTTTGCAGGAGTTATTAGATTATGGGAAAATGTGTTGAGGGGAAGATGAATTTTGCGATAAGAGCAAGAGAGAGTTGACGGAATGTTATATTTGTTATATTATGTTTTTTGTTGCTCTTCATTTTATAATGATTTTATTGGGCAAATATATACTTGTTGAATAAAAATGTTTTTTTATTATTTTTAAATATGTAATATTCATTTATTTTACTTTTTTATTTTTGAAATAATTAATTTCTGAAATTTTATTTAAGTTAGCTCTTTATTGCTTGGTGGCTATTTCTGGTTTGGCAAGAACGCCTGCTGTGCTGAATAACAATAAGGGTGAGGATTACATATTTTGAGGGATCTGGGGTTGGATATAAATTGAAATTTTGTTTTTGTTTGGCTTAAGAGCTCAAGTATAAATTTGGAAAGTTTGACATGCTAGGTAAAATTCATAAGATGTGAAGGTTTTACATCATGTTTTAGTTTTTAGTGATAATAGCCTAAATAGATTTCTTATGTGGTTCTTATGTTTGTTAAAGTGCGTACAATTGAATTTATGATTAGTTTCTGTCTATCGTTTAATCCGCATTCTGTATTTTTAATAACCCGAGGTTTTTGGAAGTCTACAAACTTTGGGGCGGGAAAAAGGCGCAAAGATCGAGCGGGTCTAGTTGTTACCCGATTTTCTTGAACGGGGTACAAATGGGTCTCTGCCAAACCCAATCCAATCCATTTTTAAAGGAAATTTAATAAAATTAGTTCAACGACAATCTACATCTTTAAATTTGAGGACGGGCTTAATCCATCTCCACAGCTGCCAACATCAACATTCTTAACAACTTCGAGCTCGATGATCTTCACCCATTTCTTAATGCGGAGAAATAAACTCAAAGATGATCTCTTCAAACTCACCCATCTCTTCAAACTCAGCGGCGCCCATCTCTTCGAACTCAACGACGGAATTTCTCAACAACGATCTTCACACATCAAAATTGGTGAGACAACTCAACAACGATCTTCACGGAATCGAGAAGAAGAACCTGAGCGTCGCGAGAATAGAATTTGAAAATTTGATAAATTTTCATTTTATTTTGTTCTTTTTTATCTTAATGCTGAGAAATAAACTCGAAGGTTCCCTCCAAAATTAATATAACTAAACCGAAACCTTCGAGTTCCGTCAGCTATATTTTATAAAGATAAATAATTTTTATATAATAATTTGGTTCTTAACGGTTATATTGTTAACGAAATATTTTTATATATTCATCATGTTTCTTTAATCTATCGTAACTAGGATTTTTAATTCTTAACATTCTTCAAAGTAGGATTTCATGTCTAATATTATTGAGTTTCTCGGAACTTATATGGGTTACGTGCGCTTTTTTTAACCACGCCCCTTTCTTCTTTTCCCTCGTCAATCAAACGCATTGTCACCAATCCTTCTTTTCTTTTCCATCATTATTCTTTTTCATTCTCTCAAATTAATCAATTCAACGATGCAAATGTTTTTTAAATTTTATTTTGAATACATAAATTAAGTGATAAATAAAATCATAAATTTTAAGTGTCAATCTTATAATTTTCGGTTACTTGGGTCCAAAAATGGTAAAAAATATCTTTCCCTCCAAATTTTTTTCTCCACAAAAATTCTTCCATATAACTGTTCAATAATCCCCTATTAGTCCCATAACGCTGTTTATGGTCCTGTTTAAATTTCTGCCATTGTGATTCTATTGTGTTCGTGTGCTGCCCAGTTTCTTTATTTTTGAATTCAATGCTATGGTTTACAGTGTAGTGACGGTAACCCTCTGGCAGTTTTTCAATCCCTCCGTATGCTTTCCAACAGTCCGAAACCCTGGACTAAATTAAACAAAGTTAAAAGTCTTAAGCCTAAGATGAAATGAATTTTTTAAAGGATAAAGTAAATGAGGAAAAATGAGAATGAAAATGAAAAAAGGCGTGGTGTAGTGCAGTTGCTGATAAAAAGGAAAAGTATTAAAAGAATGATGGAAAAGGAAAGAAAGACTGACCATTTTGTACGTAGTGCGTTTGATTGACGAGGGAAAAGGAGAAAGGGGCGTGGTTAAAAAAAGCGCACGTAAACCATATAAGTTCCAGTTTCTCTTCTATAGTAGGCGTGGTTGTGCAATATAAGATCATTATTTTATAAAGTACTAGTAGATACTAAAAATTCAACAAATTCCTTTGCTGGAGTTTATCCACCATTTTTAAGTTATAAATCTATATATTTGGAATTTTTAATTTTGTACCGTTTTTTTATGTACTCCTCAAATTTTTGTGATAATTTTCTTTCTGAGTTTAGAACGTGTGGTCCGGTACTGTGCGTGTGTACCTTACTGGTTGAGTAGACTATTCCTTAAAGATTTTTATAGGAGTAGATGAACTTATTCGAAATATTATTGGTAACAAGCACGACGTTGGCATAGTTTCTAATTGCAGAAATTGAGTGTCAGAGTAGATTATGGTACACACGTACATACCGGACTATAAGTTTTTATGGCCAAACATTTGGGGAGAAAATAAAAAGGAGTCATACAAAGTTCAAAATTCCACAGATTTTCATTGTTAAAAATGAACGACGATCAGATTGAGGAACAGTATTGTATTGGCAAAAATGTGGTTAACACAACTAAAGCACCAGCAGCAATTGGTCCTTACAGGTTTCTTTAAAATTTTGCAATCGGGCCTTTCTAGGCATTTTTAGTCTTTGTATAACTTTGTTTTTGTTTCCTTTACATTTTCAAAAATTTCCCCGGTTCAAAGACTTCCATCGGTTACAGGAATTTAAAAAATGAATAGAATAATTTCGAAAAACTAAAAGCAAAACCTATTAGATCCAATTTATTTTTTTTAGCCAAGCCGTTTACTCTACTGGCTCAGAGCATTCTGGTAAAAATGAAGAAATCTGGGAAGCTCCGCATTATCTTTTCCTGAGTGGTCAACTTGGCATTGTTCCTAGCACAAATGAATTCGCTACTGGAGACAATCCAGTCCATGCTCAAACTGTTCAGGCAATGAAGAATATTGAGCAAGTTTTGAAGGCTGCTCATAGTTATGCTACTTTCGATAATAGTTTATTTAGTCTTTTCAGTTTTTTTTAAATTTCATTTTCTAGTTGTAAAGACGACAATTCTTTTGGTTGATATGAATGCTTTTCCTGTTGTGAATGAAGCCTACAAACAATTTTTTGATGAGAAAAAGGGCTATCCTGCGCGTTCTTGCTATCAAGTATTTTTTCAATTTATTATCATTTTAGCTAGTTATTTGGGGACCCGACATCAAAGTCATCGATATATCCTTAATCTCTACAAATTCCTCGTTATGTATTCCCTTTCAAGATTTGTAGGTCTAAAGGTTCAATAGGCGTGTAGGTGTCTTTAGGAGTGGACTCAAACCGTCTCATAGGATTTTTTCAAATCAATAGCCTCAATAATAACCAATCAATACCCTCATCTCTGCTTAGATTTTAATAATTATTTTTAAAGGTGTCAGCATTGCCTAAAGGTGGACTTGTTGAAATTGAGGCTATTGCTGCTTTATCGACAAAATCAGAGAAAACGCTTTGGGCTTAGATTGGCTGAAGTTGAAATTTCAATAGGTTGCCATATATGGATGATATATCTTATGTTAGCATTCCATGCCATTTTCATGATAATTTATTTAAATAGATTTAATTTTATCTGCAATTTAGAGTAAATATATATTTTAAAGAAACGCTAGTTTTGTTTGGGGTTTTTTTATCCGTTAAATGACGGTGAATATTTTTTACTCATGATATTTTTTACACCACCATCATCATCTACTTTTAGAGAATTCCTTCACAATTTGGGCGTAAACTTGGCTCAATAATTCAAAATATGCCTTCAGCTGGCCTTATTCTTGGCATTTAACTACTTCAAATGTTTGGTTAAAAAGGTTTATTATTAAATTATTAGAAAAAATTTTCAATCCCGTTTAATAAATCAGTAACGTTATTTATAAACGTCAATTTTCTTTAACAATGTTTGAGAGGGACACGCCCGAAACGGCGCCGGCAATAAAAGACCAGATCTGCCGAAGGGGGTTAAAAGACCGATGCATCAAAAGACAATTAGAGAAACAATTTAGGTAGTAAATGGATACCAATTTTATTTTTAATTTTTTCTTTTTTATTTTTTTAAATTTTTGTTTTCCTTCTCCTTTGCGTGTTTTTATTTTTTTGTTGAAAATTATTTTTTTTGCACAAATTTTTGAATAATCTTTTTTTAAATTTTTTAGATAAAAATGATGCCAACAACAAAAAAAATTAATTTAATAAATAAAAATGTTTCAACGACAACAACACCAATAAATCAACACCTTTAAAACGCAAAAGATTAATTTTGAAGCCGAATGAATTAAAAAAGAGACGATGAAGAATTTTTGTCTCCAGTGAAGGGAAGAGCAAAAAATGGTTTGTTTTTTTTATTTTAAATTTTTTATTAGTTATTGTGTAGCTTCTGGGGTTTAAAAGAATTTGTTTACAAGTTTTGCCCAGAAAGGTTTAAGCTTGAGGTTAAGAAGTGAGGTGTTAATCTAAAAATATGACCCTAATTTATCGTTAGCTTCAAGCTTCCCATCTGTTTTTTTAAAAATTGGACTGTTACTAGGAATAAAGTTGTGGGGCTAAAATGGGGTAACCCCCTCTCCTCTAATACATTTTTCCAAATAAATTTTATTTTTAAAATTTTGTAGAAAACGATGCTGAAGACGAAGAAGAAGAGGAATTTGATGAAGACGGCAAAAATGAAGAAATTGAAGATGATGAGGAAGAAAAATTGAAGGAAGAAGAGAACAACCACCAACAACAAAATGAAGGTAACTTTGAAAGTTTAGGAATTAAAAGGGGAAATGAAGAAGAGTTCGAAGAAGCAGTGTTCGAGACTTCGAGCTGAACTTAAGCAAGACGGCCAATTGTCCCCTACTCCTTTAAGCCTTTTAACACCTTTAGGCCAACTGTCCCTTTTACACCTCTAAGGTCAACTGTCCCCCCACTCATTTAAAGAAGTGGAAAAGTTACGCTAACTGTCCATCTTCTCTTGTTTTTCCATTATCACTCTTTAATTATTGATTTTCTTCTCTGACCATTGCTTAGACAAGCAAAATTATGAAGTGGTTAGAGAAGTCGGATTTTTATTTTTTCTTTACTTTACCGTGGGGAAAAATAAAGTTGACTTCTCTAACCAGTACACGATTTTGTTGTCTAAGTAATGGTCAGAGAAGAAAATCGATAATAGAAGAGGGATAATGGAAAAACATGAGACGTTAGTTTGCTTTGTAGCTTTTAATAGAGAAAAAGGTTATTGATTTGTTTGTGTCTCTTGTTCATTCATTAACCTTTTTGTTTACATTTTGAAAGTTAGTTTTGTGGACACAGTCCATAGATGAGCGTTAATTTATTCTAAAAACAATTACTATTTTAAATAATCTCTTTTTATATTTTTCAGTTAAAAAGGATGCCAACAACAACAAAGAAATTAATTTAATTTAAAAATAGAAAAAATGTTCAACAACAACAACAATAAATCAACACCTCTAAAACGAAAAAATTAACTCTGAAGCCGAATGAATTAAAAGATGAAGAATTTATTTCTCCAGTGAAGAGAAGAGCTAAAATGGTTAATCTTTTTTATTCATTTTTGGGTAACTTTAGGGGTTTTAGGACTCTGTCTTCTCGAAATTTTGTTGTTTATGGGGTAACCCCCTCTCCTCTAATACATTTTCCAAACAAAACTTTTTTTGTTAATTTTATAGAAAACGTTTCTGAAGATGAAGAAGAAGAAGAATTTGATGAAGACGTCAAAAATGAAGAAAAAATTGAAGATAATGATGAAGAAGAAAAATTGAAGGAAGAAGAGAACAACCACAGCAACAAAATGAAGGTAATTTGAATGTTTAGAATTAAAAGGGGATTGAAGAAGAAGTTCGACTTCGAACTGAGCCTGCGCAAGACGGCCAACTGTCCCCTTCTCTAAGGAACATGAGAAAGATACACTAACTGTCCATCTTCTCTTGTTTTTCCATTATCACTCTTTAATTATTGATTTTCTTCTCTGACCATTGCTTACAATTAGACAAGCAAAATTATGAAGTGGTTAGAGAAATCGGATTTTTATTTTTTCTTCACTTTACCGTGGGGAAAAATAAAGTTGACTACTCTAACCAGTACACGATTTTGTTGTCGGGATAATGGAAAAACATGAGAGACGTTAGTTTTTGCTTTTAATAGAGAAAAAGGTTATTGATTTGTTTGTGTCTCTTGTTCATTCATTAACCTTTTTGTTTACTCTTTTTGAAAAACATTTTGTGGACAGAGTCCAAAGATGAACATTATTAATTTATTCTAATAACAATTTATTTATTTTAGTGAACACAATTCAAAAATTGATGAAGAATTATTTCATCAAAATTCTTCAACAACAACAACAATTTCTTCATCAACAACAATTCTTCATCAACACACCTGCAAGAGAAAAAGAAAAAGGGGGGGGGGTATCCTTGAATGGGGGGGGGGGGTTATTTGCGGACAATACTTGTCGGTTTTCGACATTTTTAAATTTTTTAAATTATTTTTAAGGCTGCTCTTCATGGTGGTTGGTTGGCTGGCCTTTGTGGCCCTCATCGGTGACCGCCTTTGAGGGCCCCAATGGTAATGCTCTTCTGGTGGCGCCTTTGTGGCCCTCATCGGTGACCGCCTTTGAGGGCCCCAATGGTAATGCTCTTCTGGTGGCGCCTTTGTGGCCCTCATCGGTGACCGCCTTTGAGGGCCCCAATGGTAATGCTCTTCTGGTGGCGCCTTTGTGGCCCTCATCGGTGACCGCCTTTGAGGGCCCCAATGGTAATGCTCTTCTGGTGGCGCCTTTGTGGCCCTCATCGGTGACCGCCTTTGAGGGCCCCAATGGTAATGCTCTTCTGGTGGCGCCTTTGTGGCCCCTCATCGGTGACCGCCTTTGGGGGCCCTAATGGTAATGCTCTTCTGGTGGCGCCTTTGTGGCCCCTCATCGGTGTCCGCCTTTGGGGGCCCCAATGGTAATGCTCTTCTGGTGGCGCCTTTGTGGCCCTCATCGGTGACCGCCTTTGAGGGCCCCAATGGTATTGCTCTTCATGGTGGATGGCTTTGCTCTTCATGGTCAAGACAAGTTTGTTTTGTTATATTTTCTAAACATCCGCAAGTTTTGTCCGCAAATATGTCCACTTAAATCCCTGGCTTGTATCTGGGGGAGGGAGGGGTTTTTTAAGTAACTCATTGCAGTTTTGTGGATGATGAACTCGCTCGGCTTCCATCCTGAACGTTTGTGGATTTGATTACAAATTATAAATTGCAGGGTTTCAGGTTTTGTTTGGTTTATTCTGATGAAATAAAATTTCATTTTCTAGGAAACCTTTGGACGGTTTGCTGTGGCTTTGGATATAAATTTGCCCCTCAAGTCCCTGTTTTACTTATCAAATGAAGATGTAAAAATTAGTTTGTTAATTTGCTTGATGATGGAGGTTTTTTAAATTATTGCAGTCCAAAACGCAGAGTATTACCGGAAAGACATTCCCTTATATTAAGCTTTTAGTTCCATTTTTTAGATTATTTTCCCCCTCTTTTCCGTGTCATTTTCTAAATTAAAATGAAATAATTTTTTTAGTTTTTTCAAAAAATATTTTAAAGAGAAATGTTCAACAACAACACCAATAAATCAACACCTCTAAAACGCAAAAAATTAACCTTGAAGCTGAATGAATTAAAAGATGAAGAATTTATGTCTCCAGTGAAGAGAAGAGCTAAAATGGTTTATCTTTTTTAATTCATTTTTGGGTAACTTCTAGGGCTTTGGGACTCTATTTTCTTGAATTTTTGTTTGAAGGACCGGCCAAAATTTGTAGGATTTTATTAAAATGATGGGGGTTCTCCCCTTTTTCGAAATGATACGAAAGGCTGGAGTGTCGAAAATCCATCACTAAAAGCTATCGGAATGCCAAAAAGATACAAAAAAATATTTGTTCAAAGACATTTTCTGGGGACAGAGTCAAAAATAGATCTCAATTAATTCCAAAATATTTTTTAGTCAACAAACACTTGTGACGAATTCTTCCGTCCTTCTGGTCCAACAGCAAGTTCTTCGTCTACAAACAAATTTTTATTTCAACGCCCTCCACTTGATGAATCATTCATTTCTCCGTTAAAACAACAATGGAAAGGCTTCCTGTCTTCTCCTTCAAACGTCAACAAAAATGGTTTAAAAACACCTTCACCAGCTCGGATGATGAAACAAGCTGTTATCTGCAAAAATATTGGGAATTTGTTGCTGATGACTCCAGGTTTTTATTTTTTTAAGGTTCTTTTGAGGGGGTCTCTTTATTTTGGAAACTTATTAATTCTAATACCCACAGGTATGAAGCAGTAAGTGCTGGGCAAACTTTGGTCCAGTTATTTCCTTAGAGGCAGTGTTTATTATTCCTAGGCGCCTTTTCTCTCCATGTGCAGCCCTCCGCCTACTCAAATGCTATACTTTGAATAATACCTTTAACCTATTTTTAGTTTCAGCCTTACATCTCATGAATGTATAAAGGGGTTAATCAGAATTCGACCAACCTTTTTTTTCTCAGTTCGGTTCCATCCATCCTCCACCTACTTTTTAAAATATGTGGTTGTAAGAATAAGGTTATAGTCATTCCTGGTTTAGTTCACTATCCAATTTTCCAAACAAAAATTTTATTTTTTAAATTTTGTAGAAAAAGATTCTGACGAGGAGGAAGAAGATGAAGAATTTGATGAGGGAATAAATGAAGAAGAAATTGAAAATGATGAGGAAGAAGAATTGAAAGAAGAAGAGAACAATACAAAAACGACTTCAATCAAAAAATATCCAACAAAGAAGAGAACAACAACATCCAAAAAACAAAATGGGGGCAACTTTGTGAAATTAAATATGCGTCATCGCAAGTTTGCTCCAAGCAGTAAGTTTAGAATTAAAAAGAAATGGAAAAGGAAATTTAAGAATTAAATTCAATTTTGTGTGTTGTCTTCAAGTCACTCGTCTGCACGGTTGTGTTTGTTTTAGGGTCTTAACTTTTTTGAATTTTTTTCGAAATCTCATGATTTATATATCAATCGAAAGCCCTGGGTTTACTGATCATTATTAAACTAATAAAACTAATAAAATCCTTTCAATCTAATAATTCAGACTAATAAAATCCTTTCAATCCTTAAAGAGTTATGGGCTGATTATACGTTGTGATCCGAAAAGACTTCAACTATGCAGACTTGTGCTCCTTTTTTTAAATATTCTTTATTAAATTGGATTATTTGAATTTAAAAAATTTTAAAAAAATAGATTATCGATTAGTATTGATTTTATCGATTGATATTGATTTTTCGGATTTAAAAAATTTTAAAAAAATAAATTATCGATTAGTATTGATTTTATAGACGTTGGTCTTGAAATAATTAATAAACGGATTTTTTTACAAACTACAGACAAACAAGCTATGCAAAAATATAGGAAAAACAATTTTTAGTCAGATAAAAATGTATACTTTTATTCTCTAAATTAAAAAAAAATACTTTTGGTATTTAATTATTGCTTAAGTGAAAAATTTTCTTTTTTAGAATTTTAGAAATAAATAAAAAATTGTTGAAAGATTATTTGTACAATAAAAAAAAATAAATATATAACAGAAAAGGATGGTCAAAAAAGACAACAAAAATGAAAGGAAATTTAAATTTAAAAAAAAAGAAATTAGAATCACGTTGGTCTTGAAATAATTTAAAAAAATTTTCTCTCAAAATGTCCGCAAGAGAGGGATTGTTCACGAATGGTTTTACGAAAAATTTTTTGGAAAAGGCCCTATTTAACCCCAATTTTTAGTCCATTTTTAGAGAAAATTGAAAAACCCCCCGAAAGATTGGGAAGATACGTGATACCTCTCCCCTCCACTCGTGAACAATCTCCCTCCCTCCTCCCCCAAATTCCCTTATTTTAACATTAAAAAAATAAACCATAAAAACCGTAAAACAAAGCACTTTTTTGTCAATCTATTTTACATAATAATTGTTGGATTTGGCACGCTTGCAGCAATTGATTTGTGTGGAAGAACACAAGCACCTTTAATTAAATTTAAAAAAAATTTTAAAAAATAAAAAAACCATTCAAATAAAGTTCATCTTTAACAACCACATCTTCACCAATAATGCTGGTATTTTCTATACGGACCCATTTACCTGTTAAAAATTGGAGGAAATTATTAAACAAAATTTTTAATTATGTCCGCAAATTTTTTGCGGACATGTCAAAAAAGTTTTTTCCAAAATTTTTTTTAATTTTTAAAGAATTCAGAAAAGAAAATAATCAAAGTCTAAAACTAACCAACAACACATTTTCTTCCAACAATACTATTAGAAATAAAGCTGTGAGCATGAATTGTAGTATCTGGAAGTATTGAAGAGTCAACAAGGCGAACACCTTCTTCTATTTTTACACTTGCACCAATACATACATTTGGGCCGATACAACAATCTTGAAAAAAATTTTAAGTAAAAAAGAATGTCCAAAAAAATTTTTGTCCGCAAATTTTTTGCGGACAAAAAAATATAAAAACTAATTTACCCGAAGAAATCTGTGCAGACGGATCAATTAAAACTGGAGCAACCAAATGAAGTCCAGTTAAACGTTTTCCATCATCATTCCCATTAATCAAAAGATGTTCAGGAATTTTAGCAGTGTCGGTACCAGCAATGTGTTTTAAATAAAGACGAACACCTAAAAAGTGATTTTGTTGAAAAAATTTTTTCAAAGGGGAAAGAATTCAGAATATAGACTTTGTAGACTCAAAACTCAAACCAAGGATCTACTGAAGGATTGGAAGATTACAAAGTTATAATCTATCACTGGCAAAGTCTGTATTCCCTGTACGTCAGGGATGAGCCCCCCGCATTTTAAAAAGCGTAAGGCGGAAGCGGGCAAAAGGCGGAAACAAAAATGAGGAAGATGAAGACAGCACATCCCTGCTGTAGTCCTGATAAAAAAATTTTTGGTTGTCACGCCCTAAATTGAGGAGAAAAATCAGGCCTAGCTTACATTAGCTTGACTATGAATTGTTGAAAAAGTAAGGTAACCTAGTTAATCAATCTTAACAAATAGAAAGAAACCTTCCAAAAAATCCTTAGGTTGTCCAACATCCATCCAAAAACCTTTCAAAACATAAGCATGCAAAATTCCATTATCTGCCATTTTTGGAAAAATTTCTTTTTCAATAGAGCAAGGCGCACATGGAATTGTATCCAATACTGAAGGATTTAAAACGTAAAGACCGGCATTGATCTTTTATTTTAAAAAATTTTTAAAAATTTTTTAAAATTAAAGAAAAACCTTATTTCCAACAAATTCTTGTGGTTTTTCAACAAAAGAATCAACTTTCCCAGTCTTTTCCTCGTCAAAAACAACAACTCCATATTTGCTGGGTTCTTCTACCTATAAATTTTAAAATTTAAAAGGAATTGATCGTAGTGGCCAACTGACTCTGGAGGTCACCTCCAAATATTCGAGCGGTTGAAGAATTTTCAGAGATTAAGGGGATTTGTGGGGATTAAGGGGGATTTGTATGCCAAAACGGCCCCACGCCAGAACGGTCCAGTCCCATTTAGAGAGGATTAAGGGAGGAAAGTCTCTGGTGTAACTGTTAGATTAATCTTGAACTACCTTATCCATCAAAAATCTAGAGCTAGCTCCAAGGTATGACCTTCAAGGAGTTGATTAAACCACGCAAATAATTAATTTATTTAATTAGAAACTAACCTTAGTAACAGCAATAGTTCCACATTGACCATGTTTTTTGTGAAATTCCATCATTTCATTAAAAGGAAAACAGCAAATAACATCAGAATTTAATACAAAAAAAGGCTCGTCACTTTCTTTCAATAAATTAGCGGCCAAAGCAAGAGGTCCAGCAGTTCCCATTGGCTCTTCTTCAACAGAGAAGATTATCTGGATTTGAGAAAATTAGAATTTTTGAAGGTTTGAAATTGGGAAAATTTTTAGGCACCTAGAAAACCGAAAGGAAATTACTCCCATTTTGAAGCTGAGATAGAAGATTGACGGGAACCGCAAAGCCACAACAAAAATAAAAATGTCAAGGTAATCTCATTATTGAGGTTGTCGGTTCGTGGAAAATCCTTAATATCTAGAGTGTGCCCGACCTCTACCAGTGCCCGACCCCAAAGTGTGCCCGACCTCAACCAGTAAAATCAAATTTAAAAATTAACCTTAACCCCAACACGTTGTTCTTCTTTCTGCATTTCAGCACTCAACAAGTTTTCAATTCGAGCAGTAACTGCCAAAATAACTGTGTCAACACCAGCAGCGGCAAGTGCTTCTATTTGATGAGAAACCTTTAAAAATTAAAAAGATCTTTTCCAAAAAAATTTAAAAAAACCATCGGTTTATTAGCAAATTCAACCAAAGGTTTAGGTTGTGTCAAAGTAAGAGGTCGAAGTCGAGTTCCATAGCCACCAACAAGAATAAGAGCTTTCATTTTTAATAAATAAATTAATTAAAAAAATAATTTAGTTGTCTAAAAATAACTAAAAAAGAAAAGAATTAAAATTAGCAAGAAAAATAATCGAAAACGAGGTAGAAAAATTAAAATTCCAAAGAAATTTTAATTTAAATTAATTGGTAAACCTGTCAAACTCTTTATAGTCAAAATTAAAAAAATTTACAGCGACAGGCTTCGAACCCTCGACCCTGCAAGAGGTGAGACAAAATCACTACCAACTAGACTACACAATCCCTCAAACAAATTTAGAAAATAAATGCTATAAACGCAAAAGTCAGCTAAACATTTTCCGCTCGTTAATAAATTACTAATGGGAGAGAAATCTCCTCTTTCTAGTTAAATGAAGGAAAAAATAAAATAGAAAAAAATAATGATTAAGTGAAAAGGTTTTGTGGTTGATAGAAAAAATAATTTAATAAATAAGAAATTTAAAAAGAAAAAAAATCGTGGCAAAGGATTAAAATTTAAAATATAAAAAAAAATATTTAAAAACGTGTAAATTCACAGTAAAAAATTAAAAATGTGGCAAGGAAAACCCGTAAAAATGAATTACACGTGTCAAAAAAGCAATTAACACACAAAGCGGAGAGTACTGATTAAAAGGCCGAAACGGAGAAAGATGGAAAAATGTCGAGGGGTTAAACGATCGATTGGACAAAAAGGGGACAAAACGTCTAACACGCAGCTAAAAGGACGAAGGGTCTAAAAGTGAAAGTAATATAATTGGGCAAAAGCTAACGAGTAGATAACGAGCACTCCTGTTAAAACAAACAGCTAGATAAAATCAGAACAAAATAAAAAAGGCGAATTTATTCATAATCAAAAAATCAAATAATTTTTAAAATCAATTTTAAGTAAAAGAAAGTATACACAAGAAAAGGGGTGTTGATATTTAGAACCCCAAAAAATATATAAAAATTTTCTAACTCCCCAAATTTTTAATAAAAATTTAGTTCAACACCCCCTTTAAAATTTTCAAAGAAATAAAAAAATTAAAAAAAAAGATTAAAGTATAAAATGAATTTAAATATTTAAAAAAAACCTTCTTTTCTTTAAATATAAACAGTTTCGTCTCTCTCATCTGCCTCACTTCTTATGAACAAAAAAGATTCATTTACATATTCTCTTTAGTAGAATCAACAGGATCACCAACAGTACTATTGTTACAGCTATGAAATTGTTCAGCAGTAAATGTTGCGTCTGGACTTACTAAAAATTAAAAAAAAATGTTTAAGATTTATAAATTCTTATTTTTGTCAGTTAATATTTATTCGGTCTCAAAATACAATGAATGAGTTCTCAAAAAAAATTTTTTTTTGTATTATATTTTTTGGACTTTGGGAAGGTATACTTATTGAAGCTTCGTACAAAAAAAATACTAAAGAGAGGAGAAAACTGTTATGAATTCTTATTTGACGGTTATCTAAACTAATGGTTCTCAAAATAATCGATAATTGGTTTCTTTAGAAAACTCAAAATTTTTTTAGCAATTTGAAAAATTGTTTCCCAACCCAAAAAAATCCTTCGTTAAAAATTAAAAAACCTTCATTTCCCGAAACAATTTCATAAAAAGATTTTGGTGTCCCAAAATTATCAGAAAGCTTCTTGGAAGACGTCTGTTCTTCAACTTCTTCAACCTCAATCCAGCTTGAACCAGAAGTGGAAGAATGAAGAGAAGAATATGAGCAACAACGAGACAAATTATTAACCATATCAGATTCATTACAATCATCGACTAAAATAATTTTTAAAAATTTTCAAGAGAAATTTTTTCTTCATACCATTGCCGCCATATTCATCTCCAATAGCTATAGCTGTATAAGTACTAGCCTTCATAACATCCATACGACGCTTTAAACTTCCATTGCTTGTTCCAAGACTTGGTGGTAGAGAAGGCTGAAAATTAAGAGAATTAAAAAACATAATTTGTTGAAGAACAAAAAAGTCCGCAATTTTAGTCCGCAAATCTTAAAGTCCGCAAATTTATTATAAATGAAAAGGACAGATGCCGGTAATACCAAACCCTTGCAAGACTTTCCGAAACACCAAAATTGGGATTTTAACAATCTTCAAAATTTAATGTGTTTTGGATTTTCGGTATTTAGCGTCCTTGTTTACAGCGTGTCCCATAAAAACTAATTTTAAATGTAACAATTCAAAAAATAAGTGCAGAACTTTTGTTTAAAAAATAATTTTTACAAAAAAACCTCAACAACACTCATTGGAGAAAGCAACCCCTCTTGTCGACTCAAAACATTTTGACCATTATTTTCTGGAAGAATTGGCTTAACTACAATCTCCAAAACTTCTTTTTCTTTTAATGTCTCAGAATTAATTTCTAAAATTTAAATTTTTATTTCAAAGTCTCAAAGTCCAACCTTTATCATTTTCATCAATTCCAATGGCTGTATGAGTGCTAATTGTAAGCTGCATAACATCACCATTTTTAGGAGAAACTTCATGATCAATACCAATAGCTGTATGAACACTGCTCTTCATAATATCCTCATTATTCGAAGAAGAGTTGTTTCCCTCATCAATTCCAATAGCTGTATGAGTGCTGAGCTTCATAATATCCTCATTGTTGACAGAGTTTTCCTCATCAATCCCTATAGCCGTATGCATGCTGAGCTTCATAACATCATCACTACTTGGTTGAGAACACTAGAAAAATTTAAAAAATCAAAAAGTTAAATTAAAAAAGTACATGAATTTCCAAAATTTCTTCACTGTCTTTCTCAGTTTCCTTAACAGTTTTTTCAGCAGCATCAAACATTCCCTTCTTTAAAAGTTCAAGTGCTTTTAAATTAGCTGCCATAACAGCTAAATGCAAGCTTTGACGTGAGGCTAACTGTTGACGCTAGAAATTAAAAAAAATCAACGAAAAGTTCTAACAAAAATAAACCTCAACAACCCCAGCAGGTGTTTGATGAACTTCTGGATTCAAAATATTTTGAGCATTATTATTTACTGGAGCAGTTGGTTGTAATGGAAAAGTCAAATGTGCGCGAATATTACGTGGACTGTCTTGAACAGATGCCTCACACTCAATTCCTTTAAATTTAAAAAATTTTGGTTGTGGCCAAAAGTTCGGTGGTGACGGAAGAGGGGTCTTTTAAAAAAATCTAAAAAAATTTGATCATGTCCGTAAAATATTTGCGGATTTTGTATTTGCGGACAAATTTATTTTCGAGCAGATTAGTATCGTAGAGCCATATAAAGGAATAAAATAAAATCAAACCAAAATTAAGAAGAGCCTGTTTAACAGTTTCACCAATTTTCTTCAAAAACTCAGCACGCTCATCAGATGACTGTGGTTGCGTCTCTTTATTATTTTTAACAACTTCCTTATTTTGTTCCTTTTCCTTACTCTCTTCAGGTTGTTTAACATTACTTTCGCTTTGAGAAGCAACAGAATTCTAAAAAATATTTTCAAGTCAAAATCCGCAAATAAAAACCTGAGTCGTCAAAGGATTTGGCTCTTTAGCAATCTTTTCAGCAACACTTTTTCTAAATTCTTCAGTAATCCTTTTTTGTTTTTTATAAGTCTCATCAAGATCCTTATTTAAATTGTCAATTACTTGAGCTCTTAGAGTTGACCCCGTATTTTTTAAAAATGCTGTCTTTGCTGCAAATTTTTGAGAGGCTTCCACAGCAACTTGGCTGAAATTAAGAGAAACTATAAATAAAAATTTTGCGGACAATTTTTTGCGGACAAATAAATTTTTTGCAGACAAAAATATATTTTAGAACCGAAAAATTTTTAGAGGATAGGCTAAACGGACCGTAAAGTTGTTAATAAAAATAATGAATACATGGAAGAACGTCGAGGACACGAATGGTGATGATGTGGACGATGGTCAGAAGTTGCCTGACCCATAGTAGCCAAACTTGGATTTTGAGAAGAATGACGGTGATTAGCCGAATATTTGCTCAGAGAATGACGATGACAAACAGATGGCTTAACAGAGCCAAAACGACGAGCACCTTTTGGATAAGGCAGACAACGTTGAATATATGCAAGAATTTCACGCAAAACAGCTGGCTTTAAAGCATCCAAATCAAGTTTGGTTGGAGTTGTGTCATCCTTCTCCTTTGCCGCAGCGAGAATTTTTGAAATTCTGAAAAAAGAAAAAATTAATCGGTTCAAAATTAAAAAATAATTTCGTGGCTATTTCTCGTGGTAGCAGGCCAATGTACCGTCGAGCTATAATCTAGTTCAAAATTATCAATCAATGACGCATTGGTATGGTCCGATGCTCTGGACGAGCTTAATCTAATCAAACCAGGGTCACGGATTCGATAATTTTGATCGGAGTGTACCCTTCCCTCGTTATATTGACAACAGCGCCCCCTACTAAAAAGCCCTTATTCCCCAGAACTTCGAGTCAAACTAAAAAAAACAAAATTACTTACTCATCATGTTGTTGTGGCAAAAGATTATCAAGCGCCTCCAGAATAAACCACTTTTCATCCTGAGTCAATCCCTTTGCCTCATATCTACCAGTAACAGGAGTTGATTGACGTCGAGATGTAGTAACGGTTGGTGTTGTTGATGGCGATTGAAAGCCTGAAACAAAGCTTGAGCAAGCCTGGTTGATAACTTGAGCCATTTTTCCAATCTGTGTAGGTGGAGTTTTACAGAGATTGTGAGGTCTCTAAAAATTTATTTTCCTCAAAAGAAAAAAATTATTCAAAAAAACCAAAGTATCCGGTTTAACCAAACGCATCATAGCATGTTCAAAATGTTCATTCTTCTGTTCACAAGATTGACACAAATCAAAGTCTGGACAGATTAAGCATTTGTAACGTCGTCCACGAATTTCCTTATCACAAATGTCACAGACAATGTTTAAATGAAGAAACTGCTCAAAATTATTTTGCTTGCTCATTTTAAATTTTAAAAAATTTCTAAAAAATAATTTTAAAAGAAATTTAACACAAAAAACAAAAAATGGTTTTTTTGGGGTTTGAACAATAAGGCTTCAATTTTGCAGATTCAAATTTTGCGGAGTTAAAAAATAAAGTTAAAAAAATAAAATTAAAATTGATTTTAAATATAAATAAAAGGGAAGATCTGGGGATCTGGGGATTAAGAAGGATATAGGCGGATTTAGAAGGATTAGGGGAGAATTTGAAATGAAATAGGGGATTAAGGGAAATAACGGCAGACTTCGTGTCCACGAAATTTTCAGGTCCCTAAGGTTCGCGCCACGATCCATAACTAAAACAAGGACACACACAAAGTCATCAACTAAGCTACAAAACAAGTAAACTTGATAGAAAAAATGGAAAGACCCCAGATTCATTTGCCCCCTTTTAAATGACTCGTTATAGGGAGGAGAGTGTTTTTGATGACCAATAAAAATCAATTTTAAAATGATGTAATAGTATTTCTGCTAGAAGAAATAAGGAAACACACAAGTATTCCCCCAAGTTTGTGTTCAGAAAATTTTTTGCGACATCAAAGATAAAAAAAATATTGTCTAGTGACCTAATTTTTTAAAAATAGTTTCCCCAAGCTCTTTTCCCATTTTGACCTTAAAAATAAAAAAAACAAACGTCCCCCCTATTTTCTAAATGAGGGGAAGGAACAGATAAAAATAAAGGGTCATTCATTTTTGCCTTATTTTTCTATTTAAAAAGAGGCAAATTGAATGAGGGACGGAAAGATTAAAATTTAAATCTTCAAAAAATTAAGTGAGAAATTCACACAAAAATAAAAAAATCTGAATTTTCAAAATCAGATTAAAAATTTAAAAAATTTTAAAAAATTTAAAGAGAAATAAATTTTATTTCAAATATTTAAAGTTTCGATATATAAAGAACCATCAGAAAAAAGAAGAATCATTAAACTTATAGCTAAAAATAATAGGTACTTTTTGATTCCTTCTCTATAAACTACTACATAATTATAAGAAAACCTCTCTTTCCTTTCTTTTACAAATCAGCCAAAATTTGGCGTTCCAAATGAAGCGGATCCTCTTCAATAAGTTCAAATACACGATTAACGTCATAATTTGCTTCACCGACCAAACTACAAAAAAATGTTTTTTTAATTAGATAAATTTAAAAAATTTATAAAAAAAAACCGATAGAGCCATCCATTACAATTATCATAACCCATATCCACAAGTTGATTGGCGATGTTATTTACTTTAGTTTCTTAAAAAAATAATTTGAACAAAATTATGAAACTTTAATTTGTCCGCAAATTTTAATAAAAATCCACAAAGTTAATAAAAGTCCGCAAATTTAATAAAAATCCGCAAATATACAATTATTTCCAAAATGTGCCCATGTATTTGTTAGATCAACACATATCCTTTTTAGAATACTAAATGTATTTAAATTAGAGCCAAGGAACGAAAATCTTTTCAAAAAATTGACTAGATTTGAGGATTTTTATCAAAAAATCTATAAAAAACTTCAAAAAATTCTACCCCAATGCTGCCATGAACATTTACGGCTATGTTGCGATCCACCAGGCTGGGCAATTGTAAAAGGATGAGGAGCACCAGCAGTGCATATTTCATCAACAATTCCACTACGAGACAACGCATGGGCAACCAAATCAGGGTAAATGTTGGCACGCTTTTCCTGAATTTTTTAGAAAGAATTTTCAGTTTTATTTTTGTTCCTTCTCCTATTATTTCCCTTCTCCTTTTTTTAAAAAAACAAAAATTACAAACCTCTTTTCCTTCCTCAGTTTGAGTTCCATTTTCAGCCGCTACAGGAGGTGCTGAAGGCATTTCAGCAACAACAGGTTGTTGCGGCGGTGGTGGAGAAATGAAAAAATTCGTAGAAAAAGGCAGAGTAGTCGAAGCTAAAAAAATTATTTTTAAAATTCATTAGAATATCTTTAATAAACCAGTCTCTTGATTAACAACATCCTTCTTTCCTTCTTGTCCACCACCCATATAATGAGAAAATAAATCATTAAACATTTTTGCAACGTTTAATGTAGTATTTGAAGAATCAACACATGGAATTTCCATATTTTCTGATGAATTTTTGACATTTTTATTTTCTTCTATTTTAGCATTTTTCTCATCTAAAAAATACAAAAAAAAATTTTTTTATCAAGGGAGGTATTCTAAAAAAACAACCAGGTTACTTGGGTAACTTCAAAAATTTTTTTATCAAGGGAGGTATTCTAAAAAAACAACCAGGTTACTTGGGTAACTTCAAAAATTTTTTTATCAAGGGAGGTATTCTAAAAAAACAACCAGGTTACTTGGGTAACTTCAAAAATTTTTTTATCAAGGGAGGTATTCTAAAAAAACAACCAGGTTACTTGGGTAACTTCAAAAATTTTTTTATCAAGGGAGGTATTCTAAAAAAACAACCAGGTTACTTGGGTAACTTCAAAAATTTTTTTATCAAGGGAGGTATTCTAAAAAAACAACCAGGTTACTTGGGTAACTTCAAAAATTTTTTTATCAAGGGAGGTATTCTAAAAAAACAACCAGGTTACTTGGGTAACTTCAAAAATTTTTTTATCAAGGGAGGTATTCTAAAAAAACAACCAGGTTACTTGGGTAACTTCAAAAATTTTTTTATCAAGGGAGGTATTCTAAAAAAACAACCAGGTTACTTGGGTAACTTCAAAAATTTTTTTATCAAGGGAGGTATTCTAAAAAAACAACCAGGTTACTTGGGTAACTTCAAAAATTTTTTTATCAAGGGAGGTATTCTAAAAAAACAACCAGGTTACTTGGGTAACTTCAAAAATTTTTTTATCAAGGGAGGTATTCTAAAAAAACAACCAGGTTACTTGGGTAAAAGAACAGATAATTGGATAACCCGCCCGCTCTCTACTTTGCATACCGTCCCAGAAAAAATAAAATCAAACCCTTACTTTGTCCATTAGTATCCTCATCATTAACAGTCACAGATTTACTCAAATCCAAAACAGTTTCTTCAAAAATTGGAGAAGACTTGTCATTTTTATTATTAATAATCTTCGTCTCTTCTTCTACATGTCCTTCTTCATCCTTTACTTTTTCTTCAATTTTATCTTCACTTTTTTCAACCTTTTCTTCCTCTTCCATTTTTTCTTCTTCGATTACTTCAGAATTCTTCGGATTGTTCAAAACTTGCTCAATTCCCATTGATTTCGCCAAATTCTCTCCAACAAGAGCCAAATCATTGCTGCAACATTGATATTGATCAGACAAAGTTGAAGCATCTGGATCGATTAAATTTTTAAATTATTGGATCGAGGTTTCAAAATATTCTTCTGCAAGGATTCAGGTTAAAAAAGACCGCGTTTCGTGTCAGATCAGGTGGTCCCGTAGAGGAAAAACAAAGACAGGCCGGGCTTCTGCACAAAAAGCCCGGGTTTCGTGTATGCGATTTCGAGTAACCAGCGAGACCCACGTTACCAAGGAACAAAAATTAGAATACTTGAAAACAAACCTTCATTCCCACCAGCCGTCTCATCAAGACGACGTCGTTTTTCATATTTATCACAAATCGATTTAAAAGAAGCTTGTTCAACCTCAATCCAACTAGAAGAATCAGAACGACATGAAGACGTGGAATGAATGGAAGAGAATGAACAGCAACGAGATAAACATTCAGCCAAATTGGAATCATTACAATCATCACCAACAAATTCTTCACGAGCTGTAGCTGCTGTATGTAAACTTGCATTCATAACATCCATTCGACGTTTTAAACTTCCATTTGTATTACCAAGACTTGGTGGTAGAGAAGGCTATAAAATGATTGAATAAATTTTAACTGTTAAAAAAGTCCGCAAGTTTTGTCCGCAAATTTTTTTCGTGAATCAAAATAAAATTTAAGTGCAGACTTTTCGATCAATTTAAACTTGAACAATAATTTTTAATTAAAAAACCTCAGGTTCCAAAGCCTTATCTTCTTCTCCATCATCTTTCTTCTCTCCTTCTTCCTTCCCATCTTCCAATTTCTCCACATTACTTGAAGTATTAACAGTCTTATCTGCCTCAGACAAAACATTTGTAGCTTCAATGATTTCAACATCTGATTCCGAAGAAGAGACAGAAAGAATTTCACTGTCAGGTTGAGAAAGAGAAACTATACATATTAACTCTTCACTTTCCTCCTCTTCCTTTTCTTTTTCATTCTTCTTCTCTTCCAAATTCATCTCTTCCTTCTCCTTGACTTCAAGTTCTTCATTTTTGTCTTGATTCGCATCATTCAAATAAAGTTGACTCAAATTTCGAATTAATTTAGACGTAGAAGACGCTCCTTCTTGTAACAATGACATTTGATCCCCAGCATTATTTTTGTTAACATTTTCAATTTTGGGTGCCTCCGAATTGACAGCCTTTTGTTCTTGTCGCTGTACAGATTGATTATTGTTGTTACGATTAACATTTGGAAAATTAATAGTTTCCAGATAATCTTGAAATGATTTTGGCATTGATTTGGCACCATTAGCCCTCAAATGTTCAGCCAACTTAAAAGACTTAAAATTTGGAAAATTTAAAAAAGCAATTACCCCTGCAAACAAATCCGTTCGAGCTTCAGTCAATTTTTTGCTGTTTTCGTTTTGAAGTTCAGCTGGAGTTTTACCTTGATTCTGAAAATTTTAAAACCCAAACTAAAAATTTTCTATCAAAAAACCTCAATTCTATCAACACCAACACCAGAAACAAGTTGTTGTCCAGATTGATTATTGTTGTTGTTACCATTAACATTTGAAAGATCAAGAGTCTCAAGATAATCTTGAAATGATTTGGGCAATGATTTGGCAGCGCCATTAGCCAACAACTTCTCAGTCATCTTAAAAATTAGTTTCTGATTGTTAGTCAAAAAATTAAAAAAAACTCACAGCTAAAGTCATATCTTTAAAAGCTTCAGACAATTTTTTTCCGTTTTCATTTTGAAGTTCAGCTATATTAACATTAGAAACATCTTTAATTGTATCTTGAGCTAAAGCAATCAATGCCTGGAAATTATTTTCAACTTTAATAGATGTTGCTGATTTTGTCATATTTTTCTAAAAAAAATTTTTTTTAGTATTTCAATAAATATGAGAGAGGTTAGCTCTAGAGCTACATGCTTGGAAGGGATGTCACGGGTTGAGAAAAAAATCGGGGCTGGTTTCGGGCCTGATTTTCAAAATTTTTTTGAATCGGTTTTGGGTAACGCGTGACATCACTGGTGCGTAGTAGTAGGTAGAATCAATAGGATAAAAAAACTAGAAAAATAAACAAACCATTCCCAAATTTCCATGCCCAAAAGTCTTAAAGTTTTTACTATCCATTTCCTTGTTAACAGGTTTAGCTGGCTGCCTTTTAGTTTCTTCTTGTTTCTTGGTAAGCAATTGTTGACGCTAAAATTAAAAAAAAAAATAAAAAAAATTAGCAAAAAAACCTCAACAACCCCTGCAGGGGTTTGATGAACTTCTGGATTCAAAACATTTTGAACGTTAGTATTAATGACTGGAGCAGTTGAAACTGGAGCATTTTGCTGTGTTGGAAAAGCCAAATGTGCTCGAATATTACCCTGACCATCTTGAACATCTGCCTCACAATCAATTCCTTTAAATTTTAAAACAAATTAGAATCATAGGAGAACTCAAAAGTACAAAACTTGTCCGCAAAAAATATTTGCGGACAATCTCTCAGGAAATTATTGGAGAGCTATAGAAATAAAAAAATGTCAAACCAAAATTAAGAAGAGCACGCTGAACAGTTTCACCAATTTGCTTCAAATACTCAACGCGGTCATCATCAAATGGCTGGCGTTGCTGCTCATTATTATTACCAACTCCATTATTCTGTGGTGCATTCCCTTTGGTTTCTTTTGGTTGTTTAACATTATTTTCACAAGGATAAGCAACAGAATTAACACATTTGGAACGATGAAGAGCACGAAAGGCGCGATCACGAAAACGTTGTTCCTAAATTTTAAGAGATCTACGTGTATGATTTGGATAAGTTAAGAGCGCTCAGTTCGCAAGAAGTTTATAAGAAATCTGTGGTCTAGAGCTGTGCCCCGTTTCTTTACGATTCTTCACATTTATCCTTGACCCAAATTTAGCCCCGAAAAACTTTGAAACATCCATACCCCCACGCAATTGACCTCAAGCGTACGGAATACAACCCTGCTTCAGTCATGTCTTGAAGAATTTTTGGTCTCGGACAAGCTTTTTGAAAAAGCACCCAGATTTAAAAAATAAAATAACCTCAGCCTGTAATTTGCTACACTTTTTATTCATTTTGTCAATCAATTTCTTATGACGTCGATCCCCTTTAAACCCAGCATTACCAAAATCAGCCAAAACATTAGAATTTGGCGCATGTGAATCTCCACTACTAGCTACCGAAGTTGTTGTGTTTGTTGAGAATTTTGGAGAAATATTCACAATATTGTCAACGACCGGAGCCAAATTGCGCCTTGAAAATTTTTTTTGAATTTAAATCTAGTGAGAAAGAAAATATTAAAATGAGCAGGAAAGGTAAAGTTTAGCCCCGAGCATGCATCGATCCTGCCAGTTATCAGGTACCTCAGCTCACAATTCATATGTGCTCTACCGACTGACAATAAGAAGGGGAACCAGTCGAACTGTAACAAAAACCACTCGAAACTCTCTTCCTTACAGAAGGTCCAAAATTAGACTTAAAAAACCTGTAATGACGTCGATGACAAGAATGGTGATGATGTGGTCGATGATCACCAGTTGCCTCCATCGGATTTTGAGCCAAAATCGGATTTTGAGATTGATGACGGTGATGATGTGAATGCTTGCCTAGAGAGTGACGATGACAATTGGATACCCCAACAGAGTGAAGACGACGACAAAAACGAGCCCCTCTTTGAAAAGACAAACAATGTCGAATGTATGCAAGAATTTCACGCGAGACAACTGGCTTTAAAGTATCCAAATCAAGAAATGTTGGAATTGTGTCACCGTCCTCCTTCCAAGCAGCGAGAATAAGTTTAATTCTGAAAGCGAAAATAAATCGGTTATTAATTCAAAAATATTTAAAGTCTAGCGCTATGATAAGGAGATATATCAGAACAGAAAAAGTGTTTGTTGGTTATAAACATAAACTCTTTATTCAATAGGACAATGTCCTATAAAAGACACAATGGTCATAGGTCCAGAAATCATGCGTAACTGTTCAAAAACTGAAATGCCCGGATATGTCTGTCTGATATGCTATTTAAAAAATTCATTTCCCCGGAAAATTCAAATCCTTCTATTCTCCCAAATTCCAAGTCAGATATTAAAGTTGACTTATATAAACTAATAAAATCACTTACCCTTCACGTTGTTCTGGTAACAAAAGATCAAGTCCATCATAAATCTCAAACTTTTCTACAGCAGTCAGCTCCTTATTAGACCCATCTTTATTAGCATCAAAATCATAACCAAGAACTTTAGGACCTAAAAACAAAATTTTAAGAGACTAGAAAATTCAAAACCTTTGTCATTAGACGATGGAGTAGACAGAACTTTTATCTCAGTAGTCAACTTTTCACTCAAATCAGAAACAAGTTTCCCAACAGAATCAAAAACAGGAAGAAACGGCACCCCTTGCGGCTTCTAAAATTTATTTTCTTTAAAAGACAAAAGAATTTAAAAAAACCAAAGTATCCGGTTTAACCAAACGCATCATAGCATGTTCAAAATGTTCATTCTTCTGTTCACAGGACTGGCACAAATCAAAGTCTGGACAGATTAAGCATTTGTAACGACGTCCACGAATCATTTGGTCACAAGCATCGCAAATGACGTTTAAATGAATAATATGGTCAAAATTATTTTGTTGCTTCATTTTAATTTAAAAAACACTAAAAATTAAAAATAAATTTATAAATTTAAAGTTAAAAAAAGAAAATCGCCAAACGGATTCGAACCCACGACCTTTTCGACCATAAATCCAAACCGTTACCACTTAACCACGTGTTCTGCTCAAAAAATCAAAGTTTAGATTAAATCAAATGACCACAGAATAAAGCAGTATTTTAATGTCCAGCGATAAAGTAGAGGAAATTTAATATGCCCGAAAATGTCCACAGGAATTGAGTGACACACAAAAAATCAATACCGAAAGAAACAAAGGCAAAACAAAATTTACAGCCCAATATGAGACAAAATTTAATGAAAATTGGACTAAACGCCTGTTACCCTCTCCAGAAGATTTTAAAGGATGAGGGGATTATGTATAAGAAGTGAGAGGTCATTTTGCCCCCTTCCCTTAATAAAAATGAACAAAGGACAAAAACTATGCAAGAAAAGGTGGCCATTAAAAATAATTAAATTAGAGAGAAAGAGTAGAATTTCACAAAAAACTGAGAAACATATGACAAACATTTTTACTAGTTTTCGATAGAAAATGAAAAATGAATCACCAAAGAGTACATTTAAATAAACAAAACATGGAAAAAGAATGAGAATTCTCTATAAAGTTTTACATGACGTTGACAAACATGTTTTGTTAACATGTTTAAATGTTAGTATGTTTCTCTAGCTTTAATTGTTTTATATGTTTCTCTAACCAAAAATTTTGTATAAATCTCTAACATTAGAGATATTTCTCATATTTTACTTATGTTTCTCTAGTTAACACAGAAAATTAAAAAACGTTATGCCAGGAAATAGAGTTATGCCAAAATAAATTTTTTTTAAACAGATGACACTAAATAAAAACAGAGGTCTAGAACTTTCCCGAAAATTCCGAACAAAAAATCCTCAAAAAATTTAAACCTTTTCTCACAGATTCTGTGCTCGCATAAAGTACAAAATTTGTATTTTTGTTGAATATTTAGTTATTTTTTCGTGGTTTGATGTCTTTTATTTGTTCTTGGTGTCTATTTCTTTCTAGATTTTTTAATAAAAATTTAATTTAAATAAAAAAAAATTTGGCAAATATACCAATAAATTTTCATTTTAACTAACCAAACAAATTTTTATTCAAAAACAAAAAATAAATTAAACTTTTTTAAATTGAAAATTCAGGCCAAAACGCATCTTCTTTTTTAACAATCGAACCTGTTAAATTAAAAAAATTAATTAAAAAAATTTTTTTTAATTAAAAATACTTTTGAGAAAATATTTGACCATTTTCAAATGGTTAGAGATCCTTTTCAGACTTCAAGCACATCAGAAACCGGCTCTTCTTTGATATTACTTCTTTTGCCAATTCTCATACGTGTAGTCGTCGGCAACGTAATCTTCCTTGTAGTAATTTTCTTTTGAATAATTTTCCTTGGAGGAATCTTCTTTGGAGATTTCTTTTTCTTAGGTTTAACAACAGACTTTTTCTGATTTAAAGTTCCTTGTTGACTTGTAGAAGCCTTTTGTTTCGTAAAATGATGGTCCTCAAACTGCGCCTTTACGAAATCTGGCAACTAGAAAAATTGGTACTTGTGAGTTATCCCTTGGCCTCTTTGCTGACATGTTTATGCGGACAAATTTTATGCACAGAATGGTCAGACTTCCTTGATTTCACTTTATCTCCCCGAGGGGTTGTGGGAAATATTTGCTCAAAAATGGAAGGAAATCTGACCATTTTAGCCAAAAAATAATTTCCTGGTTTACTGACCATTTTGTACATCCTTAACAAAAAAATTGACAGGGGGAGGGCCAATAAGTACCAAATTTTGTACACGAGTCCGAAAATGTCCCCAAAGACAGGTAAGGATAAATCACAAGTATCGAAATTATTTTAAAAATCTTAACAAAGAAAAATACTAATGTTTTTGGAGTAACCAAACGCAACATAGCGTGCCCAAAATGCTCATTCTTCTGCTCACACAAATGACACAAATCAAAGTCCGTACAAACCAAGCATTTATAACGTCTACCACGAATTTCTTTATGGCACCCATCACATAAAGTATTTTTGTGAAGTTTGTTTGCTTCAGAATTATCTGTTGTTTGCTTCATTTTTTTGGTTAAAAATGCTAAAAAAATTTTCGTAATAAAATTTAACAATAAGACAATGCAATAAACGCGAAAGGGATTCGACACGACTATTTTCGGAAAAGGCAAGGACTCTACCAACTAAGCCACGCTCAGATTTATTGGACAATAATTTTTTTAGTTCCTTAACTAATTAATTTTTAATTAAAATTGGGCCTGAAAATATCGTCGCTAAGATGTGTTAAAGTAAAAATTTAAAAAAAAAATAATTTTGCCAAAAAACAATTAAAAATCATTAAAATAAAAACAAAAAAATATTTTTTTAAACTTTATTTGTCAAAAATAACGAATGATGTGGGCCAAAAGATGCATCTTTAATACTTTCAGCAAAAGAAACCTTTACAAAATTTTGTGTTATTTCCGCTAAAAAATTAAAATTAACCTGGAAGGGAAAATATTGATGATTTCGATGGGAAAGTGCCAAAACACCGTGTTTGTTTGAACCCCAAGTGAACTATAAAATATTAAAAAAATAAACAAAAATCGTTCAAAAATAAACCAGATGTCCAGCTTCAGTTAATGCTCCCATACAACTACCACCAGCAAAAACCTTTAAAAAAATTTTTTTTAATTTTAAAAAATCAAAAAAAACCTTAACAACCCAATTTTTTTCATTCATTGCTGAAGTAAATAGTGGCGGGTCAATTTGCATTGGCTTCGTTAACTTTTCAACTTTGGGTCCAAAACCGAGTACATGAGAACCCCAAGTGAAGACTTGACCGTCAGAATTACAAACAATACTTTAAAAAATTTTTTAGAAAATTTAGAAATTAAAAAAAAACCATGAAACTCCAGTTGCCTCAGCTCCAACAATTTTCCCTAATTTAAAAGGAGCTTGTTGAGGGAGAAATATCTTTAGAAAAATAAAATTAAAAATAAAATTTATTTAAAAAACCTGAGGTTCATCCGTAATTGAACACATTTGCCCATATTCGTTTTGTCCCCAAATAAACAAATGTCCGTCTTCATTTACAGCAACTAGAGTGCTAAAAAAAAGGGAAAAAATTTTGAAGTTAAAAAAAATTTCCCCCTAAAACTCAAAAATAGCGCCCCGACACAATCTGAAAACGCTGTACTACGACACACCCACCCCTAACGTTTGGGATACAACCAAAACCCTTAGTTGTTGTAAAAACTTATACTCCTACAAACCTGAGGATTTTCAAAAAAAAAAGAAAATACAAACTCTGTACTTCCACCAATTTCCACAATTCTTTCCCCTTCCAAATCACCTCGAACCAAAGAAGGTTTCCATTGAAATTGATCATTTCCATTTCCCAATTGGCCATCTGTTCCTAAACCCCAAGCAAACAATTTTCCATTGGAACACAAAGCGAAAGAAGTGTCTAAAGAAGCGTGGACCTTAAAAAATACGGGAAAATAATTTTTAAAAAAATTCCAAAAAAACCTTAACAATCTCAACATCTCCTTCCAAAATTGTTGAAACATCCATTTCTTTAAGTTCATGCTGATTATCGTGAGTAACAACTGGATGATCTAGTGGATCGGCTAGATAAAGATTTTGAATAAAAATCAGATTTTTTAAACCTCCACATTGTCCGTGTGAATTACTTCCAAAACAGAAAATTTTGTTGGAATCTGTGAGCACTACAGAATGCTAAAAAATAATTATTTTTAGAAAAAATTAATCTGGCGAGATTAAAAAGCAAGGGTCTATAAGAGAGGAAAAAAAGTTCGGAATTTCTCAAAAATTTTCCCACCCCCCTCCGAAAAATTCTGGTTACGGGCCTGACCCTTAATGTCTTAAACTTAAAAATCTTTAAAAATCTAAACCATCCGTCCAGCACTCATACATCGAATATTTCCCATATCTTCGGGTAAAACTATCCTCCTTCCGTGTATATACCACATTTCAGCTTCATTTCTCCCAGCATAACCACTTTCTAAATTTGGCCTTTCATCCTCGTCTCTTCTTTTCGGTCCAGAAATTTGATAAAAATTATTTAGGCCTGATCCATAAAGTTCTAAGAAAATTTGGAAAATAAATCTTAAAATAAATTTAATTTAAAAAACCATTATTAGAAGCAAATAAAGAAAATCCACAGCCGGCAGCAATAAAACGGATTTTTCTTGTGTTCATACGTATAATACGCATGGGTTGAAATAACTGAAAATTGGGAGAAAATTTTTTTGCAAATTATTTTTAAATAAAAAAGAAATAAAAGAACAATATTAACCGACAGCCGAGAGGGCTCGAACCATGCCGGTTTTGCATGCAAATCCAACACCATAACCACTAGACCACGCAATACAGAGCGGGGTTTCGGGGTGAGAAAATCTCGGGGGCGAGAAAAATGTCGGGTCAGGTTTTCAAAATTCTCTTCGAACCATGATTCGGGTCGAAAAAAGTCCGAGTTTCGAGTAACCCGAGACATCCTCGATACGTAGTCGACTCAAAATAACAAGAAACTTGAATTTATAAAAACATACACATTGTTTAAGCACAGGCGGTGTCAAAAGCTTCTCTATTGCTAAAGCGCCAGTTGAACAGAGGCCTAAAGAATATTTTTTATTTTTAAATCTAATCAGAAAAAATTCCCAAACCAGATCCATAAACTACTCGAGTCAAACGTTTCCTTCCAACCATTTCATGAACGTGTTTTGGTTCATTTCCAGGGATTTCTTCGTGCAAAGAAGAGGCTTCAATAACATCATTGGGCAAAAATGAAGCTAGCCGAATTAAGTCTAAAGGAAAAAATAAGAGAATATTTGGAGAAATTGGAAAAGAACTAAGAATATAAAACTATCAGGGATGGACTGCATTCCCCTTCCGCCTTCTAAAATGCAGGAGAACCCATCCCTGAAGACGATGCCCTTACGAGAAATACAAAGAAAAATAAACCTGAAGCAAAGTAGAAAAGTCTAAAAAAACTCACAAATTGAACGGTTGAACAACAAATTTTGAAGTAAAGTAAATTTAGTACATGTTGAAGGATTCATTCAAAAAGCCCTAGTTTTTTTGAAAATTTAAAAAATTGAAAAATAAATAGCTAAAGTATAAAAACAAAAACAACAAAAAATTTTTACCTCAGTAAAACAATATTTAATCAAAAAAAAATTAATTAAATAATTTAAAAGAAAAGGCCCAAATAAAAATAAATTTTAATCACTTGAAGTTCAATAAGCCTTTTTTCACTTGTGGGACATTACGGATTGTCAAAGAAACACTGGAAAAAAAATCAAAAATATAAGAAAAAAAAAGGAATTCTTAAAAGAGAACCCTTCGAACTGTAAGTCAAAACCTTGTAATTTTTTAGCACCTTAAAGTTCGAAAGGTTCCCTTGTTAAGTTTAAAAATTAAAAAAAACCGAGTTTTCCTCTCCAAAATAATGAATTCATTCATTGTATCACCATAAGTAGTTCCAATCTCATTACAATTTAGTAAACTTCTTAAGCTTATCCCATCACTTGTAACCTTTAAAAAATAAATAGTAATTAAAAAAATTTTTTTTCAACCTCATCAATTCCATGCAACAATTTATAAGCTGGTCCAGATATTAAAATTAAACTTCTAGGCTCTAAAAGGACGGAACCAACATGCTCTCGATGTTCTTCATTTTCTTCATAAAAATCTAAAAGAGCATGAGAGCCTAAAGTAATTGTTGAAATTTTTGGAAAGAAAGCAGGGCCGTCTGTGTGAGGCTGAAAAAAATTAAAATAATTAATTCTTGCTATAAACTACTAGAACAGGATTCGAACCCAGGTCATTTTCTAAAATAAACAAAAGCTTTAACCGCTAAACCACGAATAACAATAAATAAAAAATAAGAAATGAAGTACAATCAAACTAAAAATACTGGAAGACCAACGGAGTCGAACCGAGACCGACTCACACAACAAACCTAGAACCCTAACCACTATACCACGGAGGACAACGTTGAGAAAAATTACAAAGTAACTATAATGTAACAAAATAAACTCAACTAAATTTTCAAACAATTTAAAAATAAAAATATCCAAACCAAAATTCCCTGTCCAGGCAAATATTCATTTACCAACACATGATTAGGCCTATTTTCTGGAAGAAAGGTTAAAACACCAGGAATTTTCATTATTTTGTCAATACAATTTTCTAACCACTGAAAATAAAAATTTTTTTTAAAAATTTAAAAAATTAAAAAAAAAACCATCGGCAATTCTTCTTGCAACAAAAATTTCTGAGAAACTACACCTCCCCAATTTTGTAATCTTCTATTAGAAAGTTGACGCCACTTTGGCTTTGGAGCTGAATAAACATTTTTTATTAAAATTTCTTCTTCTGCTTCCGAAATAAATTGAGGAAAATAATTTATTGTTTGAATTTTAGTATTTTGCATCTTTTAAAGAAAATTTTTTTGCGGACTTTTTACGAGGACTTTCCCTATTTTCATACAGAATTGTTTTAAATTCAATCCTTAATTGAAGGAAATGAATTTCAAAGGCGAACAGAGGGAAAAAAGGTAAAAATCCACAAAAAAAGCCCACAAAAAGCGCAAAAAAAAATAAGTCCGCCAAAAAAATCACCGAAAATCCGCAAAAAATGTCGCAAAATGTTCCCACCAAAATGCGAAAAAAATCTACAAGAAAAAAATTATTTGGACCTCAAAGGGTAAAATAGAAAGCATTTTTAATAAAACAAAAAATATATTGGAATTAAAAATTAAAAATTGGAATAATTTTTAAAAAATTTCACAAATTAAAAAACCTTTATGCCCCCTTATTAATATTTAAATTAGAAAAATATTTATCAATTTCTTCTGTCCAATCTTTTACTTTTCGTGTCCGAAGCCATTCTTGTCTTGTTATTGATCTTTGGTCAATATTATAATCTGTAGAACAAAACAGTGAACCTTTAAATTTAATCAGTTATTTTTTTAATTTTAAATTAAAAAAACCTCCAAGCCAAGAACAAAATAATTCTCCAGCAATTTCAGGTGGAAATTGATAAAATTTTATATCAACAAGTTTAGGTGATATTTGTGGTTTATATCCATCAGCAATTAAATCAAGAAGTTCAGTCTAAAAATAAAAATTATAATTTAAAGAATATGTTAAAGATTTACGGATAGTCAGTAAGAAGAATACGCAGAAAAGTTGCAAAAAATTGCGAAAACAAAATTTGGAAAAATAATAAATGGCCCCTGAGTCTTCTTTAGTCTTCTTCTTTACCCCCAGCCTTAACATAAATAATAAAAAAACCTTTAGTCTAGCTAAAAAGCCAGGAAGTCGACTTATTCCACCAACAATGAGCAAATTTTGTAGCAAAACGCGACGTAAATCAATGCTGACCTAAAAAGAATAATGAGTAGTATGAAGAAAAAGTTCATTAACTCAAACATAATTTTCAAAAAAATATTTAAATTAAATATAGTCAAAAAATAAATACCCTTGAAATACAATCCAAAATTAATTGAGGAACAGATCTACAACCAGCTTCATCATTATGTGTAAACAAAAGTTCAGCTACAGCTTCTCGAACAATTCCAGGAATATAAAGCAATTCTGACCCAAATTGGAGTTGAACAGAAGGGACAGATCGAGTAATATAAGGAGAATCTGGATTGGCTACTAAAAAAGAGAGGGGAATCGAAAATTTCTTAAGGAAATTAAAAAAAATTCTACGATGTGCTTGAAGTCGTCTTCCTCTAGCTGCAGTTGTTACAAAGCAAAATCGAAAAACTAAATCTTCCCATAAACGCATTGAGTCAGCTAAAGGTAAATCACATTCAGCAAAAGGACGGCCGTCATCGGAAGTTTCAGCTGAAATTTAGAAAAAAATTTTTCAAAATTGGGAAACCCCGGTCAGAAATTAACCCAAAAAATAAAAAAAAACTTTTATCAGTTTCCTCACCTCCCTCATCACAACTTTCTAATACAATAACTGGATGTCTTCGAACTCTTCCATATTTAAGCATTAATCTTTTTGCCTCCATTTCTAATGCACTTGCACAAGCATTAATAGATGTCTCCCAGTTATGAAGCATTAAAATACCTTCAACAATCTAAAAAGGAAAAAAATCAAAAAATTTTTGTAAGGATTTAAAAATAAATTTTCAAAGGTGTTTTATTGTGGAAAAAATCGAAAACAGCCAACAGGCATCGAACCCGACTCAAGTAAATAAAAGTCAGGTGCGTTAACCGTTACACCACGGTTAGTTGTATATGCATATTAATTTTCCTATTATATTTCACAAAATATTTTAATTAATTTACCGGAAAAAGAACTGCTTCATTCGCCCCCAAATCCAGCACAATACAAGTTTTTGTATTAAAAGTAAAAGAACAAAGTAAATGTGAAGGAGCAAATAAAATTGAATGTGGAGCTAAAGCTGTACAATCAAACAAAGCATGAGCCTAAAATAAAAAAAATTCTTTTAAAAATAGAAAAAAAATTACCAAAGCTTGACGCTGCCAAGTAGGTGTAAGTAAAGATTCAACAATAACAACGCGGCGAGAAGCAATGGGATTGATTAATTTTCTAAGAAAAAAAGGAAAATGCTTAATCGAAAAAAAGTCGCAAAAATGTTAACAAAAATAATTAAATGGAAATAAGATAAAATAAAAGCCAAAAATCCTATGTTATTTTGGAGGTGTTGGGAAAGGACGAGTGAAAAAATTTAAATTAGATCTAACATAAGACACCTTTAAAAAATATTTTAATGGGTGTCAAGAAAAGAAAATCAAAATTTAAATTCAAGTCAAAAATCCTATCTCCTCTATTTCCTTTCGTAGTAAAATTATATTTCCTAAAACTAGATTCCCTTCCATCAATCTCAAAAGTCCACAAGTTTTATTAAAAACAAACCTAAACACAATAACTCGAAAAAATTTAACGAGTCTCTCATATTGTTCCTGTTCACTCCAATCTCTACAAAATATAGGTGAAGGAACTGTCCGTCCTGGTGTTTCCATAGGATCAAGCCATTCTGTTCGGAAAACGTCATGAGGCATAAATTCTCCAGCAAATCCAATTCTTTAAAATCTTAAGATTAAAAAAAATTAATTTAAAAAGACTTGGTCAATCGATTGCCAATTTCAATAACAATTGCCGGTCTGTTATCTATTTTTGTTGTAGCTGCTCATGACGTTTTCCGCAAGGGAAGCGTTTATAGCCTTTTTTTAATTCAAATTGAGATAAGAATAAAATTTAAAAAATAATTTTATTTTAAAAGATTTGCGGACAAAACTTGCGGATAATTAAACTTCTCACGTAAGCACTGATTTTTTTAGATTTTTAAATCAAGTTCCAACTGTGTGTAATTTGTTATGTAAAAATTACGAATTTTTTTGCAAAATCCGCACTTTTTGTCCGCAAAATTAAAATAAAAAATTCCCAAAATAATTAGAAAATTTATTTTTATAAACTAGAAATCCGAAAAAAATTCTTAAGCTAGCCCCTCAACAGAAAAATTCGAAAAGTCCAATTCCCAAAAATTGCTCAACTAATTTTCTAATTTTCCAAACATTCCATTTTCTTGTTCCTTCGCTCACCCCAGTAGTAGAGACATTTGAAGATAACTGTCCCATCAAAGAGCGTCTCTGTTGGCGAATATTTGCAATATTTGTCGGGTCAAAATCCATTGAACGGCGAGAAACTGGAGCTTGGGGAGGGCCTGGAAATTTTTTGAAATTAAAAAAAAATTTTTTAATTAAAAAAAAAACCGATGCTCTGTTGCCTTCTTGCACTAGAAGCCCTCGTTGTAGAAGCACTACTTTCGGCTCTTTCCAATTCCAGTTCACGTCGCACAACGGCAGAAGGGTTAAATGCGCTTCCAGTAGTTGAGGATAAAGCAGAGGCATAACTTGAACTTGTTGGAAGACGGCGCGGAGATAAACTGCCGGGATGGTTTCGGGCAAAAGTAAGCGATGCTCGTTTTTGGGATGATGGTGTTTGAGGCTCTTTTTTTATTTCATTTGGATCCATTTTGAAAAATCTAAAAAATAGAATAATAAACCAGAATCTGCTCTATATTTCGACACAAAAATGAAAAATTTCCATCAAGGCTATCAAAAGTTACAAGCTTTTAAAATTAAAAACTCACCATTAAAAAATCATTACTTGTAGAAGAAAAGACTTTGTGATTTGAAGAGAGAGTTAGAGAAACTAAAAAATAACAAAAATCATTCACTCTATTTCTCAAGTTAACACACTATTTCCTAATATTTTTCTCTTACTCACACTACAAAAATTTTCCAAAATTTCAAAATGTAAACTTTTCACAAAACATAATAACTAATAAAACTTTAATACACAAAAAGAAAAAGGGTAATTAAATAACGTAAACAGCAGACACAATTGGTGACAGCTTCGGGGGATTTTTATATTTTTTTTGATGTCGCGACACAAAAACATTTTTATTTTTTTTCTCTTTGATGAATAATTTTATTCGATTTTTTTTACTTTTTTTATAAACATAGGGAATCGAGACGGGGTTTGTGTAACACTTTCTTTTTTGTACCGCTCACCACCTCGCACATTGTTTTCCATTTTTGTCAATTTTTTGTCTTTCAATTTGCATATATTAATCCATTATTTTTTCAGTGACCCCAATCATCATTTTATTTTTTTTATTAATTTAATTATTTAAAAACTAAATGGTTGTTAAAATTCAGGTATTTTTTTTTAATTATTAAAATTTAAATGCTCTTGCTTATTGTTAGATTAACAATAAGGATATTTTCGCATTTTTTTGTTCGCATTTTTTTGCGGAAAAAAATTTTTGTCCGCAGTTTTATGTCCGCATTTTTTTTTGCGGACAAAAATTTTTTTGCGTTTTTTCGCAATATTTTTTTAAATTTTTAAAGGACGTGACACTTCATGACGTTTGGGCTTCAAATTTGGAAGAAGAATTTTCTTCTCTTCGGGAATTTATTGACGATTATCCTTATGTTGCAATGGACACAGAATTTCCTGGAGTTGTTTTTACACCTGTTGGACAATTTTATGCTAAAGATGAATTTAATTATCAGCAGCTTTATTGCAACGTTAATTTGCTCAAATTAATACAGGTTTGGATGATTTAATGGTAATTAGTTTAATTTTTAGAGTCATATTAAGCTTCCTGGGGGTTTAAGGGTTTTAAACTACAAAAAGTATTCTGGTCTGGTACCTTATTAATGAATCTTTTTGTGATCATGTACTAACATAAGAGCGCAGACTGATGTGAATCATTATTGAGTTCTTGGTGGATTTCTTTGGGATTTTGGTTCTTTTTCTGGACTCCTAACTAATATAATTATTTGCCCAGTACTAATCTGTGTCCAACCTCAACTCATTAAAAATCTTGTTTCTTTATCCCTGTTACTCTGTGATGTCTCTAAAATATTGCAAACTCTTAGTGTTTCCCAGATATAAAAAAATCTTACTTAATTTCCTAAAAATTTAAATTTTGTTTGCAGGTTGGCTTTACTTTAATGAATGAAAAAGGTGACTTAACTCCAAATCGCGATATTTGGCAGTTTAATCTTCATTTTAGGTTTTTTATCATTTAAAAATAATTTTTAAATATTTTTTAGTGTTGCTGAGGATATGGGCAGTGCTGACTCTGTTGAACTCCTTAGAGAAGCTGGTTTTAATTTCTCCAGGCATCAGGTTCGAGAATTAATTTTTGACAGAAGATTTTTACGGGCTTTTTTGGGGTTTTTTTTATCAATCTTGCTGTCCCTCGGGCCAAATTTTCAGCGATGTGGCCAGGAAAAACTTTGGGAGAGGGTGGAATCATTTTTAAAATGTTGAATTTTATTCCCCTCTGGCTGCGTCTTCTCTGGTTACAGATCTGCTTTTTAGAATCTTTCTAAAAAATTTTTTCGAAGTTTAAGTCATTGGGAATAGTTGAGACTAGTGTTGGCGGATCCTGGAAAATTTTCATATATCCGGATTCGAAATCTGACCCGAGATTTTTGAGATCCTACTCTTATTCGAATCCGCCAACGCTAGAGATCTCCAACCCTAAGTTGTCTGCAACTATATTTGCGGACTATGAAATAGTTGCGGATTTTTAAAATTCTGGCCTCTTAACAAAAAATCTCATTTTTAGAAGGAAGGCATTTTAATGGAAAACTTTGGTGAATTACTGACTACCTCAGGATTATTGGTCAACAAACGCATTACTTGGATTACATTTCACAGTTGCTTCGATTTTGCTTATTTAATCAAAGCGATTTTGCTGGAAAAGTTGCCTGAGGACGAAAATGACTTTTTTCTTTAGTAAGTGAATTTTGGGGGGTTTTTTTGTATTATTTTGACGTTTTTTAAGTCACAAAAAACTCTTCCCAACGAGTTATGACATTAAAATGCTTCTTCGTCAACCTGCTCCTTCAACAGCAAAATTGACTGGAGGTCTTCAAGAAATTGCTAATCAATTGGATGTTCAACGTATTGGAAAACGTCATCAAGCAGGCTCTGATTCTCTATTAACGGCTCAAACATTTTTTAAACTTCGAGAATTGTTTTTTGCTGATAATTGGAGCCAGGTTTTTTTTATTTTTTTGTTACCCTGTCAATTGCGGACAAGAATAGGTTAAGAAGGGGAATCCATATGAACAAACGAAACTATTTAAATTTCATTTTTCTTACAAAAAAAGTTAGTCCCTCCCTTTCCCTGAAATTTTTTGGGTGTACTCCTGATTATTTGCTATCGACATAACATTTATCTGTGGATGTCCGCAAATTCCGACCTATTTTTTAAATTTAAAATTTAAACACCCTCAAATTAGCCCCCTTCTCCTCAACCCAAAAATTATAAACCAAAACATTTTCAAGGTTTCTGCTGAGATTCAGTGTCGAATGTTCGGAATTAAAACTTCCACTTCCAATGCAAGCCTGCTAGACACCGCAATTTAATGATTAAAATTGAATTTGATTTTTTTGTAAATTAAAAAATTTGTTTTCTCCTGGTAATTATTTGTTTTTGGATAGACAGAAACACTTGATGGATATTTGCCTATATTTAGATCTCAAAATTTTTATCCGCAAAAAATGTCCGCAAATCTTTGCGGACAAAATCCGCAAATTTTCCTTTTAAATTTTCTAAAAAATATCCATCAAGTGCTCTGTCCTTGACTTTTGAATAATTCACTTGAATTATAATTTTAAAATTGTATAATATTCTCTTAATTATTTTGTTTTTTTAAATAAAAAAATATTTAAAAATTGCTTTGTCTTAATTTGAAAAAATTTTAACAATTTTAATTTCTTTTTAATTTTTGTTAAATAATTCTTTTTTTGACCTTTTAAGAGGATAATTTTGAATTTCTAAAAATATTTTCTAAAAAAATGCCTAGAAAACATACAATTTCGAATAAAACAAGGAAGCGTCCAGGCAAGGATTTGGATGAAATTAAGGAAACTATGGAAAGACCGGAAAAGGTTTATTTTCTATCATTTTTATTTTCTACTTTGTTTTTAGTTGGCGAAGGTTCAAAACCAGCCGATAGATGAAGATTTGCCGGGCGCTGGACAGAATTACTGTGTGGAATGTGACCGCCATTTTATCAATGATAAAGTGCTTAAGAATCACAAGAAGACTAAAGGTATTGAATTAAACTAAACAATTTTGCAAGGGAAATATGAGGGGTTCCTGTCGCTTAACTTTTTTTCCTGAACTTAAGCAACTCATTTTTTTGCAAACTTGTTTATTTTGTCCGCAATAGAATATAATTTTAGTTCATAAGAACCAATTGAAGCGCCTCAAAGAGCAGCAACACTCGCAAAAGGACGCGGACTTGGCTGGCGGTCTTGGAGTGGAGGAGCCGGTTGTTAAGAAGAAAGATGGGATTGAGCGCAATGAGGATGGAATTCCTTATGGGGTGAGAGTTTAAAATTTTTCAAATAAATTTTCATGACCTTTTTTTAATTTCTAAGATTCCAAGTGGATGTGGTAGCTGCGTTAAAATTGGTCGCCGTCTTTGTATGTTTGTTAAGAAACCGGTCGAAGGAGTTGACTATGTGTTGAAAAAGTAAAGAAGAGATGAAGTAAGAAGACGGAAAATCTATTTAAGTAAAAAATAAATATCCCCTTTAATAGTTTTGGCGAGTTTCAACGCCCATATTTTATTTGGGTTAACTAAATATTTTTGTTTAAAAATTAAAAAAACGTCTAAAAATAAATATTTATGGAGTATCTTAATTTAAATAAAAAAATTAACAGAGGGGAGAAACTTTATAAAAGCAGGTCAATTTTAAAAGCAAAAATGGTGGTTGGAAAACAACAAGAGAATAATGGGAATTGGGGTTTTAAATTTAATCCTTTTCTAATTTAACGTATTGCAATTGAAGGCAATGTTGTTGTCTTAAAATTTTAAATTTTCAAAAAATTTTTAAATTAAGAAAAACCTCTCCACGAATTTTGCGTACAAGTTGAATATCTTTGGGCATAATTGTAACACGGGAAGCGTGTAGAGCGCATAAATTAGAATCTTCAAAGAGATTTACCAAGTAGTATTCAGCGGCCTCCTGAAATTGTTAAAGTGAATTAAAATTTCTTAAAGGTTCGAGAAATGGCGCGTAACGAAGTTAGGAATTTAAAAGTTTAAAAATCTTTCCTTTAGATCCCATGAGATAATCGAGAGGTTGCCTTAACATAATTCTCTAACCCATGAAACCATCCCGGGCACAATCCAGATCTCCAAACGATAAATCAACTCAATTTCAACTATCTTATCAAGACTAATAATTCTTATAAAAACCTGAAGAGCAACAAGTGCTAAACCACGCCATTTGTATTGCTCACCAGTAATAGAATTAGCAACATCACGAACCAGACGAATGAAAGGAGCGCGGGGGATCAGAAGATTTGTTGATTTTTGAAAACGACGAATTTCTTTGAGAGCGAGAGATCCTAAAATTAAAGTTTACAATTTCAAAAAATAATTGTCCGTTTGTGGGGTTCGAACCTTCAACCAAAAAGCATATGGAACAAAACATTTTCCAACTTAACCAAAGGTGACGGGGTTTAAAATTTTGTCCTTACCCTTCTTGTGATATCGCTTTTGTTGCATCTTCACGGGAGGTAACTCTTTGTAACTCGGAAAAACACGCGGACATCGCTTAGTAGCCAGCTGAACACGCATTCGTTTGGAAGCAATAGCTTTTGCAGCAACTATTTCTTTTCGAAAACCAGCAGACTTTTTAGCAGTTTGTTTGGTCCGTGCCATTGGAAAATGTCAATAAAATGAATTGAGGATTTCTAATTAATAGGATTTTGCTAAAAAATGAAGGAAAATTTAGTTAAAGTAAATCAAAAGGCAAAGTGAAGAAATTGAGAAAATTTAAGCTTTTCCACCTAGCCATTAAACAAAATCTTCGAGATATTTCACCAATAGCAGATTTCACCAATAAGGCTAAAACTCACATTTTGCCAACAAAGCCTTATTGACAAACGTAAATTTTTAACCCTTACTGGTAAAATGTCCTATTGGTGAAATATGTAGAAGAAGAAAATCTTTTATTTTTCTCTACCAAGAGTAATATTAATTTTTCTTGTTTCTCTAATAGTTATGACTAGAGACCGGCAAAATCGCATTTGCGGGATCCCGCATGCGGGAGTAACTTTTAAAAATGTCTGCGGGAGGGACTCCCGCGGGATAAATCCCGCAAAATCCCGCACTCCCGCAAAATCCCGCATTTTTAATTTGCGGGATCCCGCGCGGGATTGCGGGATTTTCCAAAAATCGTTAAAATTTTCAGTATCTATTGTAAAACAGCAACTTTAATCAATATATTAAAAATTTAACAAATCATTGAATCAAAAAATTAATATTTTTTTATAATTGGAATTGCTTTATTCAAAAAAAGCAACATTTCTCCATTCTTAGGCGTAATGTTGTATCGACGGTAATCATAGAGGTCACGTGCTGTACTGAATAATTGCTCACTTTCAATGCTAGTCGATGGAGCGGTGAGATATTTTTTTGCAACTTGAGCTAGAGATTTAAAGGTTCCAGCATTAACACTCCACCATTCTAATGGATCTGCATTTTGCTCAATACATCCTTGACCTAAGTATTTTTGTATTTCCACATCAATTTCCTCATCATTAACGGGTTCTTAAATATAACAATTTCTTATTAATATAACAAAATTAACTGCACTAACCCTTTGTACTATTCTTTACCAAATCAGTGACAGCATCAAGTAATGTTCGTTTTGTTGGTGGTGAGTCAGTGACTGGTTCACAAAAATCGTCTACAACTATATTGTCGTCTAGATCATCCGCATTCTTCTGCTCGTTCAACCATGACTTTACCCTAAATTTTAAAATAAAAGTTGTAAAAAAATATTTAAAAAACCGTAAAATAAAAATTTGCTTATCATCGGCAAATTCGGCTTTGAAACGCGGGTCGATGAACATTGAAATTGAGTGTATTCTAAAATTTATAATGTATATTTTTTTAAATTTTAATTAAAAAAACTTGTCATCTTGTAGAGTAAAAAATCGGCTTTTGATTTCTTCGATTAATTTTTCTCTCATTGTCTCAATTTCAATGATTTCACGTGGCCCATTTTCAGTATCTACTCTCAAATCAAGACGACACAAAGTTGAAACAATAGCTTTAGCATAAGGAATTTGAACTGAGATCCTAATTAAATAAATTAATTCAAATTAAAAAAACTAAACCTGGATTTGCAAAGAAGCAGAGAGAGTTCTTCGACTGGTTTTAAAAGTTGTTTTAATGGCTCCAAAAGATTCCATTCACGAATTGAAAGTGTTATTTTGTCAAAATCTCTTTTTTCAAATGCCATCCTATCAATTGCTGTTCTTTGTTCTAACAATCGTTCTAGCATAATAAGAGTTGAGTTCCAACGCACAGCCATTGCCTGGAGTAATTGATGTTGTGGTAAATCTTCTTGCAATTGTGCTGCACGTAATTCATTCATTGCCTTTATTGAGTGCTTGACATGTGAAACGACACGACGACAACTGGCTTTAATTAAAGTTATACAGAATGTAAATAAATTAAAATAAAAAACCAAAGAGCTGTGAAATGGCACCGTCTTTACTTCCAAAACACTGCTGAACTGCTCTGTTTAGCATGTGTGCTCCGCAACTAAGCCTTACACGACCCAAATTATTTATACCATCAAACGCCTTCATCATATTCGATGCAGAATCAGTTACAAAGGCATGAATAGTCTCATTTTTAATATTCCATTCACTCAAAATTTCATTTAACATTTTTGATATGTTTGTTCCGGTATGCGCTTCTGAAAATTCTCTTATTGCTAATGTGTAATTTTGTAACGCCCATCCGTTTGAAATTCCTTGCGCTGTGAGACTAAAGTAATAAAAACTCTATCAATAAGTAAAAGAATTTAAAAAAACCTGATAAATGCATTTGATTTATTAGACCAAATATCAGTTGTGAAGCTTAAAAATGTACAGCTTTTCAATTCACTTGTAATTCGTATTTTAACTGCTTCATAGACATCAATTAGACACTTGCGATAGTGGGATTCATCCTTCAATTTCTCACAGTGCTGATTAACGATGGAGTGAAACCAAGGACTATTCACCAAACGGAATGGAAGGTTCTCACATGCAATTAAATTAATAACCTTCTTATCTAATTGACTAAGGTTCCCTAAAAATAAACAATACATAAAAAATAAAAAATAAATAAAACCACTGCTATGCTGCTGAAAATATTTATCAATTGAAGCATCAACATTTGTCTGTTCTTTGTTCACAAGCTTTTCAAATTGTTTTGCATTTTCTGAATCTTTATGTATTTTGCTTCGCACATGTGCTATGAGACTCTTAACACTTCGCTCAGATAGTTTAAATAAATATTTTGATTCGCCATTTTCTTTACATTTAATGCACTCTGCTTCATTGTTATTGATTCTTTTAAATAAGCCAATGTTCCAGATATGACCTGACATCTGAATAAAATAAACTGTTTTGTTGTTATTTGGAATCATAGCAAGAAAAAAATATTTTAGAATTCTAGGAAATTTTATTCGTTTTCGGCTTGTGATTATTATAAAAAAACATTTTAAAAATTATTATAAAAACATTTTGCCAACATTAAATAATTCTGACAAATTATAAGACATTTTGCCAACAGTTTTCAAAATCCCGCAAAATTCAAAATATTTTGCGGGATCCCGCATGCGGGAGTAACTTTTAAAAATGTCTGCGGGAGGGACTCCCGCGGGAATAATCCCGCAAAATCCCGCACTCCCGCAAAATCCCGCAAATCGAAAAAAGTGCGGGATTGCGGGAGCGGGATCCCGCAAAATCCCGCGCGGGAGTCCCTCCCGCGCCGGTCTCTAGTTATGACATATTTCTCTCGTGCCCGCACAAAAGACCCAAACACAAAAGACCCAAAAGGCTAAAAACCCACAAAAGACCCAAAAGGCAAAAAACCCACAAAAGACCCAAAAAGCTAAAAACCCCACAAAAGACCCAATCCACAAAAGAGCCAACCCACAAAAGACCCAAAAAGCAAAAAACCCACAAAACACCCAAAAATGTTTTTATTTTTGTTTTTATTGTTTTTCTTCCATTTAATATTGTTTTCCATTTTCAAATCTTTGTAAAATTTTATTTTTCAGATGAATATCAGGCTTAAACTCGCTGATTTACAAAAGTCTAGAAAACGGCGAATTCCAACTGATGAATCGTCCGAATTTATTCAAGAACAACATCAATCTGAGCATTATTGTACAAGATGTGATGATATTGATACTGAATGTGGAGAAAATTCAGAAACAGAGCTTATTAAATTTGAACAAGGGATAACCAAGAAGAAGCTGAACCACCATCAGCTTCTTTCAGAAGAAGCTGATCCACCACCCCTCCATGAGTGATTTCCTTCTGGCCTTCATGGAGGATGTCGACAAACCACTTTAGAACCGTTTTCTTATTAGAATTTTGTCTTTTGTGGTTCTTAGATTTTTGGGTGTTTTGTGGGTTTTTAACTTATTGGGTCTTTTGTGGGTTTTTAGACTTTTGGGTCTTTTGTGGGTTTTTAGCCTTTTGGATCTTTTGTGAAAGACTCTTTTGTGGTTTGACTCTTTTGTGGGTTTTTAGCCTTTTGGGTCTTTTGTGGGTTGGCTCTTTTGTGGTTTGGGTCTTTTGTGGGGGAGCCATTTCTCTTTTTCTCTATTACAGTTAACTTTTGTTTGTTACCAAAATGAAAAATAGTTAGGAAATTTAAACGATATACCAACGGACAAAATGTCAGTAAGTGATAATTTTGTCAGAATGTTTAACACGTATGTGTTTGAAGTGTGTTTCTCTTGTTTTTTTTTAATTTTTGTCAAAATTTTTATTTATTTTTTTTTTAATTTCAGAGAATTACAAACAAAAAGATGAATTATTTTGTTTTCTCATTAGTGATTCTTCTCTTTTTATTTTCTCCCACTTTTGGTTTTTTTTTAATTTTTTTAAAATTTTGAAGAAAATCTAATTAAAGGTGCAAGCTGTCAATCACCACGACATTCTTCAAGTGGATATTCTACTCAAGATGGGTTCTTTCACTTCAAAACGACTTATATTATGGAATTTGCTCTTCAATGTGCCAACAATTATGAACACGTAATCAAAGTTTTTTAAATAAATTTTGTAAAATTTTTGTTAAATTCTGGTTCTGGGATGGGATAAGTTGTCAATTTAATACTTTCGGGGTGCCTATAATTGCTCGAGTCGACAATCGTACTTTAAATTTCCACTAATATTTATTCGGCTGCCCTGTGGATAGACGGACGAAAATTGCATTTGTGGTTAAGTGGGTTAGCTTTTGACTATGCACTAAGGTTCGACCCGGTTCGGGTCCAGATATATTTTTCATTGTCTAGTGCCCTAAATAAGCCTCTGTTTATTTAATTTTTAGCTTTTTACTGATTCTTTTAAAAATTAACTTTTTTAGAATAGCCCATTCTTTGCTATTGTGAATGGACGGGTTTATCAGCTTTCAGTTTCTGAAGAGACGACAAAATATCAAGTTTGTTTTTATTTCCTTTTTTGGTTTTCTTGGTTCCATTCGGAATGAATTTTACATTTTATAGGTTTCATGGCTTCTTGAACACCCCGAATCCAGTGCTCAAACATTCGATGTAGTTGTACTCGATGAGGACAAGTTGGCAGAATATAAAAAAGTTTATTTCGTATATAACATGATGTCAGGAGTTACAAGATATTCTGAATTTTTCCGGCCCGAAATCCGATCCGACACAACTAATTGAAATTCGGACCTTTTTTGTTTCGAAATCCTATCCAAAAATTTTGGAAATCAACCCGAAACATGACCCCACTTTTTTTCTCAACTCCTGACATCCCTGTTATATGACTGAATTTTTAAATAAATTTAAACAATTTTAGGTAGTCCAATCAGGCGATGAAAACCCTTTGTCTCGCATAGAGCCTTTATTCACCACTCAATACTACCATCCAGGCGTTTCTAAAAAGGCTCCTTTCTCTTCTGAAGGCGTTTGTTTGTTGATTGCTGCTGCTGCTGTTTATTTTGCGCTCAATTTTAAACAGGAATTGGCAAAGCGTGATTAATGTAAAAATAAGTGGAAAGGGAAGAAATTTTTTTAGTTTAAAATTTGTTGTTAATATATTTAAAAATAAATGTTAGAACTCTTGGGAAAATTTTCCTTTCTTTAAATTATTCATGTTTTTACATTAGAATATTTTTAAATTTTTTTTATTTATTTTTTAAATTTGTATTGGTGTTGTAATAGACTATCGAACATTTTTTTCGATAGTCTAAAAGTTTTTTTGATTGGCGTGATATACGGGAGTGTTTATCCATTTTTCAGGCAATATTACCTCAGATTATTCCCTATATTTTTTTTTAAAAGTTAGTGAACTTTTTTCTATTCGGTTCTTGTGACTGGAGAGCTAGCTTCAAAATACAAGTAGTTCCATAGGGGGTGTGGGTTCCAAAAATTAAAAATTTGAGGTTTATTTCTAAAAGATAGGCCTTGTAATATGACCTTGTAATATTTGTGACTGACTGAAAAATTGCTTGATTAATTAGATTTCCAGCTTTTCGATAAAAAATATTTTCTAAAATGTCAGCAACATTTGCTATTATTACTTGCCAACGTTCTCTTTCTCAATTTAGTCAAGTTAGGCAATTTTCAATTTTAAGACGAAGTACTCAACTTTTTGTTAGATTGCCTAAAATTTCTGAATTTAAGGTTTGACTTTTTTAAATTTTTAATTAAAATTTCTTTAAGTTTTTTCACAGTGAACATTTGAGAGTTCGATTGCCTCGTAATGAAAGGCTAAAGCAAAAATTGGAAGATGAGAAGAATGAAAATATACCCAGTGGTCTCTTTCAGAAACTCAAATATTATTTAAAACGGTTTCTTTTGTAAAATTATTTTTGGGGGGTTTAGTAAGGCTGTTCCGCAACGGTAGTGGTTGGAGAGGGCCATGGGGAAATTTTTGAGGAGGACGCGCTACTGGGAGAGGGCGGACGGGGAAAATTAATGCATGACGGAAGCGGGTGGTGGGATTCAAAAGAGTTACCCCGAATTTTGGGGACAGTGTCCCCTATTTTTAAATTTTATTTTTCTAGTTATTGGTATATTGCTATACCTGTTCATTATGTTCTTTTTGCTTGTTGGTTTGGTGTTTTCTATTTGGCTGTTCATTTGTGAGCGAAATTTTATTAATAAACTTTTTGAAATTTTTTGGCTTATAAATTGTTTATTTCAAGCTCAAAAATGATTTTAAATATTTAAAAAATGTTTGGGAGCCTAGCGGGTTCGAACCCGCGCCCTTCATTTTTCAAAACATTTCTATGCACCACTTAACCAAAAAACTTAATTTGGCTGATTAATTGATTTTCAATTTTTAAAATTAAATTTATTTCTATTTAGTGGTCTAAATGTTGTTGGTTTGCTTGAATTTTTCCATCTACCCGAAAATTGGATTCAAAAAGTGAGAGAGATGCCTAAAGCTGCGAGTACTTTGACTGCTACTTTTATCTTAATCAAAGTAATTTTAATTTATTTATGGAGTTTCTATCTAGTTTTTAAGCAAAACCATTTGATTTCTTAATTTCTTTTTCGCCTGTTTAGCACCATGTTTATCGGATCCGGATATCCAAAAAAAACCGGATATCCGGAAATTTTCGGATTCGGTTCCAGCTCCGAATGTCCTGGGATTCCCAGGATCCGCCAACCTTATCTAGCAGTTCTTTTTCGGATTATCCACTGGTTTTTTGACTTTTGAACTCTCAAGGAAGACGGGGCAATCTCACTTAAAAGCCTCAAATTTATTATTTTTTTTCAAAGATTTTTACACCAATTCGTTATGCATCAACAATTATTGGAACAAATTTAACTTATAAAGCATTAAAACATCTGGGATGGCTTCGAACAGTTAGACAACTTGAATATCGTGGTCGTATTGAATTTGAAAAGTTAATGAGAAAAATGAATGAAAGAAGAATTGCTGCTGCTGCGAAATATAGAAAAAAGAATGGAAATGGAACAAATAAAGGTTTAAATGGAGATAATAAAAAGGAACAAAATTAATTTATAATTTGTTAAGTTTCGAATTTTTTTGAGTTTTTAGTGCATAAATTATAATTATTTTATGGATTCTAAAGGTTTTTTTGGGTTTCTTTCAAATTTTATACTTAAAAAAGTCTTTAAATTATAATAATCGAATTTTTGATAAGCTTGATAAGTGCAGTCAAGGTGGTTATTACAGTTGAGGTGGAGGTTTTTGGTGCTGCCTGCCCCTATTGGGGCTGTTGCCTTCCTGATTTGAATACTTATGTGGCTTTAAAATGCTGGAAATATTGTGGGGGTGTGAGACTATCTTGAAATTATTGGACTTGTTGAACTATTTGATCAGGTTTTTGTTTAAATGTAGAGACTAGGAGATTTGCTAGAATAAGTTAATTTTTGGAGAAGCGCGTTTGTTGGGGTTGGAATTTTAATTAGTTTCAGTTTTGAGAATATTGCCTGAAAAACTGCCGTTAATTTTTTTGTATGGAAACATGGTTATTTTCATCTCATTTTTGATTTTTAAAATTTTTGTGTTGAGGCACACCGTTTGAATATTTTTATTTTAGATTTTTTCTTTCTTTTAGAAAATGTATTCTTCAACATGTACTAAATTTACTTTACTTCCCAATTTGTTGTTCAACCGTTTGACTCGAACAGTTTATGGATCTGGTTAGGAATTTTTTCGAATTTTGATTAAATATAAAAATTAAAAAGTATTTTTAGGTTTTTGCTCAACTGGCGCTTTAGCGATAGAAAAGCTTTTGACTCAGCAAGTTCCTTTTAAATTAGGGAAAATTGTTGTAGCTGAAGCAACTGGAGTTTCATGGTTTTTAAATTTTCTTAAAATTTTTTCAATTATTCAAAGTATTGTTTGTAATTCCGACGGTCAAGTCTTCACTTGGGTTTCTCATGTACTCGGTTTTGGACCAAAAATTGAAAAATTAACAAAGCCAATGCAAATTGACCCGCCACTATTTACTTCGGCAATGAATGAAAAAAATTGGGTTGTTAAGGTTTTTTTTTGATTTTTTAAAATTAAAAAAAATTTTTTTAAAGGTTTTTGCTGGTGTTAGTTGTATTGGAGCATTGACGGAAGCTGGACATTTGGTTTTTTAAATTTTATTTTTGAATTATTATTTGATAAAATTCTGGCATACATATGTCTTGGAGTAGAAAAACTCGTAAGAGCCGTATTTGTCGAACAACACCAAAATGAAGCTCCAATCTCAACTATGGGTCAAAATTCATTCCCCGAGAATCTAAAACCATATGGGGCTTCCCTAAAATTAGTTTGGTACCCTCTACATTTCTTACCATTATAAGCTTATAACTGGACTTAAATTGAGACTGTAGCTTAGTTTAAGTTTACTCGACTCTTTCAGTTCGACGAGCTCTTTCAAATGAGATATTTACGTCCAAATCGGAGTCTGGGACATTTTTCGGAATTTTTCCGATTTTTTGTTTATTTTCAATTTAAAAATTATTTTTTCCAGTTAACTTGGGGTTCACCAAACACGGTGTTTTGGCACTTTCTCATCGAAATCATCAATATTTTCTATCTACTTTAGCTTTCAAACGTTCTTTTCACAGTGGAAATGATAAACCAAAAGGAATTTTTCAAAATTTTAAGGATCTTTTTAAACGGTTTATTTTAAATTATTTATATTTAATTTTAATTTAATAATTTTAAGTTATTGGTACATTGCTCTCCCGGTTCATTTGCTACTTTCAATTTTATGGTTTTCTATTTTTTATTCAACATTGCATTTGTGAGTCAATTAAAAATTAATTTTATAAATTTTTTAAAAATGCCTACATTTTGGGAGCCGAGCGGGTTCGAACCCATGATCTAATTAAAAAATATATTTTTTTATACCACTTAACCACTGGGCGAATTTTTGAAAGGTCTTTACAAAGGTTAAAAAATATATTTTGGACCCGGGCGGACTCGAACCCACACCCTTAATTTTTATGGAAATGTTATACTAAACCAAAAATTGTTTCCCCCAAATAGCTTTTATAATTAAGGTTATTCTTAATGGGTTATGATGTTGTTAGTTTACTTGAGTTTTTACGATTGCCTGAGAATTGGATTCAAAAAATGAGAGATTTGCCTAAATCAGCTGGGACGTTGACCGCTACTTTAATTCTTTTCAAGGTTGTTTATTACTATAAATCAGATTTTAATTTTTGGTGTGGAATAGGAGGGTAAACCTCGGGATATTTTGAGGTCTGGAAATTTTTTTGCCTATATTTTTTAGTTTAGCCGGCTACTTTTGGACTTGTCAAAAATATTAAAATGTTGAAAAATGTTTTTGGGGCCAAGTGGGTTCGAACCCATGACCTGAATTTTTGAAACCTTATACCACTTAACCAAAAATTTATAAAAATTTTTAAACAGTTATTTGCTCCATTACGATATGCATCTACAATATTCTGTACATACAAATTAATAAAATTGTTTAGACGGGCAAAATAAAATTTTTAATTAATTTTCTTTCTTTGTTTGTTTATTTTTTTTAAATTTTTTTATTAATAAATTGTAAGTATTTTTTTTTAAATTTGTTAATTTTTAGTCATCTATTACTTTTACATATTTTCTTTTCTTTATTTATTGGCTATTTTATCAGTTAACTGATAATTCGTTTCTCCTCATTTTCTTAGAATTGATTTTTAGACTAAAAATAAATGGCAGCATCTTCCGTAGTTTCAGCTGGACGACGTTCACTCATTGCTGTTTGTCAATTAAGTGTTCAACATGATTTAAATGATAATTTTCGACGTAGTGCACAATTAATTGAGAGAGCAGCAAATAATCGTGGATGCAAGGTATTAAAAAATCGAATTTCTTTGGTTAAGTGGTAGTGAGATGAGTTTGTCACAAAAATGGGTCGTTGGTTCGAGTCCGGTTGTCTCAAAAATATTTTTGAGCAAGTTTAAAATATTTGAGATTGATTTAGAAGTTGTTTGAGTCCAGATTTAACTAAGATAAAAATATTGTCCGAGAAGCGAAGAACTTTCTCCTCAAAAAGCGGCTTAAAATGTTTTCAATTTTTCTAGATTGTTTTCCTCCCAGAATGCTTTGATTATATTGGCCGAAACAAAGAAGAACAAATTGATCAGGCAATAGAGACAGATGGACAATACTTAATGCAATTTCGTGAATTGGCAAAACGTTATGGTCTTTGGCTGGCTTTGGGTGGATTTCATAATAAGGTTCGGGGAATTTTTGAGTTTTATTTTTGAAATAATTCTGAATTTTTAAAATTAATTTTAAATTTTACAAATATTTTTTGCTTTAAGAAGCACGATTTAAATTATTTTTAAAGGCTGAAAATACTTTAAGGAAACTGACTGTTTGCCTCTTAACACTTATTTGCTTATTGATTCATCTGGGCAAACTCGAGCTTCTTATGATAAATTGCATTTATTTGATTTGGATTTGCCTGGAAAAGTGCGATTAATGGAAAGTGAATTTTCTAGAAGAGGAACAAAGGTTTTTTAAATTTTTAAAATAAAAAAATTTTTTTAAAGTTTGGTACTTTTTGGATATCCTGCCCCTCCCCTCTCCTAATTTGAGTCTTGGAGTTTTTCTTAAGATACAGAATGAGAATTCCTAAAAATTTTCCTTCTTTCTCGTTATTAATGTTTTATGCCAGTGGGAACTCAAGTGTAATTGGGGAAGTGAAGAAGTGACCATTATTTACATCTTAAGGAAAACTGAGACTCAAACGTGGGAAACTGAGACTCAATATCCAAAAATTCCTAAAAATTTTTGAAATTTTAATTTCTAGCTCCACCTTCCTGTTGATACACCTATTGGTCGTCTTGGAATGGGAATTTGCTATGATTTACGTTTTGCTGAATTGTCACTTTTTAATCGATTAAGAGGTTTTTTTATTTTTCATCCCGTGTTTTTGTGGTATATTTGGATAATTTTAGATCTTAAGTTGGATTGGTCCTGTTCGAGTCCTTTTTGTTCTAATCTTTTTGATTATTTTATAGGAGCCCAAATTCTCTCATTTCCATCTTCTTTCACTGTAACAACTGGATTGGCACATTGGGAGGTTTTTTTAATTTTTTTAAATGAATTTAAAAAAAAATTTTTAAGGCTCTTCTTCGTGCTCGTGCAATAGAAACTCAATGTTACATTGTTGCTCCAGCCCAAACTGGAAAGCATAACGATAAAAGATCGTCATATGGTCATTCAATGGTGGTTGATCCTTGGGGGGCAATAATAGCTCAGTGTTCTGAAAGAGAAGGTTTTTTAGAATAATTTTTTGCAGGGAAGAGGATAATTAAAGGTTAAATTTAGAGACCATCGGAGGACGATCGAGACGATATCTTGAAAATCGAGATTTTTGTTCGAGATCTGATCTCGATCTGGTATCTAGTTAACTTCCCTAGAATTTCTTTTAATTTTTTTCTTTGAATTTTCCTCTCTCTTCTCTCCAGAATTTTCCTCTCCCTTCTCTCCAAAAATTTTTCTAAATAATTTTTTATTAGATTTATGTTTTGCTGAACTCGATTTGGATTATGTAGATGAAGTTAGACGAAATCAACCAGTTTTTGAACATAGACGCTCTGATTTGTATTCATTATATTTTAATGAAAAACGGGAAATTAATGGTATTTTTATTTATTTTTTCAAAAATCTGTTTAAATACAATTATCTTTCCAATAAGGTAACAGGTTCGAACCCTTTAGGCTCCCAAATATTTTTTTTGACAAAGGATTTTGTATTTTGTTTAAAAATATTCAAAAATTCAATTAAAAAATTTTTTTTATTAGATTCTGATCTTTTCCATTTTGGTCATTTAAAAATTGATGGTTCCCAATGTTTTTATAAAAGTGCACATTGTTATGCTTTTGTTAATTTAATGCCTCTATTGCCTGGACGTAAGAAAAATTATTTTTTTTTAATTAAAAAATTATTCCCTTTTAAATTAAAAAATGTGAGGTAAAAAGTGGCAAAAAAGGGCTTTTTGGTTAAGTGGTATTTTTATAAAAAAGGGTCATGGGTTCGAACCCGGTTGGCTCCCTAATATTGTTTTTCAACTGAGATCATGGAATCGGGTGAATTCTAGAAAAATTTTATAATCGAAAAATTTTTTTAATTTTAAAGATGTACTAATTTCACCATTAAAAGAAGGATTAAAACGTTTAACTGATTTGAATGACCAAACAACAGCAGATTTATTTATATTAACCAAAAAAGTAGAAAAGATGTTATGTCAAATTTACCAAACAAATTGTGCTACTGTTTGTGTACAAGATGGAGAACATGCTGGGCAGACTGTTGAAGTGAGAGTTTTTTTTTAATTTTTTTTGTCAAAAAAAAAGATTCGAAACCAAGAATGAGGTAGAAATATGGAAGAGGGGGGGGGAAATTTGGTATTTTTTAAACAATAAATTGAAATAAGATTTTTCTGAAATTTATTCTTTTGTTGGTCCTTTCAGCATAGATAACAAATTCAAAAAATAGAAATACGGATTCACTCAAATAGCTTTCGAGCTGATCTGGTATAGCTTCTATTGTCTGTTAGGATTAGATCTGGGGGGGGGGATGAGTTGAGATTGGGAGTATATTAGAGGACAGACCTCACTGTTAGATACTTCCCCTATATACCTCTTAATTTAAGATGCTTTTTGGGAGACTTGATTGGCCACCTAAATCCACACCACAGAGGTTCTTTCCCAATTTGAGAAACCCCTCATTATAAGATTCGGATCTTCATCTAACGGATAATCTTATATTGACTGCAGTCGATATCTTATAATAGAATAACCAGAATTAACTTAACAAGCATTTTTAAGCACGTACATGTTCATATAATTCCACGTAAGGAGGGCGATTTTGGAGGAGGAGATCCAGACCAAATTTATTCAAAATTACAAAATCACGATGCTAAATTAAATAAAGAAAAACGTTCCCCAAAAGAAATGGCTGAAGAAGCAATTTTTTATAGAAAATGGTTTGAAGAGAATTTGGAAGTATGAAATTTAAAAATTTTTTATTAGTTTTTAGCTTGGGTTTTATAATTTATGAATTAATATAAATATAAAAATATAATAATTAAAAATTAAATTTTCAAATTTTTTTCTGCTTGATTCGGAAAATTTATCTGAGGGTTAAAAAGGATGATTTTTAAATCTGATTCGAGATTTTCAACAAATTACAAGGCTATACTTAAATGAAAGGTTTAAGTTTCTGCTTATTTTCATTGGTTATAATTTAACAAAGAAAATGATTCAAAAAAGTTGTAAGTAAACATAAAGATTATTTTAATTTTTAATCAACACTTAACATCAATTTCCTATAATTTTGTATCTTTTTTCAAATTCGGCCTTTTCACATCCATAGGTTGTCCATAGGTTGGTGGGGTATCCGAGAAAAGATAGAGGAAGTTCAAACGTGTAACTCCCGTGTGGTTTAATGGATAGTGAGTCGGATGGGATCCCGCGCGGGATTTTGCGGGAAAAAAAAGAAAAAGAAAATGTCCTCAAAAATTTCACGTTTGAAAAATTGGCCGAGTTTCGGGTTGGGGTTTCAAAATTTTTTTCGTAACGGGTTTTTGTTCCCTCGAAATCTTTAGTTCCCTCCAAATTAGTTCTATGTATTTCGGTACAGAGGGTTTTTACAAAATGAAGATATGTGACCACACAAATATTGGATTCGTAAAGGTTTTTTAATTAGATACAACATTAAGACAATCGTTTGTGTTCTGCTGCCCCTCAATATTTTTACTTTTAAATTTATTTAAATTGTAAACCTATAATATGTATTATTTCATTAGGTATCGGATTTTTAGGTTTATTTCTCTCTGAAATTGTTATTTTGTGACAAGCTCACATCTTTTGTTTTTTTCCGAATATCTTATATTTACGGGTAATTATTGTCACCTATTGACAATAACTATCTACCGAAAATATCCTAATAGAAGCCCTGGGCTTATATTTTTCAATACCCCTCATCGATTGGGCTTCTAATAGGGCATGGACTTCTATTAGAATATTTACGGTAAATGAAATATTATAAATTATTATTTATGAATCACCACTGTTTGACAGATTTGAAATTTTTTAAATATTTTTAGAAGATAAAATTTAAAAAAATTCAAATAGTGATTCATAAAAAATACTCATCTAAAATTCTAAATTCAAAATGATTTACTTTTATGAATCATACACAAAAATTAGTAAAACTTGTACATATTTAATGCCTAAATATATTCAAAATTATTATAAACTAACAAATAGTAGTATTTTCAAAATATTCGAAATGCTTTTTCCAAATTTTATTTTCTTCAACTTTTTAATTTTTATTGGAATAATATTTGTTAATTCTCTTTACGTAAAATTTAAATTTAATTTGAAATTTAATTGTGGCAATGAGCCAGCTAATGGACGCTTGATGGTTAATTACCGTAAAGCAATGTACACTGGAGTGAGTGTTTTTATATTTTTAATTATCACCTGAAGAGGAAAGAGTTGTGAGTTATGAGGACAACTCCCTACTCAATGGGCCAACACGATTTAAAAAACAAAACTTAATAGGGGGGTGTTGTATCTCGATTGGACCTCAAGTCTGGTCTCTAGTTAACTGAAACGAAATCAGTTAATTAGTATATATGGAAAAATTATACTAAATAATTCAACAATTTTAGTATACAAATGTGTTGGATGTTGTAATTAATAACGGAATTTTCAAAAAAGATGTAGTTGTCGATTTCGATCATGGTCAGAAATATTCTTTTGATGTCTTATTTCGAACAAACTGTTACATATTGAATAGAAACGAGGAGGTATGAAATTAAATTTTATGCCTAATTGATAGCGGGGAATATATCTGTTGTTATGTTATAATTAGGGCTGGACAAAATATGCACGAAAAATCGCTAAATATACGCATACATATGCAATGAAAAAGCCCAAAATATGCAGCAAAAGATAGTAAAATTGCGTTTTAAAATTTGTAAAATTTAAAGTAAAACACTAATTTAGCCGTTAAATTGCAATTTAAATGCCCTTCTAAAGATTTTATGGACTTAAAATTCATGTAAAAAATTTTCCAGAAAATTTTTTTACATGAATTTACATAAATTTTAAGTCCATAAAATCTTCTAGAAGGGCAATTTAATTGCAATTTAACTGCTAAATTAGTGTTTTTTGCTCGGGTATCCCGACTCCCTAGGTCATTTCATACCCGACTCCCGTTTCACGGGTTTCTTTCTTCTCCCGAGCATCACTACATCATAGGTACGTCGCTCTCATTCATGCGTCCTTACAGTCATATGTTGTTCCCATTCATACGTCGACTCGATTCGGTCCCGAGTTGACGTATCAACGAGATTCGACTCATATAGGGAGTTTAAATATTCGAATAATTAGCAAAAACCCCCAAGCCTATTTATACACAAAAAATAAATTTTTCTCATTATTAGTGTTGTGCCCATGATTTTAAATTTATTGGATGTTTAGATAAACGGAATAAATATATATGTGGTAAAATTGGTAATGAAGGCTGTCAGCAAGGAAACTCTTGGATAATGTCAGACTTTAATAGAGAAGGATTATATCTAACAAAATGCGAATTTAATTTTGCCATGCAAAACCCTTTGAAAAAACAAAATTTTATTGATTTGAAAGATTTATTGTTAAATGCTCCAGATTATATAAAATGGTTTAAGATGGATTCTTGTAGTCAATATAGTGCTTTTCATTCAACTCGTAGTTGTGTGGAAAATAAGAAAAATAAATTTTATTGTGGACATCCCAATAATGAGGTGATTTTTTTCAGACCTACACGAAACTCCAAAATTTTTTTTTGTGTGAAACAAAAAAACGAAATTAAGAAATCATACAAACCAACGAAATGAAACAAAACGTTTCGCAAAGGTCTAGTCAGAATTAAAAATCTAAAAATAATTATATCAGGCATATTTCAATTTTTGTCATATACTTTCCACAAATGTCTGTACGCAAATGTCCTATCTCATTAAATGTGATTTTGGCATTCCTAAAAAGAGGCCGCGGAAAAATTTAAATTTAAAATAATAACAAAAGGATAGGTAGGAAAAAAGTCTAGAAAATTTTTTAAACAGAGAACCACGAGCTCTACAATATAAACTCTTTAAATATTGAATTTCTAGAATAATTGTGGAAAAGAAGGATTTGACCGAATGGAGATATGTGACCACCCATACTATGGTTGGGAAAAGGCCTCATTCGAAAAAGATTCAGAAATACAGAAAATAGATGTCACACATCCAGATAATAATTGTGATAGGCCTTAGATTTTATTTAAAAGTATCATTAATTTTTTAAATCGCTTTCCCAAGCATAAGTAGTTTGTTTCGTTTCGAAACGAAATAACCAAAATTCCGGACGAAACGAAACAAAAAAAAGTAAGAAAATGCACCCCCAACGACGGGAATTTATGGAAATAATCATTAATTTTTAGTGATTTCTGTCTTATGAACAGCTGATCCCGGCCTTACAATAGCTAGGATTTTTGGTGACTTGTTAATTTTTACCTGTGGCTCAAATGCTTTTTTATTCTTATCCATTTGAACCGCTACAGGCAAAAATTAACAAGTTTCCAACTCAATAAATTTTAAAATAAATTACCGTATTTATTCTAAAGAAACTACTGAGTTTCTATTTTCTAACTCTTCCGTCTTGTGAGGTGACTAATTTTTATCTAGATATAATAAATATAATCGAAAATAATTTTAAAATATAAAATTGCCGTATTTATTCTAATGGACCCATCTGTCGAGTCGGTTTTGGGTTGGCGTTTGAATAATTTTCTTTGATCGGGAGTTCGGGTCTAAAGAAGTTCGAGTTTCGGTGGCATCCCTGGCTCAAACAGAAATTAGAGACGGGTAATTTTGAGAATCAAGATGGGAAACTTGAACAGAAAGTGGTAAGGATCTAGTGCTGGGAAGGCGAGATAACCATGTTCAATCTCGGCATCTCTAAAAGATCAAAAAAAGTGGCGAGGTTCTGTAATTGTCGTTAATATACATGTGGTTTTATTAGAATAAATACGGTATTTTGATACCCAATTTTAATAAAATAATTTTAAAGAAATAAAAAGATAAACTAAAAATAAATTCGAGTAAGAAAATAAAAATAACCAAAAAAGTAAAAGGGTCAAATCTCGATATAAGAGATGAAATAAAAGAAAGTCCTTCTTATAAATAAACTTTGACTTATTATAAAGGTCAGAAGTCTCTTATATTGAGCTTTGATTGAAAAAGATGTGTTTTTTGGATATCCATGATTAGACTAGAAAATTTACTTTTAAGCTAGGCAAACTAAAAAAAAATTTTTTTATGAAATATAAACAATTATCAGTCTTGTGACTAAAAATGCGGAACAATAGCGCGTTAGCACCGGCTAATTTAAAAAATAAATAAGGACCCTCAAAATAAACGCAAAAAATCATTCACATTCTCTCGTTACCCAAAACAAAAGTAAAATAAAAAATAAAATAGATAACCAAAAATATAACCGTTTAAAGAAAGTAAAAATTTCTAAAAACTACTTTAAATAATCCCAAAAACCCCCTTCTGTCCACAAACATTTTTTCACTTTTCTCTTTCAATTTATGAAAATTTGTGTGTTTTGTTTTAATATTGTGTAGGATTTTATGGATCATGGCTTGATTGCCCCGCATGATGGTGGTAGCTTGATTGTCCTGGATAACCATAGATTGGGTTTCCTTGATGATCATATTGTCCTGGAGGATTTGAATAAACTTAGAATTTAATTTTTATTATAATATAACAACCTGTCCACTGCGGACCATGAACTTGAGAACCATCGTATGGATAATTCCACGGATAATGGCTCGGTTGCCCAGAAAAATACTGGATTGGAGGAGGACCTTAAAATTTAACGTTTTTTAACAACAAATATCTAGGGTGGGAGAGACCAAGTTATTTCTGAAAATTCGAAACTTAAAGAGTTTCTCTAACTCATAGAGGACTATGAGAAAATAAATTAATGTATGAGAGTTGGTCCCTCCCAATTTTATTGTATGGGTGTTGTCCTGGAGGATTATAGCCTGGCAGGGGGTATGGATGACCTTAAGTTAAATTAATATTTTTACCAGAAAAATCTTAATGTTAAAAAGGGGCCAAGAATCTTTTTTGGAAATCCCCGAGACTTAAATTAAGACTCATCATCTTTTTGGGATATATATCAGCTCTTTAATCGGTACCTGGCACGCCCGGATAAAAATTCTCCCATGGTAGAATGTGTACTGGATCCTTGTCTATACTGGATCCTTGTTTATCATCTTCATCAGACTCTTGATCATCTTCTTCCTCATTATTATCATCACCGCCATTTTCATCGTCATCTTCATCGGTATGCCCACCATCATGCTCTGCCTCTTCTTTTTCACTTTGAATTTCACTTTCTCTTAAGCTGAGTTGCGGAGGAGTTGGGTCCACCGAAAGTTCGGCACCGGCCGGAGTTTCTGTTTCACCACTCAAACGGAATTTCTCCCAATTAAAATAAAAATTTATATCGAGAATTGTATTCTCATATTTAGAGTCTGCCTCGTTGTTTTGATCATCACGATTTATACAGTATGTTAGCTAATAATGAAAAAAAAACATGCAAATTTCTGAGAATTTTTAGGTGTTCAGAAGGATATCGGGGAATTTGGGAAATTTTCCAAATTTTCGATATCCTAAAATCCCTCTTAATACCTCCAACAAACTCTCAATATCTCTTTCCCAACTTCTCAATATCCCTCTTAACCCGAAAATCTTTCGAGGATACTCTTACTTTTCTCAACCCGACTATAGCACTCCTAATCCATTTTTAAACGTTAATTATCATTTAAATTATATTTTTAACCCCAAAATTGCCGTATTTTTTGTAATAGGGCTTCTGAGGCTCTTTTTTCGACCATCCCACAAAAAAGGCTTTATTAGAGTGGACACTAATTCAGAATGGGGTTAATACGGTTTTTATCAAAAATAATAACCGTAATTAGCCCATAAACATCGAAGTTATTTTTCTCATTAAAATTTTTATTTTTTCCTTTTATTATTTTCATAGCTATTTGTTTTCTTGTTTCAAACTTCTCTTCATATTCTTTAAAAAAATTTTCAAACTCCGTTTTTTTCGTTTCAATTTCTTTTTTACTTCCTTCTAAATGGAGCATTTGTTTTTCGTGTTTATGTTTTTCAAATAAATAAATTAAATAAATAATTGCTGGTTTTTCTTTAATTTGAAGTAATGCAATATTCATTTTCTTTACTTCTTCAGCTAAAAAATATTTATTAAATTTAATTTTAAAAATACTAGAAAATTTTAAAATGTTTTTCTACCGAATGGTCTCCAATCTAAAACCTTTTGTTAGTTATTGCTAGGTGGAGGTAATTGCTTTACCGACTAAACCCTCAACATTCACCTTTCGCAACAAATCGCCGTTGAAAAAATTGTACCTTATAATTAGGTATATGTCTTGATCAATTCCGCCTAGTTAAAATGAGATCAAAGGTCCGTTGAGTCTCACCTATAAGTCCCAAAAGTACCTATTATTCTATTAAAAACCGGGAACCCGCCACAATATCCCTTCCGATATCAGTTAATATACATATATACTTTCAATGGAGTCATGTTGATATGAACTGCTACTTGCTATCTCTTTTCCTTTTAGACTACTTTGTTGCTCATTCATTTTATTCAAATAATCACTATATTTTGATAAAAATTCTTCTATTTTAACAACTCCAAATAATAGGTCGACATCCTTGAGTGTAAAAGAAAAATATTTTCAGGACAGTGCAAAAAGTAGGGCGAATAGTTCAAAAATAGGGCAAATGCCCTATAAATAGGGTAAAAGATTCGCCCTGGTTAATCCACACTAAGATTGGCGGATCCGGATCCGAAAAAGGCCGGATATACGGATCCGGATATCTGAAGGTTTCCAACTACCTTAATCTACGCCCGTTGAAATGAACATTCTCTTCATTAGGAATGTCGGGGGAATGCACTGACGGGCCCGAATCTTAATTTAAATTCCTCAGCAAACCTCTCCATTTATAAGTTAGTAAACTAAAAAATAAAAATGACCTGATAAAACTTTTTAATTATTTTATAGTTTTCAGCAATCCCATACCATATTACTTCAATATAGTTTCCAATACGTTTCAATTCAGATTTTATTTCTTTCGTAGGCAAGCTTAAAGTCCTCACTGTTTTAGTAAGCAAATTACTAGTACTCTTTTCCACTTTGACTTTGGCAGATTTTTTATCTAAAAATTTCCGAATAAACTAATATAGAAACCGGCCTGGTGTCGAACTCTACTCTAAACTATTAGTCTCAGTCTCTACTTTGAACTACTCTGGAACACCTCACTCCCGTTTAGGCTCTCCCCGCTTCCTCCGCTTTTCGTAAAAGTCACACCTTTTCGATTCTTTTGTATCTCGCTCTTTAAAATACGGCAAAGCCAGGGAACAAACTCGATTTATTCGATAGACAGTTATTTAGGATTTAAAAATATTTTTTTTACTTTTTATTTCAAAATCGGGCATCTCTAATTTTTTTCCAACTAACTGTTTTGCGTGTAATACATTTTTATAATATGTTTTATAATAATCTGAACGTATCGCTTCCAAAGTAGTTTCCTTTTTTTCTTTTAAATTTTGGAAATCATTTGATTTAAATTTTGAGAAACACTCATAGAAATTAAATCTTTAATTAAATTATTTGTATAATGCAGTCGGGTCTAGTTCGACTGCGATAGTGTCCAAGGTAGAATAACAGAAATAACAGAATAACAGCACTCGAGGAGGTGCGAACTATTGGTCAGAATTTTTTCACCTTGCTAAAGGGTTGGTACCAGGGATGGGACGGGTTACCTGAACCCCGATACCCGAAACCCGGAATTCTTTTCGACCCAAAACCCGACTTTTTACATGGAATTTTTTCCATAAAACGTAGAATTTTTGCAATGGACCAGTGGTCTTTCGGCCCCTCAATCCCCCTTAATCCTCACAAATCCTTCGATATCTAACCGAAATCCTTTTAAGAATGATTTGCCTATTTAAAACGATTAGGCGGGTGTTAAACGATCTACCTATAGGGATACAAGAGAAGCATTAGTCGTCGCCCCGGCAGCTCAGTGGTTTATCTTTCTATTAATTTTGAGAAAAATACTAAGGAAATATTTTCCCCATTCTTGTCACTGTTCGAGACACTTATTAATTATTTTAAATTTTTACTTACCCTTGACTGTCGATCTAAATTTAAAAATAAATAGTTAGAATTCTAGCTTATTTGACAAGGTACCACCTCAAATTAGTGGTCCGTAAATATTGGCAAGTTTAACAAGAAGTTTGAGATTTTTGAATTTTCGAGAACTTCCCGTCCAGTCCCAGATTTTTCCTCAGAATTTTATAAAGGAAGACCCAAATATTGAGCATGTTTGAAGTTGTGTATTTGTGTATTGGGAACCTGATTAACTCTGAAACTCTTTCCAGAATGTCTTACACCCTTCCAATGTTCCTCTTATTCTGTGTCTGGACTCAGCACGGCCTCAGGTTGGAGAATATGTGACAAGTAGGGTTGTCGGTTCCTGAAAAATCTTCGGATATCCGGAATCGAACCGAAGAACCGAAAAATCGTCGGTTCTTCGGTTCAGTTCGGTCCAGAACCGACACCCCTAATGACAAGTAAAAAACTTGATCTATATTTTAACAACCTTATTAAATATTTCTTTTTCGCGTTGAGAGTACTCTTCAATTTTATTTTCGATTTTACCCAGTGTTTCAGGTTTTAATTTAAATTTTTTATTCATAAATTGGTTTTTTATGGAATTATATATTCTAAATTTTGATCGTTCAAGTTTAACAATTTCGTTTAGAATTTCATAATCGTCTAAATATTCTATTTCCCTCAGAATTTCTTTTATCGTATTATTTTTGATATCCAAGTCATTATAATATTCCGGTTGTGTAATTATTTTTAAATCTTCTAATGCTTTTTTATAATCGGCTTTATGTTCTTAAATAAAAAATGAGTATAATAGCTAAATATTGTAAAGAAAGGAGATCCAGCTAGCATTTAAAACGCTTGCTAGAGACTATTTAGTATGGTTCGAGTCCAATTAACGGATCTGTACTATTTTTTCCTTGCAAAAATAAATGAGTTATAATGTAGAAAATAATTATATTTTTAATTTTTATTTCTAAATTTAAATTAAAATCAGAATTTTTGCCTGCTGCACTTAAAAGGAAGAAATTTGGCTTTTTGACCTTCCAATTTTTTTCTCAAAATTTTCGTCGTCAAATCCCTCTCTTCAAATCCCTAATCCTCTATATTCCTCCAAATCGCTGTATCCCATGTAACCATCCTTAATACAAAAATCCCCTTATTTCCTTAGCTAGAATTCTATTGAGGGATTAATGAGGTTATCAGCGGATGAGATATCAGAGGTATGAAATGATTTATATGTAGGACATCAGGGCCCGTACAATAAAATCGGGGTTTGGGTTATTTAACCCCTACCCGCAGGGTTAAATAACCCTCAACTCGGGGTAAAAATGTTAATTTATTGTACGGAATTTATTGTGCGGATTTAACCCGGGGTTGGGGGTTATTTAACCCCGGGTTATTTAACCTGGTTATTTAACCCGGTCATTTAACCCCGATTTTATTGTACGGGCCCAGAGGTTTAATGGGATTTGAATTGATATAGGCTGTATATTAAAGCGTAGTGATTACGAAGATTCAAAGGATATAGACCAATTAATGAAGATTAGGAGGGATAACAAGGATCCCCTGATACGTCCAAATCCCCTGATATCCCTCTCAATCCCTTCATATGCCTCTCTCATTATCCCAAAATCACTGGTATCCCATGAACCCACAGTTAGTCCCTCCAAATCCCCTTAAACCCTCCAAATCCCCTTAAACCCTCCAAATCCCCTTATATCCTCAGATATACACCTTAATACCTTCAAATCCTATTTATCCCTAAAAACTTCTTATATCATCTCTAATTCCTCCATCTCCCCCTTAATTTTTGAATAAATTGACGAAAATAGACCGAAAACGACTTATTTTTGAATATTTTTTTCACTACAAATTTTTCCCTAAACCCCCGTACCCCGACTCGAACCCCGAGCATATTTTGCTCCCCCGACCCGAACCCCGCCCCGAAACAATTCGAAAACCCGTACCCCGACATGCTTACCCCCGAGCGTTCGGGGTCAAACCCTAATAAAAACCTAAAAACTCTCTTTAGTGATAAGTCGCTTCAAAGCTTCTGTGATGACGGTCACTCTTTCAGGACGCATAAAATGTGTACAGTTCTGTTCCAGCTGACCTCTGATCAGTTTTTCTACGTCCCTTTTATGTGAGATCCCGTCATCACGGAAGCTCTGAAGACTTATCACGGATAGAAAGAGAAACAGAAAGAGAACAGTTTGCTCTGCTCTTGCAATCATTTTTAAATGAAAAAAATCTCTTTCAAAAAAAATCAATTTAAAATTTTACTATTGATGAAGACCTTTTATGTATGATTCTTTACTTATACCTATATATAAATGATTAAATATACATGGGAGCAGGCCAACTTACCGCGAGCCCAACTTACCGCAGAGCTATAACTTTGGTCAGAATTGTCGAATCCGGTACGTCTTGGTATGTTTCGATGCGCCTCGACGAGCTGAATCGAACCATACCAGGGCGCCCCGGATTCGACAATTCTGAACGAAGTTATAGCTCTGCGACGAGTTGGGCTCGCGGTAAGTTGGGGTGTACCCAATATACATATTATATATTTAAATTTATTTACAAATAAATACTTAAAAAAAATTTTTTTTTTAATTTTATTTTTAAAGAGTTTGAATTTTGTTAAACTACCAAATTATTTATTTAATTTTCAAAGTTATTTATTTCAAAAAAAATATTTTTTTTAAATAAATTTATTTTAGATTGATTATTTTTACGTATATCCTCTCCCTTACTTTTAATTTATATATTCTTTTTTTTTTATTTTTTAGAATGCTTTAGAAAAAAAATTTTTTTTAAGTTGAAGGTCATAAAAAATATTTTTTTTAGAAAAAAAATATTTTAGAAAAATTTTTTTTTAATTTTAAAGAGTTTTTCGAAACGATTTTTTTGTAAAAAAAGATAATTCAGAGTGTTAAAATGTTAAAAACACACACAAGCTGAATAAACGGTTAAACAAAAAAAAAATAAAAATTAAAGGGAATTCTCCGTTCACATTTTACTTTTATAAGTAATCAATAAAATAGCAAGTACTGACTAATTACTTACAATTTAAATAAAAAAAACTTTTCAGATTTTACATAATGTTTATTTCTTAATTCTTTTATTATTTAATTTATTCTAAAAACAACAGCAACGTTAAGAAAAACATGGTTTGGATAAAACCGGAATATTTACTTTTTGGTCAAACATTTTGGTTTGTTTTTGTTTTTAATTTATAAAACATTAAAAACATTCTGCAAAAATAAACTTTCCGTAATATATTTCCGCAAAAACATTTGAAAGTTGTATTAAAACATGTTGACGAACTTTCCGGAAAACAAATTTTTCCGGAAATTCTATTTGAACATTTCCGGAATGTTTATTTAAAAAAGTTTTTCTGGAAAACATCCAAACATTGTTTTTATTTTTTTAAACTTTCCTGAAAAAGTTTTTAAGTTTTATTAAAGCATGTCGATAAACTTTTCAGGTAAAGAAACTTCATAAACACAACAAAACATTTCCTGGGAGTTGTTTATTTGTTTAAAACATCTTCCGGAATGTTTTTTCATATAAGTTTAAAACCAGCTTTTTCCGGAAAACATTTTTATTTTCAAAAAGTTTCATTTATTTTTAAGGCAGAACGAACGCTCAAATCGATACTTTATTTTACAAAAGAGGAAAGGCCATGATACTGGCAGTCCCTGTACAACAACTGAATTAATTGATGGACAACACGATCGACAGGTTTTTAAAGGATTTTTAAAATAAATTTTGAAAAAAAATTATTTAAAAAGAAGACAGGGTCAGTATCTACAAGAAATACTTCAACTAGCAGTGATGGAAATCAATCAAGTTTGGGGGCTCTTTTTGTTTCTACATTTGATGCAATATTTGACACGCGTCCACCTCCGTATAGAATTCTTTATCAACGGGATTTGGAAGATGGGCAGATTGCTTATAGTTAGTTTGTTTCTCCTTTAAAATTTTTTTTAATGTTTTCCGGAAAGTGAAGTTACTGAAGATGTTTTTGTATGTTTTAAGGATGTTTTTTGTGTTTAAATTGTTTTCCGGAAAGGTTTATTTCTTATTGCTATTTTGGTTTATTTGAACAGTTTTAAACAATTAAAAACATTTTCCGGAAAATGTTTTTTCTTTTGATTTAGACTTGTTTTCCGGAAAATCTATGGGTAAAATGTTTTTCCGGATAATTATTTTTATTATTTTACCGGAAACTTTGTTTTATTTTTCTCTAAACATTGTTTTCCGGAAATGTTTTGTTTGTTTTGCTTATATTTTGTTTTAAGTTTAAATTGTTTTCCGGAAAAACAATTTATTTTACTTAAACATGTTTTATAAATTAAAAACATTTTCCGGAAAGGAGTTTTATTTCTTTTTATTTAAACATTGTTTTCCGAAAAAGTTTTGTGTTTTTATTATTTAAGTTATTGCTGTAGCTGTTGATTGGGAAGAAATAATAAAAGATTGGGATGTTTTGGAACAAACAATTATGCCTGTTTTAAACGCTCTAGAAGATAATGAAGAAGAATTGTGTAAATTTGTATTAAGCAAAATTGAGGGTTTATTGGCTTCTAAAAATGAAGAAGTTGAGAAAAATAAAAAATTGGAAAATAATTTGGATAAAAATGAAATAAAAAAGGAGGAAAATAAATTGTTGTTGTCTTCTTTGGATGGACAGGATGAGGAGGAAGACGAATTGGAACAAGTTACAAATGCAGCAATTCTTCGAAAATTTCAAAAACTTTTTGAAATGTCGGCAGATGAGAAGCTCGTTAATTGTAAGAAATTTGAAAATGTATTTTTTTTGTATTTTCCGGAGAGTTTTTTGTGTTTTTCCGGAAATGTATTTTTATATTTTCGGAAACAAACCGGAAATTTTTTTGTGTTTTCCTGGAATTTTTTTGTGTTTTCCGGAAATTTTTTTGTATTTTCCGGATTTTTTTTTGTGTTTTCGAGAGAATTCTTGTTCTAAAATTTAATTTTTTCTTTTGCAGATTATTCCTGTAGTTATTGGAAAGGAAACAAGCCATTTCAAGGCAAATTATATTTATCAGTCAATTTCCTATGTTTTTATTCTTTTATTGTTGGAAATGAATTAATTGTTAAATTGAGATGGACAGATGTTTTGGTATTTTAATTTTTAAAAAAATTTTTAGAAAATTTTTTTAGAAAATGTCTCACAACAATTCTATGCTATCCAGAAGTCTTAAGTTTTTGTGTTTTTGTTTTAAAGTTTATTCCATTTAATTTTAAGTTATTATATTTTTAGTCCTCGTCAATTCCAATATATGCACTCACAATACAGATTAGATTTTGAATTATTTTCACTAATTTTGGGAAAATCATTGCCATGGCAGCCTGCTGATATTTTCTTTGTTCGTGCATTCCGTGTTGGTAGTTTATTTTTTTAATTTTCTAAATTTAAAATTTTTTTTAAATTTTTTTACTGTTTTTATTTAAAATTTTAGCTTTTGGATGTAAATCTGACGGGTATTTTGACATTTCGCGATTTGGCTTGTTTTTTGAGTACATTACTTCGAGATGAACCTACCGAAAAATTGACTTTGCTTTATAGGTATTTTTAGTTTTAAAAATATTCAAATAATTTTATTAAATTTCTAGATGTCACATTCCTCCAGCATTTAACATGTCTGATTTGGACGAAATTATACCAAATTCTGTTGATGTTAATTTGACTGATGGTATGTTTGTTTAAATTGTTTTTCTTTGAGTAATATTTGTTTTAAATATGTTGGCGTGTTTGTTGGTACTATATTAAAGTGTTTTATTCGTATAAATTGTTTTCCGTAAAGTTTTTTGTTTTTATTTATGTTTGTTTTTGGAGAAACATGTTTTTGTGTTTATTAATTTGTTTTATTTATTTTCTGGAAAACTTGTTGTCATATGAACAAATTAATTACTTGTTTTCCGGATGTTTTAAATTTATTAGCAACTTGTTTTTACAATTTTAACTTTTACTCAAACTTTATAAATAAACAAGTTCTCAACTTTAGATAAACAGGAAGAATCATGTTTTGAAGCAGGCGATGTTTTAGGTAGCGATAATAATGCAACACCTGCAAAAACTGATGATGAAGCAACAACAAAAGAGGAAACAAATAAAATTAAAGAAGAAAACAATTTAATTAAAGAAATTGTTGACAATCCAATTATTAAAATGAGTGTTAGTTCTTCCCTTCCAATTTTGGATAATCAACAACAACGATTATCTTCATCATCTTCATCATTCTCACTTGGAACAACTCTATCTATTGTAAATTGATTTCTTTTTTAATTAAAAAAATTTTTTTTGAAACAGGCAAGTACAAATGTCAACTGTAACACTAAAACAAAATTAGGGGAAAATGAAGAAAATGTAAATAAATGGTTTCCGTCAAAAGAGGAAAATAGAAATTTAAAAATTAATAAAAAATTTAAAAAACAAATTATAATAACTAGTTGTTCGTCTCCCTCAATTTCCACTACTGCTACAGCATTAACTATAAATGAAGATAATAATAACACTCTTTTACGTTCTATGACTACAACAGATGAAACTTTTACGGAAGAAGAAAGTCGTAGCGAATTTAGTGGTAAATTTTGTATTTTTTTTTGTATTTTTCCGTAAAATACAATTTTGTTTTTAGAATTTTCTTTATTAAACACGGATAACCGTCTTCTTCAACGACAAAAACTTTTAGACGAAAATGATAGCAAAACAACAAATGTTTGCCGGAAAATTAAACCGGAAAGACCTTTACAAACACAACTTGAACATATTAATCAAGTGAGTGTTTTTTCTTTATTAAAAACAAATTCCGGAAAACAAGTTTTTAGAAATCTTTCTAGTTTTGTTTAAATAAATAAATAAACTTGTTTTAGAACTTGTTTTCCGGAAAAGTTTGTATTTTTTCCGGAAAACAAGTTTGTTTCTATTTTTATAAAATATATAAAAATATTTTCCGGAACGTGTTTTTCCGGAAAAATGTTTTCAGGAAAGTTTTCCGGAAAGATTTCGAACATCGATTTTTTCTCAAAACAAAACAAAACATGTTTCAGATTCAATTTATTCAATTTTGGAAAACAATTTATGATATGATTGGAAGCATGAATATATTAAACAATAATAATTTATATTCTCCCTCAACATCTACACAAAGTGAAGGGGCATTTTTATTACCTCCTCCTCATTTACCTTCTCAAGAAGAGGATGCAAATTTGTTTAATTCTTTAGCTTTTGCTGGTACTTTATTGTTACAGTTGGGAGATGCTAATAAAAATCATCGGTTAGAAGAAAAAATTTTTTTTGAAAATTATTTTTTCTATGTTTTATTTAATTCTGAAAAATATTTCAGAAAAAAATATTTTATTTTTAGAGAACAAGTAGAACGCCAAATAGTTGAGGCATTAGGTGAAGATGCTAAGGCAACAATGTCTGTTGCAATGAATTTAGCTGAAGATGACGAAGACAACAATGAAAAGACAAAGAAACCTGGAGATTTAAATTCTTGGTGGCTTCTAATTTTTTTTAAATTTTTAATTAATAAAAAATTATTTTTTCTAGTATTAAAGACGGTGAATGGCGTTTATCACTTCAACAAATTATTGCTACAGTTTTGGCTCAACCTTCTCTTGCAACATTTTTTGAAGGAAAATATCCTTTATTTTTATTAAACCAACAACAACAATCGCCTTCTTGTAGTACAAATACATCAACAGCTTCTTCTCCTATTAAAACATTTCCAAATAATTAATGAAGTGAGTGTTTTTCCCTTTAAAACAAATTTTCCGGAAAACAAGTTTTTAATTTCGATTAATCTTTCTCTATTTGTTTAAATGAATAAACTTGTTTTCAGGAAAATTTATATATTTTTCCGGAAAACTACTAGTTTATTTTACAACTTCAAATGTTTTTCCGGAAAAATTTATAACTATACTTTTCCGGAAAAGTAGGCATTTAAATTTCCAACATCAATTTTCCGGAAAACAAGTTTATTTTTTTCTTGAATAAACTTCAAAACTTGTTTCTGAAAAACTTGTTTTTTTTAATATAAACCATTTTATTTTTAGAAATTTTTATTTTTATCTCTACTTGTAATTTTTTTCTTCTAGATTCTTCTTCCTTCTTTAATGTTTATCTACCATCCAAAAAATTTTTTCAAATATTTGTATAAAATCAAACTCATATCAACAACAACAACCAACATTTATTTTGGTAAAATAAGACATGTTTTTATTTAAATTCAATTTATTCCTCTTGGGAATGCAATCAGTAAAAACTTAAACCAAAAATATATAAATATATATTTATCTGTTTATTTTACAAAATATTCATGTTTGACTTCAAATGTATGTTTTTAAAATAACACATTTTTAAATAATAATCTAAACATGTTTTTGTCTCTTAAATGTTTTTGTCTTATATGTTCGTTTTAAATTGTAAATTGTTTTAAAAACTTAAAACTTTAATGTTTGTTTTACATGTTTTTCCGGAAAAATCAGAATTATGTTTATAAGTAATTCTTTATTAAAACTTTCCGGAAAGTTCTGAATTATTTTTTTCCGGATATGTTTTCGTTAAATCTCTACATAAAAATCAGAATTATTTTTCCGGAAGACATTTTCGGAACAATCAGAAATATTTTTTCCAAATGTGTTTTCGTTATAAGTATTTATTTTAATAATCAATTATTCACACAGAAAGCCTTCGGGAAAAATCAGAATTATATATTTTGTTCTGTATTTTTAACCTTCTCTATTATTATTTCCGGAATTTATATCATCACTCTCTATTAAACGTCTAATTTTTTTATATTAATGCCTTACAATTATTTTTTTTACTTTAAACGTGTAATTGCCTCATACATACATACATTATTTTTTAAATTTAACTTTTTTTCTGCTATATCTAGTTTTTAAAAAAATATTTTTTATTTTAAATATCAACCAAAAATTGTTTAGTTATTTTTTACAAATTTTAAATAAATTATTCTGAATCAAAAAAAATTTTTTAAATTACTTATAGGGAAAATTAAATAATAAAAAATTAATTAATTTAATTTGATGGAAAATTAATGGAAAATTAAGTTTTTTTTAGTTTATAATTAATTTTAAATTAATTTTTTAGATCAATATAATTATTAAAACAGATTTTTATTTCTTTACAACGGTCAATCACTCATTTTTCAATGGCTCTTTTTAATGGACCACACAAAATCAACAACAAATGCTTCTATTTTTAAATTTGCTTTGATTGTAATAACATTTCTAGAGCATAAACATAGAGCATAACATTTCTATTAAGGTAGATTTATTAATTGACTTGTTTTTAAGTTATTAGTTTATAACGTGAGATCAAACTTGACAAAAATTGTAAAACAAATATGTTTGCAACTTTTTGCAGTTTTTAAAGTTTTACAATCTGTTTTACATTTGTTAAGTTTTTAAGTTTTACAATTCTTTTCATTTATATGATTTGTAAAACATTTTGCAAATTTAAAACAGTTTTATTTACTTTTACAATTTGTAAAAAATGTTTTTGCTATTCGTAAATAAATTGTAAAACTTCTTTGTATTAAAACTTTACAATTTGTATCAAGTTTATTTAATTTTACAAATTAATTTTTAATACTTTTCTTTTACAATTTCAAATGACTAGTAATCGAAACAAAAACATCAACAACTCCAACAAACGACAAAAACAACTTGGACGAATCTCCTCTCTTGGTTTGTTGTTTCCTCAATCATTTAATAATAATACAAACAAGCAACAACATCCGATAGTCTATCGAGGCCGTAGTTTTGTTAATTTACTTCCTCCTCCTTCAAGAATTGAACAAAATGGTGAATTTTATTTTTTTTATTTTTTAATATTGGGGGTATAGATTAATTATTTAAACGGAAATGGAAAGGTAATTAAATGCAAAAAAAAATAAATAAAAGTTTTGGGTTGTCATGACATTATATCTCTTTCATTTTTTTTCTGTTTAAGAATGTACTTTTATTAAATATTTTTTTTGTTTGGTTCTAATATTTCCTATTGGTCATTAATTCTTTTTTTTTAATTAAAAAAAGTGTTAATATAATAAATAATAAGAGAGGGAAAAGGGGGATTGGCGTTATTATTGTACTTATAGGTTTGTAGGTCCCACAAACATAATTCTCTCTTTTTATTTGTTTTTCTTTTTTTTTCCCTTGTTTCTCTTATAATTAGTTTTTACAAATTGTAAAATTTTTACAAATTTTTACACTTGTACAAATTGTAAAAACTTTATTCCCTTGTATTTTTATATGATTTGTAAAAACTTTTTTAAAAATTAAAACTTTTTTACAATTTGTAATTAGGTTATATTTAATTTTACAAATTGTAAAAACAATGTTCTTATATTCTCAATTTAATTGTAAAACTTGTTTTTACAAATAAGCGTTAAGTTTTATTTAATTTTACAAATTGTAAAACTTCCTATTTTATTTGATTTGTAATTTTAAAACACTCTTAAATATTAAACTTGTTTTTAAATTTAAATCTGTTTTATAATTCAATTTTAAAAATTTAATAATTTAATTAATTTAGCACTTCCACCATTATTATGCACTCGTGTCAACAGTGACAAATTTGTAAATTACATGAGTGGTTCTCCGCCCCCTCTTCCATCTAGTGATTTGAAGGATTCCTCAAAATCATCATCATCGCCTTCTTCTCAATCTATTCAAAGACAACAACAACAACATTACCAGAAAAAGCAAAACCAAAGGCGTCGTCCATCCTCGGTTAGTGGGAGCAATGTTGATGCTATTTCTGTTGTGCGTCATGCTCCAATGTAGGTTTTATGTTTTTATAAAGTATTTTTGTATTTTCTTAATTTTCTTTAATTCTGATTTTTGGTTTCTTTAGTTTTGTATTTTTATTACCTATGTTCTCCTTAATTCTGATTTTTATACAATTCTGATTTTTGTATTTTCGAAAATTCTGATTTTTGTATTTTTGGTTTGTATTTTTTCCTTTTTCCCTTTAATTCTGGTTTTTGTATTTTTTCTTTATTAATTACTCCAAATATTTTTAAAATTAATTGATCATTTTTACACTTTAGTAAAACCTTTAAAAATTAACTCATCATTTTTAAAGATGATTTTTTTGTTTATTTGCTTTTTAAATTATTATTTTTTTTTATTTTTCATAATATTTCTATGATATTCTTTTTTTAAATAAGAAATAATAACACAAAACAGCTGTTTATTTTTGGTTATTAAAAATTTTTTTTATTTTTCTTTAGCAGCTAAATATTTCCCTTAAAAATGATTTTTTTGGAAAAACACAGAAATATAGTATGTTATTCTGATGTTAAATACAAGACCAGAATCTTTAAAAATACAAAAATCAGAATTTTCGAGAAAACACAAAAATACAAAAAAAATACAAAAATAAATATAAAATCAGAATCCGAAACAAACAAAAAATTAAATCAGAATTAAAAACACACCAGAATTTTAAAAATACAGGAAAAACCAGAATTATTCTATTAAAATACAAAAATTTAATTAAAATACATTCTATTAAATTAAATTTTTACTTTCCTTGCTTATTTATTATTCATTTTTATCCATTTTATCTCATCCATTTTTCAAAAAAAAGTTTATCCCGAAAAGTTCCATTTATATAATTTTAGTATTTTTTTTTCACTTTTCATTTTGTGATGTTTATTATTTTTTTCCCACATCAACACGCGCACTAATCCCTCCTAACTTTCCCCTTTCCCCTAATTTTCCCTATCCTAATCTAATTTTTTCGTTTATTTTTCTATTTTTCAACTTGGACGGGGAAAAAATAGGAAAGCTCTAGTAGTATTTAGTAATAAGCTAGTATATATTTTTTATGTTTATATTTAGATAGGGAAAAGGGCAAAAATGGGGGGTTAAAAAGAGGGTCTTGTACTCTAAAGCTTTTGCCATAATTTTTTGGGTTTTTTAAACAAAGCCCAAAAATTTTTTAAATTTAAAATTTTTGAATTTTTTGGATATGATTTTTTAATTATTTGTTTACAAAATATAAATAATTTTTCAAAATAGCTAATTTTTTTGAGTCGGAAACACCAAAAATTATGTAAATTTTTGGGGGGCTTTTTTAAAAACAATAATTTTTTTTTTAATTTACTGATTCACTAAATTTAATTTTTGGAATATTTTAGGATATAGAAACTTCAAAAAATTATTTATTTTTTATTTTTCTTAAATCTATATTTTTTCCTTTTTAGTGAAACAATTTTAAATTAATGTAATGAAGGCTCCCAAAAGTTTTTATTTTTTTTTATTTTTTATTCTCAATTTCCCTCCATTATTATGCCATTTTTGCTTTTAGAGCCCCATATCATTTACATTAAAAACAGACAAAAATGGAGGGAGAAACCAGGACCAGACCACCACCACCATCAATATCCACTACTTTAACAGGCATTCCCGCTTTTATTCTCTCTCGTTTTTTTTTTATTTTTTAATTTTCAATTAAATAAAAAGGGAGGTGGAGATTGGCACGGCTCTTTAAAAAATAAATATTTAATATATATTCATTTATAGGAACGGTGTCAAAAAAAATTTATTTTTTCTTTTAAATTTTATTTATTCTATGAATATTTTTTGAGAACAACTTTTTTTTTGGATTTTTATAAATAAGAAAAAAAAATTTTTTTCCAAATCTTTAAAAGTAGTATGACCTTATAGTAAAATGCCTCAAAAATACTAAATTTAAGGATATCTGTTTGTTTTAAATTTTGGTTTGGTTTCTTCTCCCCCTCCGCTGTGTTAGGGAAGTTGTCTAAACGATTTATTTATGTCTTATATTTAGATTTCCGACTTTATCAATTTTTACAAAAATCCTAAAGAATTTTTTCCAATCCACTCCTTTTTCAAGAAAATTTTTTTTAATAATTACAGATTAATTTTAAAAGATTAAAGAAGCTATTTATAGGGGGATTTTTTTTTATAATTCTTTCTTCCTTATCCTAAAATTAGGGAAAAAATTGAAGCGCTTTTAAAATGTCTAAATTTATATTTGTATTTAAGTATTTAATTATTTTAGAAGCTTTTTAAAAAAAATTTTTTGAATTTTATTAAAATTGACAAAAAATCTCTTTTTTCATACTGATACTTATTTTTAATCTTTTAATTTTCTTTAATTTTTAATTAATTTAATTTTTTCCTTTTTTTTTGTCTTATAAATTCCAAAAAATTTAATATTTAAATATGCAAAAAAAAATTTTTAAAAAATTATAAAGAAATTTTTCCAAGGCGACAATTTTCAACATCAACTACACCTATAACAACAATAATTTCCTCCTCTCCTCCTTCAACCTCCCAACAAAAACAACAAAAAGAAGAAGAAAAGCAATTAAATTTAAAAATGTTTAAAAAAGACGAAAAAGAAGAAGAAGAAAATACAACAACAACAAATTTAATTAATTGTAGCCTTAAAGAAAGTACAAGTTGTGGGGATCAACAACATGAAATTGTAAAAAGACAAGTATCTAATTCGTTGGATGTTGAAATGGGGCAGCCTAGAAGCAAGTGTTTTAATTAATAAATACAAAGAAAATACAAAGAAAATACAAGGAAAATACATAAACTTAATAAAACAATAAAATCAAAATACAAAATCAGAATTTTGTATTTTTGTTGTTAATTTTAATGAAACACATAGAATTCTGATTTTATGTAAAACTTGAAAATACAAAATAATTCTGATTTTTTATAAATATTTAAAAATAAAAATAATTTTTAAACTTGTTTAGATTCAAGTTTTAAAAGCAAAATTCTGATTTATAAAAACAAAAAATACAAACAAACTTTGTTTCAGAATTTATTTTACAACTTTTTTCAAAACTTAAAACTTGTTTCTAAACTTGTTTTTTTTGTTTTATAACTAAAACTTGGATCTGAACAAGTTTAAAAATTTTAAAACTTATTGATGTTCTTTGGATTTAAGTTTTATCAAAACTTTTTGTTTTTAAACATTCTGATTTTTCTTTCTATTTTTAATTAGTTCGTTCAACCAGTACTACGGGAACAGCATCATCAACTATTGATAAAAGAAGTACTTCACAACATAATCAATTACAAGAGAAAGCTTCACTAAAAAGCAGTTTAAAAATTGAGGTGTTTTATTTGAATGTTCAGATTCAAGTTTATCTTTTAATTCTGAAAAAATTCTGATTTTTAACCTCAAACAAAATAAACTTGCCAAAACAAGTTTAAAACTTACTAATGTTCAGATTCAAGTTTTTAATTTTTTAACCAAATTTAAATAAATAAACTTGAATCTGAACATTTAAATAAACTTGAATTTAAACCTGAATATTAAAACTTGGATCTAAACATTCAAATTAATATTAATTAAAACATGTTTTTAAGGATACCATTCTTCGATTAAATATTGGAGGAAGTTCTTATCGAATTAGAACTAGAAGCATTTTGAAACATGGAGCTGATACTTTACTTGGACGGTGAGAAAATGTTTTTTTAATTTTTTTATTTTTATTTTAAAGTTTTATTCGAATGGACGAACAACATAGAAGGGCTTGGGCTGATGCTTATTTTGAAGAGGAAAGTGAATATTTTTTTGAACGTGTTCCGAGATATTTTGATCCTGTCTATGATTTTTATGCTTCTGGAAAATTACATGTACCTAAAGACTTGTGTTTTGACAAGTTTATGGCGGAGGTGTTTTAAACTTTTTAAAATTAAAACTTGAAAACCAGATAATAAAATAAACTTGAATCCGAACATTTAAAAATTAATGTTGGAATGAATGTTTTAATAAAACTTGGAAAACAAACTTGAATACATTGAAAAATAAAACTTGAATCTAAACATACAAATGTTTAGATTAAATCTAAACATTTAATTTCCAAGTTTTAATTTTTCGATTATATTTAAAAATAAAACTTGAATCTAAACATTTGTTCATATTCAAGTTTATTTTATTTGTTTTTATTGAATTAAACTTAGAAACATTAAGTTTTAAGAAAATAAGAATTTATTTTGAACATTAAGAGAAATAAAACAACTTTTAAAACAAGTTTTGTTAAAAAATAAACTTGTTTATAAGACAAACAAGTTTATTTTTAATGTTCGAATTAAATTCTGATTTTTTTAAACCCTTATAATGTTTTTCTCAAAAGTCCTTTATATTTTTCAGCTTCGTTTTTGGTCTGTTTCCAAGGCAAAAGTCGATCAATGTTGTAGTCCTTTCGCCCAATATTATTTGTACAAAAAGACTAAAAATCTGGATACTCCTGTAGGTTTTTCTTTTTAAATTTATTTTTTAATTTTAAAAATTATTTTTTAAATTAAATTTATACAAAAATTCTCTCTCTTAAGGATGATCTTCCAGGATTTTTAAAACGCAAAACTTTTGACCCAGAAAGTTTTTTTCTTCTGATTTTTATATTAAATTAACTAACCCTTTTCTCCCCCAAAAACATTTAATTTTAACAATCTTTTCCTTTTATTCTTTTTAAATTTTAATGTTGTTACTCTTATTTATACCCCTAAAAACTCTTAAAAACTTCAAATTTTTCCCTTAACTATTTTTTTACTAAAATGTAAATAATTCTAACAATTTTGGATGTGTTCTAATTATAAATTAAAATTTAAAAAATTCTTTTTTCCAGGAGAAAGATCATTTTATCGGTCTCCGTTGTGCTAAAGTACGTAGACGTTTGTGGTTGATACTTGAAGGTAAATTTATTTTTTTAAACTTGAATCTGAACATGTTTATAATTTTAATTTTAAACAAACTTGAATCTGAACATTACTGTTATATTTATTAAAAATCAGAATAAAACTTTAATTTAATTTAAACATTTAAATAAACTTGAATTTATATAAAAACATCTATAAAACATCAAACTTTATTTAATTTATAATTCAAGTTTATTTAGATGTTTACATAAATTCAAGTTTATTTAAATGTTTGAATTCAAGTTTTTAGAAAATGTTTACTCTGATTTTTGATAAACATATAATTGTAATGTTCAGATCCAAGTTTATTTAAAATTAAAGTTGTAAACTTGTTTAGATTCAAGTTTTAAAAATAAATAAACTTTAATTTTTAATTTAAAGGCCATTCAAACTCAAAATGGTGGAAATTTTTTGAAATAACTTCAACTTCCTTTGTAGTCCTTTCAATAACAGCGCTCATTTTGGCTAGTATGCCTGAATTTCAAGTGCCAGATAATTCAAATCAATTAAATACAATGTCTCTTGGAAAACACTCAACAAACCCAACATACCCAAAAGTCAGTGGATTTACAATTTCAACAACAACGGTAAAATTAATTAAAAATAAAACTTGAAAACAATTAATTGTTTTTAAGGTTGTAAAGGACGGGGAAGAACATCGTATTGAAATGATTGAACATCCTGTGTTTAATTATGTTGAGAATATATGTGGTAAGTTTATTAAAAATAAACTTGAATCTGAACATCTAAATAAACTTGAATTTAAACATTTAATTAAACTTGAAACTAAACATCTAAATTAACATTAATTAAATAAACTTGTTTTTAAACAAATAATTAAACGTGTTTCTAAACAAATAATTAAACTTGTTTCTGAACAAATAATTAAACTTGTTTCTAAACAAATAATTAAACTTGTTTCTAAACAAATAATTAAACTTGAATTTCAACATCTAAATAAACTTGTTCAAGTATACATAAAACATCTAGGATACTCAAACTTTAATTAAATTAAATAAACTTGAAAATCAATCATCTAAACAATCAAGTTTATTTAGATGTTTAGATTCAAGTTTATTTATTTAAATTAAATTCAAAACAAAGTTTTTATTTTTTATAGTTATCTATTTTACATTGGAATATTTATTGCGTTTTTGGGTGGCACCAATAAAAGTAAAGAAAATATTTTTTTAATTGACAAGAATATTTTTATTTTTTCAGTCACAATTTGTAAAAGAATTTTTAAATATAATTGATCTCCTTGCTATTGCTCCTTTTCTTTTTGAACTTTTGCTTATTTTTGTAAGGAAAAAATCTCTTTTTAATTAGAAAAAAGTATTTTTTCTTCAGATTGGCATTAGAGGGGATAATATTCGGAAAGTTCGGTATGTTCTTTAAATCAATTTTGTCAAAAAATTTAATTTTTAGTTGGGCATTCCTCACAGTTCGCCTTCTACGGGTACTCAGAGTTGTTAGAATTGCAAAACTTGGTCGTTTCAGTCCTGGTATATAAATAAACTCGAATCCGAACATTTTAATTTGTTTTAAATTTAAATATGCAGGTCTTGCCAACTTTGCCTTAACTTTACAACGAAGCAAAAAACAAATGCAGATGGTAGCAATTGTGTTGCTTACTGGTGGGTAAATGCATAATATCATAAAATAAACATAAATAAAAACATCTAAATAAACCTGAATTTAATTTAAATAAACTTGGATCCGAACATTTAAATAAACTTGGATCTGAACATTTAAATAAACTTGTATCCGAACATTTAAATAAACTTGGATCCGAACATTTAAATAAACTTGGATCCGAACATTTAAATAAACTTGGATCTGAACATTTAAATAAACTTGTATCCGAACATTTAAATAAACTTGGATCCGAACATTTAAATAAACTTGGATCTGAACATTTAAATAAACTTGTATCCGAACATTTAAATAAACTTGGATCCGAACATTTAAATAAACTTGGATCCGAACATTTATATAAACTTGGATCTGAACATTTATATAAACTTGAATCTGAACATTTATAATTATCAATCTTTAAATAATTATCAAAACTTGTGGTTTGATATCTCTGTGGTTTAGTGGGTTTGTGTTAGGTTTTCAATTAAATCGCTATTGGTTCGATACTTATTTGTTGTTTTCGATTTTCATTCTCTTTATTTTAAATAAAATCAAATTAAAAAAAAAATTAAATATTTTTAATTAAAAATTAATTTTCTATAGTTATTATTTTCTTCTCTACCCTCGTCTATTTTATGGAAAAAGACGAACCAAACACTACATTCACGTCTATTCCTGCTGCTTTTTGGTGGTACGTCTAAATAATTATTTTTTAAAATTTATTTTAATTCTATTATTTTTAGGTGCCTTTTTTCACAAACCAAATGGGTGCCGCAAACTGCTTGTAAATATATTTTTATTTTAAAATAAATTTTTTTAAATAAAATTTTTTAGCCGGCAAAATAGTTGGTGGAGGTGCTATAATTTGTGGTGTTTTGGTACTTGCATTGCCTATTGCTATATTGGTAAAAATATTTTTTGAAGTTTAAATAGTATTAGCTTTTGATTGATATAAAAATCAATCTTATTTGGTTAACCATTGAGAAGATTATTAGAGGAGAGGGAGTCTAGGAGCTCCAAAGGGGACCAAGTCTACAAGCTCCTTTTTGTCCCATAACTTTTTTAATTCTCAACCGTTTTGAATAATTTTTGTACCAATCTAAAGCTTATAATGTGTAGATTATTTTATATAAAAAGACTGATTAAATCTGACCATTCATTAAAAAGATACAGCTTGATGAAGGTGACCAATCGTGATTTCCCCTCTTTATTACGGATGAGTAGATTATTTTTCCAAGAGGAATCCCTCACTCAACAGTCCAGAACAGCCCCTTTCTTAACTACAAATTTTATTTCAGGTTAATAATTTTATGCAAGTTGTTCGTCTACGAGAGGAAAAATTAATTAGACAACAATATTATGTAACAAATACAGCAAGTGGAGGTTCTATAGTTGGTGGCGAACATCGAGTTTAATGAAGAATCCTAAAGATTTTTAATAAAAACATTCCAAAATAATTTTGTATCTAGTCGAAAATTTATTTTTATTGTATGTAAAGATATATATAGGCCTCACATTAGAATTTTAAAAAATTATTATTTTCCAAAAAATCGATAAAAAATCAATAAATCGATAAAATCAATATATCGATTTTTTAAAAATTTTAAAAAATTATTATTTTCCAAAAAATCGATAAAAAATCAATAAATCGATAAAATCAATATATCGATTTTTTAAAAATTTTAAAAAATTATTATTTTCCAAAAAATCGATAAAAAATCAATAAATCGATAAAATCAATATATCGATTTTTTAAAAATTTTAAAAAATTATTATTTTCCAAAAAATCGATAAAAAATCAATAAATCGATAAAATCAATATATCGATTTTTTAAAAATTTTAAAAAATTATTATTTTCCAAAAAATCGATAAAAAATCAATAAATCGATAAAATCAATATATCGATTTTTTAAAAATTTTAAAAAATTATTATTTTCCAAAAAATCGATAAAAAATCAATAAATCGATAAAATCAATATATCGATTTTTTAAAAATTTTAAAAAATTATTATTTTCCAAAAAATCGATAAAAAATCAATAAATCGATAAAATCAATATATCGATTTTTTAAAAATTTTAAAAAATTATTATTTTCCAAAAAATCGATAAAAAATCAATAAATCGATAAAATCAATATATCGATTTTTTAAAAATTTTAAAAAATTATTATTTTCCAAAAAATCGATAAAAAATCAATAAATCGATAAAATCAATATATCGATTTTTTAAAAATTTTAAAAAATTATTATTTTCCAAAAAATCGATAAAAAATCAATAAATCGATAAAATCAATATATCGATTTTTTAAAAATTTTAAAAAATTATTATTTTCCAAAAAATCGATAAAAAATCAATAAATCGATAAAATCAATATATCGATTTTTTAAAAATTTTAAAAAATTATTATTTTCCAAAAAATCGATAAAAAATCAATAAATCGATAAAATCAATATATCGATTTTTTAAAAATTTTAAAAAATTATTATTTTCCAAAAAATCGATAAAAAATCAATAAATCGATAAAATCAATATATCGATTTTTTAAAAATTTTAAAAAATTATTATTTTCCAAAAAATCGATAAAAAATCAATAAATGATATTTACTCAACAATTAAAACAACAATAAACAAAATATATTCTCTAAACTTTCTTTCCTTGTTGCCTCAACAAATAATTTCTTAAACTTAATTGCCGATCTCGAAAAGATCTTTGACGATTTTTGCCACGCATTTTGTGTTGCACCATTTTAAAGTTTTTACGTTTTGCCAATTCTCTATTGGTTCTGCCAACATGTGCTCCCTTTAAAATTTTTTGAAAATTTTTAAGGATTAAAGAAACAAAAGGAAAAATAAAAATACCCCTAGCGGACTCGAACCCCCTGACCATTAGAAAATTTCAAAATAGCCTTGAAATATTTTAAAAAATTTCAAAAAAATTTTTTTGAGCTTAGAAAATTTATGGAAATTTTTTAGAAAAATTTAAATAAGTTAGAAGTTAAAGGGAAAAATGAAATCCACAATCGGACTCGAACCCCCGACCCTCACCCCCAAAAATCAGACACACTAACCATTACACCAACAATACTCTTAACTTAACTTTAAGTAAAACTCTAATAAATAAACTTGTTACTTACCTTCTTTTTTGGTTTAGCATAAGTTGTTGCTCTATCTTCTCTGCCTAATCTAACTTGTTCCATTCTTTCTTCTTTTGTTTGTTTACGTTTTTTACTAAAATGTTCAATGTTTTTAAGACGTGGTAAACCGTCTAATGCTGTTGTAGTAGATTCTTCTTCTTCGTTGTTTTTATTTTCTGTTGTTTCCTCTTCAATTTCTTCTTCTTCCTATAAATTATTTTAAAAAAATTTAATAAACCTAAGATTTAAAAATTAAAATTGGAAAAATAGACAAATATGAGGGTGTTGTCGGTCTAGAATCGAAGAATCTAAAGGAATTTTCAGTTCTGGATATTCAAAAAATTTTTCTTAAAAATCGACAACCTTCTAGTTATAAGAAAAATCCTTTTCTGAGGTCCTTATAGATTAAAAATCTGGAAAAATTTTAGGAAAAAAGTTCGGACTTAAAACTAGTAGATTTAAGGGAACTCGGGATAAACGTAAAAACCCAAAAAACAACCTACAAGAAAAAAAAGAAATTGAAGTTTTCTAGCAATTAAAACCACAAAACTATTCATTGAATTTTGGGAACGACAAGGGAAAAAATCTTTAATTCCCAAACAAAAATATTCGCAAAAATCCCAAAGAAAGCCCCAGAGATCTAAACTTAAAAACAAACTTATCTTATTGTTAGAATAATTTTAAAAAATTAAAAAAACAAACTGTTTCGTCATCATCCTCCATCGATTCATTATCCTCAGATTCATCTTCATTTTCTTCCGTTCCCTCCTCCTCTTCATCCAAACGTTTCTGTTTTTTCGGGGGTCTTCCTCTGTCTTTATGATGCAATAAATGAGGCTTTTTAGTTCGTAAAAGTACAATTAACGAATGAGCAGCCATTGAAACATTTTTATTGTGAATATGTTTATACTGAAAAAATTTAAAAAAAATTGATGTAAAATTTCAAGGAAGGACTAGGTTGATCAAAAAGTTGGGTCAGATTCCGGATCGGGGTTTGGAAAGGAATGGACCCTTTAAGAAAAATAATCTTGCTTTTTCAGGTCTCAAAATGGTATATAACATGATAAGAAAGTTTTGGAAATAAAAAATTATGGACCTAAAAAATAAGAAGGAAAGTGAGGGGAGAACTAGGGGAAAGTGAGTAACACCATCCCTCTCCTCCTCCAATTTATTTTAAAAATTAAAAAAGAAAACCTCAGCCAAATCTCTAACCATTCCCTCATTTGCAGCATCCGGACAGTTTGCATAAATTTCTCTTATAGTGTTTAATCCAACAGTTATAGCCTCTTCAGAATTTCGATCAGTAACAAAATTTTGGGCAATAACTCTAACCTGAATAGAAAAATTAATTTTAAAAAAAATTAAAAAAAACCAATTGTTCAATAATATCAGCTGGAACAAATTCATGACACGCTTGTGCTGCATATAATAATAAACGAGTAACTTGATTTTGTTTGGGCTGTAAATAACGATGCAAATAAGAATAAAAGCCTAAAGTTTGCAATTTATGTATTCCAATAACTCTTGCACAGAGAGAAATTTGTAAAAGTCTGAAAAATAAATTTAAAAAATTTTTAAATTAATTAAAAATGGTCAAAACAATTTTAAAATAATTATTTTCCCAAGAAAAAATTAAATGCCGCTAGTAGGGATCGAACCTACGACCTTGGGCTTATTAGACCCACGCTCTAACCGGCTGAGCTATAGCGGCACATGTGAGAAGAAACTAAAAAAGTCGTTAAATACAAACTTGAAAAACACGGAAACATTTAAAATAAACTTGAAACAACAAACATTTAAATAAAAGATCAAAACAAAACAAATTTTAAAATAAACTTGAATTAAAACAATAAACAAACAAGTTTATTTTAATTTAGTTGCAAGATGTTTAGGTTGCAAAAAACATAAAGCAAACAAAACACAAACAAAGAAATTTGCAACAAAACATAAACAAACTTTAATTAAAACTTTAAATAAAACATCAAAACATTTTAAAAAAACTTCTAAAAACATGAACAAAACAAACATTAAAACAAACAAACACAAATGTTTAGATCACCAAATAAAACACAAACAAAACAAACATTTAAACAAACATGAAACAGAACATCAAAACAAACTTATAAACAAACATCGAAACAAATAAAAAACATTTAAAACAAACAACCAAAACAAACTTGAAACAAAACATCAAAACAAGCAAACATTTAAATAAACATCAAAAACAAACCAACCTAACAACATATTTTTCGTTCCTTTTATGTCCAACCAACAATCCAAACAATTTATCAGCAAATTTTTGGGGGTCATAAATTGATCGAATTGCTTCTAAATTGCACTGTGAACGTGTTAATTTATCTCCTCTTTTTGTTGCTTTCTTCTCTTTTTGAATTTTCTTTTTTGCTTCTTCTAATTGTTTTTTACGTTTTCTTGTTTTCTTTGTGTATTTGTGTTGCTGCATTAATTCTTTAAGGGGTCTGAAAAAAAAAAGAAAAAAATTAGAAATAAAGTCAGAATATGTACTAGAAAAAAATGAAATGAAATCAGAATAAAATCAAAACAAATCAGAAAATCAGAAAAAGATAGCAGAACAGAAATAGGAAAATCAGAAAAAAATCATAACAAAATCAGAACACGCCAGAATAGAACTCGAACAAATCAGACAACCAGAAATAAAAACAGAACATGTCATAACGATACCAGAATAAATTGGAAACAAACCATAATGATAAAATCAAAAAAAAATCAAAACATGTCAGAACAAAAATCAGAAAACCCGGAAAATGGGAATAAAATCAGACAAGGCTAGAACAGATCAGAATATGTCAGAAATAAAATCTGAAAACAAAACCAGATAAAAAAACCCAAAACATATCAGAAATAAAATCAGAATATGTACTAGAAAAACACAAAATGAAATCAGGAGTAAATCAAAACAAACCAGAAAAAATGGCAGAACAGAAATCAGAAAAAAACAGAAAAATCAGAACAAAATCAGAACATGACAAAACGAAACCAGAAATAAAATCAGAAAACAAAAACCAGAACAAAAATAAAAAAATTTTTACAAACTTGTTTTTGTTGTCAATTTCACTGTCATCACTGCTGTCACTTTCCTCCTCTTCTCCCTGTTCATTTTTACTTGAACCCAAGAAGAAACGCATAGCAGATATCTTTAAAGAAATTTTCGAAAAAATAAATTTCAAAAAAAAAACCTGAATTCTCTGTAATTTATTTAAAAATACACTTTCAGCCAAAGCATTGGCTACTTTTTCGTCCTGCCAAAATTGTTTAAGATAGGCATGGATAAGCACTAATTGAGCTACTCTAGCTAATATTATTTCATTTTCAGCATTTAAAAGTAGACCAAAAAGTTTTTGTTTGAGAAGAGAAGAATCCTTTTAAAAAAATTCAAAAATAATTTTTAAGCAAACTTTGGTTAAGTGGAGATAGTCAAAAAAATTGAAAAAAATAAGGTCGTGGGTTCGAACCCGTCAAGGGTATTTTAATTTATTTTTAATCCAAAAATGTAAAAAAGGGCAAAACATCATAAAACAAGGCTTTTTATTCCCCAAATAATTTTTAAGCCAAGTTATATAGCATTTTAAAGCCCAAAGTATGCACATTAGTCTACTTGAAAGGACCAATCATTTACAAACATTCTACAAGAAGATATAACCGAATAAACAAAAACCATGACTTTCTATACTTTTTTGGCTTAAACTTTGAGTATCGAATTTAAATTAATGTTGGTCTATTAGAAAATGAATTTAAACATTTAGAGCTTTAAAACGAAATATAACTTGTATAGTTTTGGATAAAGTTAGAAAAAGTATGGAATGCAAAATAATGTTAATTTTGTTTAAACCAAAACTAAACCCCAAATTTTCCCTAAAAAATATTTAAAAAAAACCTTTCCACTAAATAAACGTTTTATTTTCTTTCCAGTTTTGCCTCGAGTACAGCACGAACGGATAAACAAACATATCGAGTTGATAATAAATTTTCTTAAAAAAATTTTTTTTAATTTTTAAAATTATCCAAACCTCAACGCCTTATCTTTATATTTCAACAATTTAACCAATATATCCATACACACATCCAATTTAATTCTTTTATTCATCGTTAAACGTACTAGAGCCATGGTAAATTGTAAACGTAAATTTGAAGAAATTAAACTTGTATGAGAACCATTTAAATAATTAATTAATAATTCAACAAAGATGGGTGATTTATCTAAGTTGAAAAAAAATTATAGACAAAAAATAATTAAAACGAAAATTTTTGGACACTTTGGGTAAGTTGGATAATTTAAAAATTTTGCAAAATTTAGGTCGTGGGTTCGAATCCGCTCGGGGTATTTTTTAATTTTTAAAAATTTTAAAGCTATTTAAAATTTAAAAAATAAATTTTAACCCAAAAATGCTGAAAAACAAATTTTTTGGTTAAGCTGGGTAATTAAAAAATTTGAAGAAAAAATAGGTCGCAGGTTCGAACCCGCGCTGGGTATTTAAATTTATTTTTAACTCAAAAACATAGAAAAAGTTAAAACCGTCAGTAAATTACCAAATAAAATTTTTATTTAAAAATTACCTAAAGATTTATGACTATTTTTAAGCAAAGAAATAATCATATCATCCAAGTTTGTAGAATTTTTGTCAGTTGGCACAATTTTAATTAATTCTAATTGTTGTTGAAATTGTTGGAGTTTTTCCTGAGTTTCTTTTAATTCATCGGGGAACATTTTCTAAAATTAAAAAAAAAATTTTTATAGAAAGGTTTGTACTAGAAAATTAACAAAAAAATTAGAAAAGTATGGGAACCAAGTGTTTGAAAGCTCGTACTAAAATTTGTAACAATAAATGTATTTGAATAAAAGCATGAGAAAAGAATTAGGCAAGTACAAGGAAAAATAAGGATTGCATGAAAATATAAATACTTTAAATTTCCAAATACTGGCAGGAACCAAAAACGTTTACTTAATTTCTATTTTAAAATTCTTAAAGCGGTTTTGATTGAAAAGAACTTGTCGTCTATCGAACAAGAACCACAAAACACTCAAAAATTAAAAAAAAACTCCTCTTACCAATTCAGGAACCAGGAGTGATTTTATGAAAATCGCCCAGAAAATTCCCAACAAAAAAATAAATTTAAAACAAACCTCAACTTCTCTGTCATTAAATTTGTCAGAATCCTTTGAAGATGGCTGTGATTGCTTCAATTTTTGATGTACCTCAGAAGAATTTGCCTTTTCCACTAACATTTTTTTGAAGATTTAATTGAATTTTTGTGTTCACCAAACAATTTATTTTTAATTAAATTTTTGAAGAAAACTAATTGAAAAAAAAGAAAGGAAAATTAAAAATAAAATATTGAAATGATTTAAAAATCAATTTAAAAAAATAAAAATAAAATTCTTTAAATATTTTTTCCAAAAATTTAAGTTGAAATATTTCCTAAAACAAGCAAATAAATTTTAAAATAAAACAAAAAAATAATTAGAATTTTAGCCATTATTCTCATACAAACTTTCCGGTTCTTCTATACTTGTCCAATTAATAGTCTAAAAAATAAAAGTTTAAATATAATTAAAAAAAACTTAGAGACAAAAAAATTAAAAATTAATTAAAAAAAGAGGAGAGAGGTAATCAAAAATCTTTGTAAAATTCAAAAAAGGGCAAAAACATTGAAGAAAAAAATTCAAAAGGAATTTTTCAGTGATAATTATGCAATTATAATTAAAAACAAAACTGAGAGAGATGAGGATATCTCGAAAAAAATCCATCCAAAAAATATATCCAAACGATTTTTATCTCTTGTTGGAAGTCCTGTCTCTCTCTCTCTCTTGCTGGTAAAAACAATGACAACTATCCGCAGCTAGAGATATTTTCAGGCATTTGAGTATGAGTTTTCTTCATAGTTGAAATGCTTGCTGCACAAAACTCAGACTCAAATGCCTGAAAATATCTCTAGCTGCGGATAGTTGTCATTGTTTTTACCAGCATCTGTGTTCTCTAGTTGTTTATTTCCATTTTATTTATTTTTTGAGAGGGGGGAGGGGAAGGGGTACACAGGTTCGAACCCGTTTGGCGGACAGAATTCTTTTATTGTAAAAAATTAAACAAAAAATAAATACATTGAGCCTCCGTTTCCTCGTACTTTTCATGTAAACAGATGTTGTATTTGGTATAACATGAAATTTTGCAAATTTTCCTCGAAATTTGCTATAAGCCAAAACCATGTCAACTGAAGGAGAATTTTGTAACCAAAAGAATTGAGTTCTGAAAAAATAAAGAAAAAATTTAAAATAATTCTTAAAATTTCTAAAATCCATTTTATAAAGTTAAAATTTAATTTTGAGCCAAAAATCCCTAAAAATTAAATTTTTGCCCAGTTTGGTTAAGTTGGGTAAATAAAAATTTCTTCATTTTAGTGTCGAGGGTTCGAACCCTTTTAGGAAAAATTAATTTATTATCAGACAAAAAACAATTTGAACACAAATTTAAATCTTTGGTTTATTTTTTACTCAAAAAACAATTTTTATTTAAAAAAAAACCTCAATTTATTGTGTAAATGTAGTTGATCAAGCCGACGTTGTTCCCATTTTTCCCAATATTTCCAACCATCAATTTCTGGATCCATATCTTCCAATTCCCAAAAATTAAAAAAAATAATTAAAGGGGTTAGACATATCGGGAAGGACATTTCAGGATATTACCCCTACCCCTCCGATATAGGAATCTACAGCGAATGGGTCTCGGATAGTAGAGGGTCTTGGACAGCCAGTGGGTCTTGGATCTTTTTATTTTTCTTTTTAGAAGGTCCCAAAATCAGGAGGGTATAGTATATCCTGTTTCAAAGTGCCGTCTCGATATGTCTCTCTCCCAATTAAGCAACCTTTAATTATTCTAAAAAATACTTTGTTTGGTTCAATATCCAATTTAAATATCCAAGAAGGGTATTCAGAATTTGGACGAATTTCTGGACCTGGAGACTCATCTAGAAAGAAAGATATATAAAAATTAAAAAAAAAAGGTGGACGAATTTTAGAGAAAAACGTTAATTTATTGGGAAGTTTAGTTAAGTTAGGTTGGTTAAAACAAAATTTAACATTTTTTGAGGGTGCGGGTTCGAACCCGCGCAGAGATTTGTTAATTTTTTCTGGAATAAAATCGATTAAATATTATTCTAGAATATTCTTAACTGTTTTTAATGTGCGGAAAAAATTTTTAAGGATAGAAAACATTCAGAAAAAACTTTTTTTAATTAAAAAATGAAATTTCTTCCGAAATTCCCAGAAAAATCTTTCCAAAAATTTCAACCAAAAAATTAAAGAAAAACTCAAAAAAATAAAAACAAACCTTCATTTTTATAATTTACATTAACAAATTTGCACAATTTTTCAGCATCTTCTTCAACATAACTTTCTTCTTGGTCCGGTGGAAGTGCTGTCGATCCTCTTCCTTTAATGGCTGGTTTTGCAGCAAAAGTTCTAGTTGAAGTAATAATTCCAAATAATTTAATATTGGGGAATAAAAGACGAGAATAGATTTTTAAAAGAGAATATTCCATTCTAATTTAAAATTTTTGAGAAAAAAATTTCGGAAAATAAATTAATTAAATTAGTCAAAATTCAAAGAAAGAAAAATATTTTTAAATTGAAAAAACAAATAAAAATTAAATTTTCAAAAAAAAATTTAATATTTAAAATTTACACCAAAGAATATCAAATAATAATATACGGAGCATGTCGTAATACCAAACACCGAAATACCAAATCCCACCAAAAGCTGACAAAATACCAAAATGTGGAAGATTAACAAACTTTCAAAAATCATATGGAAAGTTTGTCAACTAGAGATCGAGATTTTTGAAAAACCTGGACCTGCTCCTGGACACTGGAGTTTGATTTATGACCTGGACTGGATCCTGGGCCTGTAGTACAGGAAAACCCCAGGCCTAGGACCAGCTCAATCTCTATTGTCAACAATCAACACATTCGTGTTTTGCTCTTCTTGGGAGTTCAAGTATTTTGACGTTTGGTATTACGGCATCTGATACAATATGTTAAACAAAAGCACTTTTAAAAGTAAGGCGAAATTGGAAATAACTAGCCAAAAAATGTCCGCAAAAATAATCCGCAAATTTTCAAACCACAAAAAATTAAAAAAATCAATCCATTAACGCCTAACACCAAAATATTTTTAAATTCAAAAAACCTTTCCCTATTCAATATTATGATTTTCATATTTAAACCTCTCTAAATTTCTATAATTTCCCTCTATTTCTTCTCCAATTTATCCAAATGTTTGCAAACCTCAGCAAAAATATCCTCAATAGTTCCCTCAGCATTTATCTAAAAATTAAAAAAAATGTTTAAGAGAAGAAAAGTGCTTTCCAGGAGCGTGACAAAAAACCCGCTCACCTAAAGCTGTTGAAATGTCAAACCCCCCCCCCCCCCCCCAAAGAAAAGTTTAACATCAGGATAGGTTGAGAAAAAAGATGAACAGGGTTCGGATAACAAAATTTTCTTCGGATCGAAGTTCCGGGTCAAGAGAAAAGTCAAGGTTTCGGGTTACCGACCTCCCTGGAACCCATGGCCTTATCGAAGTTTCCTTAAAAAGAAAAAGTTCCAATTTTTTTGAAACATATGAGACTTTAACCGTAAAACATTTTTCGATTTCTAAAACAAGAAAGGGATTAATTTATTGGGAGGCAATGAATACCAGTTAAACGGAAAATAGGAAAGAACCAGAAGCATTGAATGAGTCATGCAAAATTATATTCCTCAGATTTTTCAAATTTCAAAAGAAAAAAAAGAAACCTTTGCCAATTTCCCTTTTCCTTCGTAATATTCCACAACTGGCTTGGTTGCTTCATAAAAAGTACGCAAACGATTACGAATTGTTTCCTCATTATCATCTTCTCTGCCACTAGTTTGTCCTCGAAACATTAGGCGTTTAACCAAGGTTTCTTCTACAACATCAAAGAAAATAACCAAATGGCTTGGAGATAACTGGAAGTTTTTTAAACAAAATTTTCGAAAAATTTGGAAAATTAATTTATTGATAGGCCAAGAATATAGATATTGGCCAGAAAATAGACAGGAACAAGAAGGAACTACAAATATAATAGATCCTTCTTGGACAGACATCGGATATCGGTTAGCAAACTTAGAGTGCGTGGAAGCTTCCCACGTACCAATAAAGATTCTGGCCCAAATCTGACAGAAATAGCGAGAGAAATGCTGTTATGTCTTTGGGTGCTTCCCAATCTCTAAGAAAGTAAGGGAAGGAAATTACTAAAATTAGCATGCTTCTCTTAAAAATTCGGTTTGAAGATAGCGTTTTTGGAACTAGAAACACCCAAAATATACTCTAATCAAGTCCACCAATTAAAAAAATAAAATTAAAATAAAACCTTCTCTTCAAAACGCTTCCCTTGGTCAACATCCCTAGGATATCCATCAATTAAAAATCCTTTCGCCCCAGCTTCAACGGCTTTAAGCATTGCCTTCTCAACCAAATCAAGCACCAAATCCAATTCTACAAGTTTCCCAGCTTTGATGGTTTCAGAGAATTGCAAGCCTAGAGGAGAGCCTGAAGAAACTTCTGCACGTAGTAAATCGCCAGAACTTGAAAAAATGAAAAAAAGTAAAGGCAAATCTCGAAGGTTTTTAAGTCGCCAGAATCGACCAAAGCCCCCAAATATACCAAAAACAAACCCCTCAACAATGGGTCCAACCCAGAAAGTCAAAACCCAGGAGGTCAAATCCAAATATTTGGGCGGATGAATGTGCCCACCTTCTGGACCTCCCAGGTTAATCCCTCACCAAGCATCCCCGCCCCCGAAAAAATTAAAACAAAACCTTAAATGAGTATATCCATATTTTTTGACAATCAAATCACATTGCGTTCCCTTTCCACTTCCTGGACCACCAACGATAAAAATTATAGGCAAATCCTTGTTTAGAACAGGAGGCATTGATTTAAATTTTTAAAGAAAATATTATCTAGAAAATATGTTAATGAGTGAAAATGATTTCAAAAAATATTTCAATATTTCTAAAATAATTGTAGCTAAATTAATATTAGAGTAAAATAAATATTTAATAAATTATAATAAGGTCAACTTGTGAGATCAAATAAAAATTTGACTAATTTTGAACTTTAGGACTCTATTTTTCAAATTCATTTTGTCATATATGCCCAAATACGAGTAAATTAAGAGGGCGAAATTAGCGTATTGAAGTAAGGAGAGTCATAAAGTTCATAAATTAATAAAAATATAAAGTCTGGGGTTTAATTATATTAGCCTTACAAAAAGCTTAAAACACTAGCGTTGTAAAATTTCAAAGCAAATTGGCAAAATAAAAGCGATTATAACTAGCTTTAATTTTTCTAAAGTATTTTATGGGTCTATCAATCGATACCGTTACTTTTAAGGATCAACATTTTATCCAAAGATTATAACAATTTTATCGAGGACGGTCCTACTTTGGGGGGAAATATGTTTAGGAAAACCTTTGGTTTTGCCTACATTAACTGGGACAAAATTTCTAATTGGAATTTTCCATAAACACTGGATAGAAAACAAAAGGAGTCTATGCTTTCATCGAGATCTCACATCTTGAAAATCAACGGGAAACGGGATTATTGTACTTCAAAAAATTAATTAATGCCCTGGAGCTTATACAAAAATTCTTTTAGGCTCATTTGAAAGCCCGAAAATTCCAAGTGTCAATTATTCTTAAAAAGTTGTTCGACATACATCTACTTTCACATTGAAATCTCTAAAAAGCCCCTATTTAAAATACTCCAAAAATTATAACTAAAAATTGTCTTACCTTCGTCCCCGTGAGTTTTTTTTTTGAAATTTGTATCATACATATGTTCCCGGACAATTTTTAGTTATAATTTTTGGAGTATTTTAAATAGGAGCTTTTTAGAGATTTCAATGTGAAAGTAGATGTATGTCGAACAACTTTTTAAGAATAATTGACACTTGGAATTTTCGGGCTTTCAAATGAGCCTAAAAGAATTTTTGTATAAGCTCCAGGGCATTAATTAATTTTTTGAAGTACAATAATCCCGTTTCCCGTTGATTTTCAAGATGTGAGATCTCGATGAAAGCATAGACTCCTTTTGTTTTCTATCCAGTGTTTATGGAAAATTCCAATTAGAAATTTTATCTCAGTTAATGTAGGCAAAACCAAAGTTTTCCTAAACATATTTCTCCTCAAAGTAGGACCGTCCTCGATAAAATTGTTATAATCCTTGGACAAAATGTTGATCCTTAAAAGTAACGGTATCGATTGATAGACCCATAAAATACTTTAGAAAAATTAAAGCTAGTTATAATCGCTTTTATTTTGCCAATTTGCTTTGAAATTTTACAACGCTAGTGTTTCTAAACGTATTGCCACTGCTGTACACTAAAGGCCTAATACTAGAAAATTGGATATTAGGAAAATCGGGTCACGAAAAATATGAAAACATTGTAAAGCTAATATATTATATGGCCAAACATAAAACTCCCGTAACTAATATAAGACACGAAGACTCTTTAAAATGCCAAGTATATTAAAGAAACAAATAGAGAAATTTTAATATCGAAGATTATTTATAATTTTAAATGAGAATTAAAATTTTGGCATTCTAAACAAACCAATAATTAATCCTTTTTAGTCAATTTATTTACTGCTTCCTTCAAACCAGCAATATCAGATGTCTGATCATCTATTTTGGACGAAAAGTAAAAAAATCCACCGACCATTATTCCCAAAATCGTTACAACTGCGACTAATATGCCCACGGTTATCCCAACAAAAGAGGTCCAATTTGCTGTTGTAGGAACACAAATGTCGCAACCCTAAATAAAGCATTGAGAAATCAAAAAACTGGTAATAGTTTGGAAGTCACCAATTTTTCCTTTGTATTTTCTTGTATTTTTCTCACTTTATGGCAAATTATATACCTATTATTCGAAATTATTATTTCCCTCGTAGTGGGAATTCCAGCGTGGCTTTAGCTTTAAAATTCTGATCAAAATGAACCTATTATGGTAACATTCGACCCAGCTCGATGAGCTCTTTCGCTTGACATATAAATATATAATAAATTATATTCAAGCAAAAAATCTCATAATGGCCAGGGAAGTAAGAAAAAGGGGGGCGACTTCCAAATTACCAAAAAACTAAAAACATACACAGTCCTTCTTCTTGCTTTTTCTTTCTAATTCTGCTAACTAAGCGAAAACATTTAAATAATAAAATTAAGTTTAGAAAAACAGTACACGATCTTCGCAGCAACAAGTGCTCCCAACTTGAATAGCAAAAGTTTGAGAAGTCACTGATTGCTTCTTAGCACTTTCTCGTCTCGGAATTGAACTACTACCCGCAACATTTCTATTCGATCCAGCACCCTAAATATAAATATTTGTTGACAAAAAAACAAAAACCATCGAGGCCATTTCAAACTCTTCCAATTTGTCCTCTTTATTGTTTTTTCCAGACAAAAAAGCTTGTTCACTAGATGTAGGAGACATCAGGGTCAAGTTCAAGTTGATTAAACAATTAATTCTAAAAATTATTTAAAGACAAAAAACAATATTAAATATAAAAGCAAATTGAAATATTGCATAAAAATGAAAGCCAAATAAGTTTTTGTGGAAGCTTTATTCAACAAATTAAAATAAAAAAATCAATAAAAATTGAATAGCAAAAAATCGATAAAACAAATAAGTAAAAATCACCAACTATTGGAAAGCAGAAAAAGTCTTCCTTGCTTAACGCCACAACTTCTTCGATTTGCCCTGCAAATCTCAGCAAAAATATCATTAATAGTTCCTTCAGCATTTATCTAAAATTAAAAACATGTTTCTGTTAAGTGTAAACGTTTTAAGTACTTTCAGGGATGGGTAGACTGAGAAAAAGGTCAGGTCGGGATTTGAACCGGGATTTTTCGGATCGGGTTTCGACTCGAAAAAGAATGGGTTTCGGACATCAGACTTCTAGTAACGCGAACCCATATCTAGAACCAATTCCCGGGCCGGGAATCTCAAAACATTTTTGAAGCGTTTGGAACTTTTTAAGCAGGAAAGGCACTGAGTTATGTAAAAGTTAAAAAAACCTTTGCCAATTTCCCTTTTCCTTCGTAATATTCCACAACAGGTTTTGTTGCATCATAAAAAGTACGCAAACGATTACGAATTGTTTCCTCATTATCATCCTCTCTGCCACTAGTTTGTCCTCGAAACATTAGGCGTTTAACCAAGGTTTCTTATACAACATCAAAGAAAATAACCAAATGGCTTGAAACAACTGGAAAAAAATTTCTAAACAAAATTTTCGAAAAATCTGGAAAATTAATTTATTGGGAGGCCATGAACAAAAGATTTACCAGAAAATACGAAACAGAAAAACTGCCTGTGTTTAATAGGCAAATACAAAACTTGCGAGAAAAAATCAGCTCGAATACTGGAAGCAATCTAAATGTTAGAAACCAAAATTCCAAGATCAGTTAATCATGTGTTAATGAAACGCTTAAGTATCTTTAGATGCTTCCCAAGCTAGAAAATGATCCGAAACCATACGTGATTGATTCTTAAAAAATACCTGATGGTTTTTGGATATGCCCACGTTAAAAAATAAAATTAAAATAAAACCTTCTCTTCAAAACGCTTTCCTTGTTCAACATCTCTAGGATATCCATCAATTAAAAATCCCTTCGCCCCAGCTTCAACGGCTTTAAGCATCGCCTTCTCAACCAAATCAAGCACCAAATCCAATTCTACAAGTTTGCCAGCTTTGATGGTTTCAGAGAATTGCAAGCCTAGAGGAGAGCCTGAAGCAACTTACGTAGTAGATCACCAGAACTTGAAAAAATTGAAAGATTTAAGGCATAATTGTCGAAGGAACCCCAAAAAATAAAAAAATATACCTCAAATGAGTGTAGCCATATTTTTTGATAATCAAATCACATTGCGTCCCCTTTACACTTCCTGGACCTCCAACAATAAAAATTATAGGCAAATCCTTGTTTATAACAGGAGGAACCATTCTGTACATAAAAGGGAACAACTTGAGGATGAAAAAATGGGAACCCTAAAACTTGGTTTTCTCCAAAAATCTTTAAATGCCAAGTATATTAAAGAAACAAATAGAAAAATTGTAATATCGAAGATTATTTATAATTTTAAATGAGAATTAAAATTTTGGCATTCTTGACAAACCAATAACTAATCCTTTTTAGTCACTTTATCTATTGCTTCCTTCAAGCCAGCAATCTCAGATGTCTGAGCATCTATTTTTTTCGAAACATAAAACAAGCCACCAAACAAAAAGCCCAAAATCAATCCAATCATCAGTACCCATAAGGTTATACATTTTGCCCTTGTTGACACACAAAAGTTACAACACTAAATGAAGTATTGAGAAGGCGAAAAAAACTAGAGAACATACACATTTCTTTTTCTTGTTTTTTTTCAATTTGGTCAACTAAACGAAAACATCGAAATTAATAAAATTAGATTGAAAAAAGTTAAACCAGTACACGAGTCTCGCAGCGACAAGTGCTCTCAACTTGCACAGCAACATTCTGAGAAGTCACGGATTGCTTCTTAGCACTTTCTCGTCTCGGAATTGAACTACTACCCGCAACATTTCCACTAGGTCCAGCACCCTAAATAAAAATATTTGTTGATAAAAAACAAAAACCATTGGCTCCATTTCAATCTCTTCCAATTTGTCCTCTTTATTGTTTTTTCCAGACAAAAAAGCTTCCTTAAGTTCACTAGATGTAAGAGACATTTGGGTCAAGTTCAAGTTTGATTAAACAATTAATTCTAAAAATTATTTAAAAACAAAAAAAAACAAAATTAAATATAAAAGCAAATTGAAATATTGCATAAAAATTAGATTGTCTTAAACAGATTTTTAGGAAAGCTTTATTTAATAAATTATGCAAAAAATAACAAAGCAGAAAAATTTTAAAAAAGTTGGATACAAATAAGTAAACAATCATCACATTATTAGAAAGTCGAAAACGTGAAGTCGAGAAAAAATAAGAAATGATAGAAAATAAATAAACAATAAAGTGAAATTTTTCAAAATAACAAAAATCAAAACGTCCAAGTTAAAAATGTCAAAATAAAATTTTTTTAATTTTTAAAATAAAAATTCTTTGAATTTGTAAAATAAATTTTTTATAATTTCTCCAAATTTGAACAACAATTTAGGGAATGTACATAGTTGCACATAGATATAAAACCTTTATTTAAAGTCCCAATTGACCCAATGTTTCAGTCACTTGTTTGCAGCAATCAATAGGATCAGTAACACTATGTCCAACAGTTCCAGGATGAATAAAAATTTCGTAATCATTTCCTCCCTTAAATTTTTTAAGGTTAAAAATCCTTTATAGAATAGAAGCTTTGCTTCAGAAAGCTTTCACAACGATTTACGGCACTATAGCTTATTCGGTTAGTGTTTAGTTTTAGCTTGAGTAAGGGTGAAGGTTCGAACCCGGTTGGTGGTCATATTTTTTAAAAAGCTATAAAATGCCCTCCTTACTTATCTAACCCATAAAAAAATTCTTTAAAAATTTTTTAAAATTTATTTAAACTCACAGGCTTCGTTTTATCACCAAAAAAGTGTATAGCCTCATATTTGGGTTCCAAATATCGCATACAGAAAGTTTTATCCCACCCAGAGGGAAATATATCGATACTTATTTGTCCACCAATTGAAAATTTGAGTGAATGTTCGTTTACTGGAAATCGTTGTTCTAATGCCTTTACAAAGTCTTGACGAACAGGAAATTTATTTTCGTATTCAACAAAGGACATTCGCTCTTCTTGGGTACAGCTACGACCGATGGGGCAGACATTCATCTAATTAAAATTTTCAAAATTAAAAAAAAATTATTTAAATATACCATTCCATTTCGAAGTTCAATAAAAGTTCCTCGTTTAAGCGGTAAATCAATTTCTGACATATAACGAAGACAAAAATTTGTCAAGTCTTGTAAGCGCTTTTCACCAAGTTCTTTAGTTATTGACTAGAGAAAAAAATAAAAAAAAACATTCAGATTATAAAATTCCGGAAAATAAAACCTCTCAAAGAAATAGGTATATTATTTCCCGGAAAACAAATAGTTTATGGAAATCCGGAATTCCTTCCCGGAAAATTATTGTCAAAGAAATATTCTTTTCCGGAAAATTCGTTTCCGAAAACTATACTGAAAAGGGATTAAATGCTAAAATTCCGGAAAACACATTCTGCAAAAGAAAGTCTATTCCCTTCCGGAAAAAATATTCTAAAACCGAAGGAAACACATTCCGGAAACCATACAATTTTAGAAAAACACATTTAGAAAACTCCAATTTAAAAATAGAAAAAATACCGCTTTTGGTAGTTCCTCAACCCCTTCAAATCCCATTAATCCATTCTCAGCAAAAATAAACGAAAAAAGTTTGAGCAATTCATTGTCTTCATTCGGCAATTGCTCGAAAATTTTGCACAAATCAGAACCCCCAACTACAGCAATAGGTACTCGCTGGCTTAGATTACGCATAAATTGAAGCATCTCATCAGTTATTTTCTGAAAATAAATTTTCGATTAATTACTAATTTTTGCTTTACATTTTGTTTCAAAAAATAAAAAATACAAAAATTGCTTCCGGAAGCTGATCCCGGAAATTGCTTCCGGAAACTTGCTTCCGGAAATTGCTTCCGGAAACTTGCTTCCGGAAATTGCTTCCGGAAACTTGCTTCCGGAAATTGCTTCCGGAAGCTCCTCCCGGAAAATTGCTTCCGGAAACTTGCTTCCGGAAATTGCTTCCGGAAACTTGCTTCCGGAAATTGCTTCCGGAAGCTGCTCCCGGAAATTGCTTCCGGAAACTTGCTTCAAAATTAAAATAAATATTACTCACCTGTCTAGGCATTGTAAGCGTCCCATCAACATCAAAAAGAAAAATCACTGGAGCTTTTTTAGTTTGTTGTGTTGCATTAAGTTCTTCTGTTTTTTCTGTTGTTGTATTATTACCCCCATTATTAGCTGCTTCTGCTGGCATTTTTTTAAAAAGAAACAAAAATATTTTAAGAAATTTAGAAAATTTTTATAAAAATAATTTATGAATAAAGCATTATTTTTAGAGTAAAAATAAAATATTTAAAAACGTTTTATTTGTTTATTTAAACGTGGCAGTAATTTTTATTTGAAAGATTTACATAAATGCAACGTGGAAAGGAATTAAAAATAAATTAAAATTAGACAAAACACTTTCTGGAAAGGAATTAAATATAAAATTCAGTAAATATTCCGCAAAAAAACTTTCCGTATTTTTCCGGAAAATATAACGGAAATATAAAAATCAAAAACACATTCCGGAAAAGTGTCTAACATAAATTTAAGAACTATTTCCGGGAAAGTATTTCCGGAATGTGTTTATTAATAAATACAATGAGATTTACTTAAGTGAAAGAAATAAATAAAAAGTGAGGTAGAGGTGTCATAGATTGAGGCAAGTGTAAGGGATGGAATTTATTCAAAAAAAAATTTTCAAAATTTTTTAACCAACCAAAATACAATAAAGTATAATTTATTAATGCCCAAACTTATGACATTTATTTAACAACAAATATAAAACAGAAAAATAGGCTATAAGAGAGGCAAGTAATCCAAGTAAAGCAAGAATAGCAGTAATAAATCTATTCGTAAAAAATAAATTTTTACTAAAATTTCCAAAAATAATATATTCAAAAATTAGAAAGAATAGAACCATAATAAAGACAAAGGTTATAATAAAGAATATAACATTCCAACAAAGACAGTAAATATTAAAAATTGAAGTGATTAAATCCTTTTTTGGTGAACTTATTCGGCATGAGCGTACAATTTTATGTAAAAATAGGAAAGATAAATGGATAAAAGATAATAAAAAAATTGTTGAGAGAAGTGCCAAAACGATTGCAGATTTGCCCAAATTTGGATCAGAAAGTATAGTTGTGAAAACAATCCAAAAACCTGACAAAATTAGCAAAAAGAAGAGAAAAAAGACTGAGGCTATTAAAAATGCCAATATTCCATGCAAAATTGAATTGAGACAATTTTTGTTGATTGAAGCAAAACAGTTACAGAGCCACAAAATAAACTTCTTAAAAATAGAACAAAATTTTATTGTCCTTTTTTTCCATCCCAATTACCCCTCTATATTTTGCCTACAAACAATCAAAAAGGATTATTTTTTTGGTATTTAAAAATATTAGTGAGAGAAGAATATTTTGATTGTTTGTGGAAAAAATATAGAAAAGAAATTGGGCGCAAAAGTCTGACCATTTTGCAAAAATATAGGAAAAAAACTTGGGAAGGAAAAAGGGGCCGGAACCGACACTATTACCATAACCCTATTCCCCTTCTTAAAAATAATTTTTTAATCCCGTTATTTAAATGGAAAAAAAAATATTTTAATTTAAAATAAAAAAATTTATGTCATCCCCCCACCCCTCACCAATCAATCTATTTTTAGGATGTACATAATGGTCAGTCAGCAATAGATAGTTAGAGCCTGTCGAGCATTGACGACCAAGCAATGGTAGGGGAACATAGTATACATAAATTGTCTGCAAAAGAATGTCCGCAAAAATTCACACATTTTTAATCAATTAAAAACGTCTATTTTAAATTTAACAAAAATCAAACCTTAACAAATTCATTTGTCTTCTCGCCCATCTCTTTAAAAGGATTGGCGACCTTTCCAATTTTTGAAAAAATTGTGGCATCTTTAAATAATTAATTTAAAAAAAGGAATAATCAAGAAAACCGGCCCTATCTTAAATGAGGTGCGTAATCATATTTTTTCTCCTTCTTTTCACAAGGTAAAAAGGGTCAGTTTTTCCTTAGTATTTAATTTGTGTTTATTTTTCCTTAAGGAAAAATATTGCAGGAGGATTAATTTTTTACATTTTCTTTTCTGTTCGTCTTCGTCCGTGTTCGTCTCTGTCCGTATTCGTCTCTGTCCGTGCTCGTCCGTGTTTTGTCTCTGTCCGTCTTCGTCAGTGTTTTGTCTGTCCGTGTACGTGTACAGACAAACACGGACGAAGACAACAGACAAAACACGGACGAAGACGGACAGAAAAGAAAATGAAAAACGTGTACAGACAAAACACGAAAGAAGATTTCAGATAGGGCCTAAAAACCTTTCTTTTTCTCAATTTTATTAGAAATTAAAAGGGAGCTCAAAACCCCCCAAAAAATAAACTTAATAAACCTGTATTCTGCTCTACTTTGGGAATATCCATTTTAACAGTCATTGTGCCAATTTCCTTCATTTTTGGTCGTTTTACACAAACAAATTCGTCTTCTGTGGAAATCTGGCTTGTATCGCTTGCCAAATCTTCTGGTGTAAAATTGCCAACATTTGAACTCATTTTTTTTTGTTAAATTTTAAAAAATCTTTTAAAAAATTTAGAAAAAATTTTAAAAAATATAAAATTGTAAAAATGTACAAATTTAAAAAAAATGAAAAATATTTTTGAGATTTATTCAATTATTATGAGTTTGTGTAAATAACATAGATGGATGACTAGAATGAATGACTAGAATAAAGATGGAAGGAGAAAAGGAAGGGGAATTTTTATATGATGCCAGAAAATGCTTGCCTATTATTTTACCCTCTTTATACTTTTACAAGGACCGCAAAAATAAAATGAACACTAACATTTTAATAGGCAATTTTCCCATAATTAGATGGGGAAGTATTTTAAAAATAGGAGATAAATTAAACTTTTAAGAGGAATAGAGAATGGTTAAAAATGGGGAAAAAGAAATATTTTTTTGCTTCAAAGCCACAACCACAACGTGGTCAACAAAGAAAAAGCAAATTAGGGTAACTACTCGGGGAATGAGGGGGAAGAGGGGAGGGGGAGGTTGCAAAAAAGAAGAAATTAAAAGAATAAACTTTTGAAATTTTTAAATTAAACAGCCAAACAATCAGCCAAATTCTTCAATAAAATTGCATCCTGAATAGAACCTTGAATTTGAACAAGTCCATTAATATAAGCAGACATGGGAGATAATTGATTATTGATGAGAGAAATTATTGTTGTTTTAGCCAAAGTAAAATGGACATCAGGTAATGGCGATAATTCTTAAAAAATGTTAAAATCAAAGGGAATATCAAAGATATTTTGCGGATATTCCCTTAATTTGGCCTAAAATCCGCAAATTTTATCCGCAAGGTGAAGCGAAGTAGGTTTAAAGAGGAACTATCTTTTACTAAAACTGCAAATTTGGCATTTTTTGGTACCATTCGACAGAGGACCTCCAACTTTCTATTAGAATGTGTTATCCGTTTTCTTGCAAAATCACTTTGGGCCAAGTTATGGCCGTTCAAAGTTTGGTGTTAGAATCTGGAGTTTCTTAAGGGATTAGAAAGAAAATCGAGGGGTAGGGATGATATTGATAGAAAAGGATAAAATGATTTGCGGACAAATTTTACGGACTTTATGGAGGAACGAACCCTAAATAAATAACCTAAATGATTAACACAAAACTGAGGATTTGTAGCGATTAGAAAGAATATCGAGGGTTGGGGGTGACACTGACGACAGAAGAGGATAGAATGTCTGGTGGACAAAATTTGCCGATTTTAGGGGTGGAATGACTTGCGGACAAAATTTGCGGACTTTATAAACGATAAAAGAAACCCCCCCCCCAAAAAAAACAAAATAAATTGGAGCGTAAAATTTAAAAAAAATGAAAAAAAACCTCCTTCTCTCTGCCATGTCCACCCACACCATCCTCCACTAGATTCCCTCAAATCAATATCAAATTCATTATTATTCAAGCAATCAGTACATTTTACACGAAAACATTTATTTACTCGTCTCAATAAATTCCCTCCACCACAATTTTGAAATAATACGAGGCGTATACGTTGAAGAAGTTGTCCCAATTCATTATCTTCTACAATTTTTTCTTCTGATATTGAATTTAAAATTGAAGGGGAATTTTGTTTTTCGGTTGAAGCTGTAGAGAAGGTATCGGCAATTTTCTTTAAAAGAAAATTTTTTTAGTATTCTAAATTAAAAAAAAAGCAGGGAAAATTAGACAAAGTTATCAGATTTCATATAAGCTAATTGGAATAGAACAAGTGAAAGAAAGATCCAAGTTAGGGCAAAGGCGCGTGAAAAGACTACTTAATGCCCTTCAATAGATTAAAAAAAAATTTTTTTACCTTCCTAATTTTAGAAAAAAATTGGGAAGAAAAAAAATATTAAAGCCAATAATAAATTACTGAATATACACCTAAAATCGAGAAGGGAAAAATGTTTTTTCTAATTTTAAGGGAATATGGCATGTCTAAAAAATTCTTTCAAAAACCCCTCAGCCTTATTAAAAATCTAAAAGAACCTTGGATTCATCATTTGACAATTTTATTAAATTCTTCTCTTTATTTTTTTCTCCTCCTCCTTCACCCATAAAATTATTTAAATTATTAATAGGGCATCCAAAAACATCCAAAAATTGTTTACCAACATCAGAACGAATTAAAGTTTTAAAAATTGAGACTGCCCCATTCTCGCCAGGTTTAATTACATTAATTTTTGTAATATTTATTGCATCTATTTTGACTCCATATTTATGAATAAATTGGTCCAATTCATTCTGTGAAGAAAAAAAAATAAAAATAAAATATTAAAAGATGTGTATTTTCCGGAAAGATATGTATTTTCCGGAATTAAACTTTCCGGAAAATAAATAGATTTTTTATAAAAGACTGCAGACTAATAAATTGGTCCAATTCATGAGACTGCCCCATTCTCGCCATAAAATATTAAAAGATGTGTATTTTCTTCCGGAAATAATTTTAAAAATAATTTCCGGAAAATTAATATCTTCCGGAAAAGAAAATACAAAAAATGAATTCCGAAAGTGTTAAAAATACAATTGTATTATCCGTAAAATACAAATGTATTTTCCGGAAAAGCTAACACAAAAACAGAAAATACACCAATATAATTTTGAATATCCCATTCCGTAGACATTTAAAAAATACTATTTATAAGCTGTTTCCGGAAAATACATTTTATAATTATAAGAAAATACAAAAAATACCAGAATAAATTAGAGTATTTACTTTTCCGGAAAAATAAAATAACAATTAATATTTCTTACCCGACAACTAGCAACATGTTTTGCAAGAGAATTTGGATTTGTAATATCGCTCAACATTCGTTTTCCCAAATGTCTATGTAATGCTGTGTAGACGAGCAAATTTAACATCGAAAAAAATTTTTTTTAATTTAAAAAAATTTAAAGAAAAAACCTGTTTAATATTCTGGACAGTACAACAAGCAATAATTGGGTCAATAACTTGAATAAGCACAATAGAAGATAATTCAACTATCCCACGGTCTGTGGTGAACAAATAGATTGTGGGTAATTCTATGGTGGAGACCCTAAAAAATATGAGAAGATTGAAAAAATAATTTTTGTAAAAATAAAAAAATGAGTCACAACTAACGCTTGGAAAGGCATATAATTCTAATATAAACAAAAACCCAAAAAAATTTTCCTTGTGTGATATCCCGATCAATACCATTTTTGCCAAATTCAAGCTTTTTTAATCATGACCAAAAATTAGAAAATTAAAGAGCTTTAAGGTTCCAGATTTAGTTATTTTTGAATTACAAAGTGGAAAAAAAAATTTCCCATTTTTGTCTGTTTGTGAATCTCCCTTATAGGTATAAAAACAGCGAGCATGAAAAAGACATAAGAAAAAAGTTTTTAATTTTAATAATAGGAAAAGAACCAAACGACCTAGCTTTATAGTAAAGCTTGACAAAAAATCTCCAAAAAATTAAAAAAATAACCTTAAATCAACAATAGTTACTTCATCAATAAAGGGCAAAAGTAAAATCATTCCTTGCCCATGTACTTTATTTTGACATTTTCCAAGTCGCATTACAACAGCTTTTTGGAATGGATTGACAAACTGAACTCGAAAAATATTTAAAAAATTATAAAAAGAAACCTTTAAAGTAAAAAATAGAGAAAATGGCAAGGTAATTATAAAAAAGAGCAAGGAAAGTATTGTACAAATAAATTCTCCAAATTTATTAGAAACATTTTGGTTGTTAGGAAATTGTTCTTCCAAGGTTGAAGGAAGTTGAGAAAATTGATTGTTGCCTCCCCAATCTGAAAAAATCAAAAACTGGTATTTTATGAACTAACTGGCCAATGGAAGGGTTATGGTAAAATTTTAGATTAAAAAAGATTGCACTGGTTTAATTCAAAATAAGAAATACAGCTGGTACAGCTGGGCATCTACCAAGTCAAGGATTGGTCCCAAAAGTGCTTTCTTCTTAAACTAGAGGTCCAGGATCCATTCTAGGTAACCCACGCTCCTTACAAATCAAGGACTTGCAAATAAAAAATTTTTGACAGGCAAGAAAAGAGAACCAGGCCGCAAAATAAATCTGTAAAGTCTAGGAATGAAAATCCAGTTTAGACCCATAAAACCTCAAATCGCGAAACACTACTTTGCCCATTTTTACTAAGGACCAATAAAGTAAATGAATACGAAAATTTCCCAGTAAAAATAAAAAAATAAATACCAAAAGCAGTATTATACCGATTCCCTCCATAATTCCTCTCTGAATTGTAAGTAAAAATGCTCGCAAACCGTTCATCATTTTCTATTGAATTGCTTTTTATTATTTGTTTAATTTCGCGTTTAGCAGATCCAAATTTTAAAGAATCACAACAATACCAAAACATTTCTTAAAAACTAAAAAAAAAATTAATTAAAAATTAAAAAAAGGTAAACGGCGCAAAGCCATAACTTGCTGGAAAATGTCTGGCCCTTATCAATTTTGGTACCAAACTCCTTAGCTCGATGAGAGGAATCGTTTGATACTAAATTTGTTAAGATTAGGGAATCTTGACGCAAGTTATGGCTTTGCGCCGTTATAGTCGCGCGCCGTTTTGGGCGTGCCCCTAAACAGAAAATTTCTCTCATTGTAAGAAAAACAACAAAGTGACAGAATGAAAGAATAAAATGTAAACTTTCATTTAACCAAATATTAGAAAATTTTTCATTTAACCAAAATTAGCAAACATAGAAAACAAAAGAGAATAAAGATAAATAAGAAAATAGTGTGCAATATGAAGAGACAAAAATGTCTAACAAATTCATATAAATTTCATTCAACCAAAGACAAAAACGGTACAGGACAAATTGTCAAAACGAGCAAATATTGACAAAATGTCATCAAGAAGAGAACTAGGTATATACAGTAAAATTTTCAAAAATTCGTAAAAATAATTTTAAAAATTTTTGTTTATTTTTATTAACAAAAACCTGTTTTTTGTTAATAAAATGTGTAAATTTTGACGAAAATAAAAACAAAAAAGTAAAATTAAACATCTTTTTTACCCATTTTTAAATAAATAATTTAAAAAACCCCCCATTTTTGCCTTTTTAATTAATTAAAAATTTTTAAAAAAATCAAGATGCGTCTCCACTTATTTTTATTAGCTATATTTACTTTAATGGCACAATCACTTCTATTTATAAATGCCAAGAAAACTGAAATTCTTGTTTCGAATGATCAACTTTTTGGAGCGTAAGTAAAAAACAGGGGGATGGGGGCCGGGTTGATAGAAAAACATCAGGATGGGGTATCAAAAAATTTTCTTCGAATTAGGTTTCGGACCAGGCATTTTAGGAACCCAATCCATCCCTCGTAAGAGAAAATTTTTGAAAGAATTTAGAAAAAAAATTTTTTCACAGACATGCCCGAAAACAATTGGAAAAGATGAAACGCCCTGAACCACTAAGCCATCACTGAATTTTTATGGTTGAATTAACAAGACTTTTTTAAATATATAGGTATATGTTTTAACCGAAAAATAATTTTTATAATCAAAAAAATAAAATTAAACACATTTTAATTACTCATTCCCTTCCCCCAAATTTGATGTTGGTGTTGATCCCCCACCCCCACCACTACTAGTAAATATAAAACGTTTTTCCATTTCTGCAATTAGTTCTTGCTTGTTTGCTTCATCAGCTTCTTGCGCCATTCGTTCATTTAAAGCCAAAGTTACCTGAATTTAAAAAATATTTTTTTTTGTATTAAATACAAAGTAAAGCCTCCTATAAACTACCCCAAAAAATAAGGCAACCTAATTGGCAATTTTGTCGAAAATTGGGGTCCCGTTGGGGTCCACAATTTTCGAATTGGGCTCCCAACTGCCTCCTCAATTTAAGATAGGCTTTAAAAAAAAACTTGGTTGGTCACTGGGTGGGAGGGGGGTTAATCCCTCATTATAAGTGACAATTTCTCTCTTCGCCCCAAGCTGTGGTATCCCATAAGTTAGATCCGACTACAAAAACTCAATTTTAAGATATTCACCTTTTTCATTTCCCTTCTATTTTTTTCTTGTTCCTCTTGTGCCATTCGCCATTTTTCAGCCAAATTATCACCAATATCTTCTATATTTACTGCCTTCAACAAAACATTGCCTTTAGCTCCGATTCCTCCACCGCTTGTTCCTAAGCCACCACCGCCACCACTACTACCTCCAACACCTTTGTTAGCACGAAGCATTAAAGCCATTCTAGACTGGGGGGAAGAAGCTGAACCTTGAAATTAAATTTTAAAAAATTCTGATTTATTTTGGTAAATTTCTGATAAATTTCTGATAAAATTCTGGTTAAATTCTGATTTTGCTCAATTCATGCTTCAATTCTGGTCATTGTGATAAAATTCCGATTCTATTCGGGTAAAATTCAAATTCAATTCTGATTGAATTCTGACCAGATTCTGGCCAAAATTCTGATTTTAATAATATAATTCTGACAACATTCTGATTTTTCTAAAATTATATTCTGGTCAGATTCAGAACAAAAAATCTCCCATTTTTTAATTTTCCTACGTGGCATTATTAATAATTTATTAAAAACCTTTTTGTCTATGTTGCTGTTGAGAGCTCCTTCCATAATAATAATTATTTCCCCCAACATCTTCAGGTGGCAAAAGATCATGAGGAGAACTTTTATCAACTGAATGAGTTTCTGACATTGCTAAAAAAATTTTTTTTTTAATTTTCTATTTTATAATAATTTTCTCCCAAACCAAAAGTCAATTTCCTCTCAAATTTTTGTTTTGCTTGGGGTGGAACAACCAAATCGCTAATAGGACCTTGAAGCATTACTGGAGCCGACTGTAAAAATTAAATTAAAAATTAAATAATAAAAACAAAATTTCTGCTAAAAAATTTTTTGCGGATAAAATTTGCGGACGCTCGCAAAAAATTTGCGGACAGAATTTTGTCCGCAATTTTTTTATGTTTTAAAATTTTTTTATTTACCTGAAAGGACTCGTTCATAGTTTTATCAAAATCTCTCATAAAATCTTCATCTTCTGGAAGTAACTGTTTCTGTTGTGTATGTATTCTAAGCTCAGATTCATCCCCATCAAAATAACAAGTTGGCGATCTTTCTAATAATTGTGGTTGTAATGAAGAAATATTTTGTTGTTCTTCATTATTATTTAAACTATTCTTTTTGTGTTGTTTCCGATTTGAATGGGGCCTTCCATGTCCAGTATCTTCTTCTTCTTCATTATCACTTAAAAACATTTTTTAAGATTAAACTTGAGAATTTAAAGTTTAGACTTAAATAAACTTGAATACTTAAGTTTTAATAAATACAAAAAAAAGTTTGGATAATTTCAAGTTTAATTTGAAAAAAAATACATTTTTAATTAATTCCGGAAAATACAATAATTTCATGCAACTTGGAAAAATACAACTTGAATAATTAAAAATAAACTTGGATTAATTAAACTTTTATTTTGTATTTTGCTGGGTTATTTAAAACTTTATTGTATTTTTTCAAGTTTAAATGAGACAGGAAAAATACAAAAAAAGTTTAATTAATCCAAGTTTATTTTTCTTTTAATTATTCAAGTTGTATTTAAGTTTAATTAATTTGTATTTTGTAAATTTAATTAAAATTTGTATTTTTCCGGAAAACATGGATTCTTTTCAAGTTATATTTTGTATTTTTCCAAGTTTAATAATTTAGATAAACTTAAGTTTAAGTTTAGTAGTAAAATGGACATCATTTTTGCGGATTTTCTAATTTAATAAATTCCAATTTTTCTTACCAAGAATGGTCCAATTCTTCATCCAAAGAATGGTCCTCTTCATCTTCCTCCTCCTCCTCACTATCATAATCATCCTCTTCTTCTTCCTCATTTTCTTCAGCAATTCTATTAAGACGTCTTTGCCCTTCTTCATCTCTAGTTGCCGCTTCAAGAGCATTACGCATTCCAGCCAAAATTTCATCAACTTTTGTCTTGTAAGTCGCTTCAATCTCTGCTACCTTCAATTGTGCCTCATTAAGGTTTTCAGGAAATTTTTCATTTTTTCTCCAAGTACGCAATAATTCGGTAACCAATTGAATTACATCATCAGGGAATTCACCAATTTCGTCGATAAAAAGAGACCAGCCATCACGTGTTTCATAATCTGATTTTTAGAAAAATTAAATAGGCAATTTAAAAAATTTTTGAAGGTTATTAGAAAAGTCCGAAAAATTTTTTGCGGATTTTTTTTCCGAAAAATCTTTTTTGGAAAATTTTTTTTAACCTAAAAAAATTAGAAATTTTTTTAATAAATCCAAAAAACAAACAAAATTTTAAAAAGAAGAACAAAAATTGATCCATCCTTCTAGTACTTTTACTTTTTGGAGCACAAAAAAATTCACAGACTGTATCCACTAATTGTGTAACAAGTCGAATTCGTTGTAATCGAATAATTAATTGTTCTGGACCTGAAGATGATTCATTATTGTTTCCTTCTTGTTGAGGTAGATCAGAGGAAACTGTAGAGGTAATAGGGTGAATACCAAGAGAAATTAATTGATACAAAACCTTAAAAGAGACTAGTTAAAAATTTTTTTATAAATTTTAATTTTGTAAAAATTTCTCTTGAAATTTCATTTTTCTAAAATTCTAACATGAGGGAATCAATATCCTAAATATTCTAAATAGCGTGCCGTAATATCAAAACGCCGAAATATGTATCAAAACCGTGGCGTTATTTCCACAGTTTGGTATTTCAACGGCTTTTGGAGTGTTGGGATTTCGGCGGCTCGGGACAATACCCTTATATATTTACATAAATTCATCAAGTGTGGGTGCCTAGAAGGGAAGAAAGTCCAAAAATAATATACATAGAAGGCTGATACCCCAATTTACTAGCCCGTCCCAAAACAAACAGGAGCAAAAAAAGACAACTTAATGCTATCTAAAGGACCAAATTCAACTTCAACGTCAAAAAAAGTAATTTAAGACTCGTGCCGTTTTCTAATAAACATTAAAAACATAGAAAAAACCTTAAATAAAGTAGCAGTATTTGTAACATTATAATTAAATAATTGTCCAAGATAAGCAACAGTTGTCAGTGCACGTTGTTGCAATGCTGGAGCATTCAATTCTAACGAAAGACGTAAAAATTCGAGAACAGAGTCTAACACATAAACACCAATCCAGCTTTTAATAAATTTAAAATTAATTTTTTAATTTTAAAAATAAATACTCGTGATGATCAGAAAGTGCAGAAACTAGAGAAGACATAGAAGCCATATCAGCAAAATGAACACGCCATGGACAAGAAAGTAATTTTAAGGTGAAATCTGAGAAATAAAAAAAGTTAAGAAATTTTTAAGAAAAAATTTTCTGAAAAAAATAGCATAAGAATTTTCAAAGTTTTTCAAAAAACTCTTCTCCAAAAAATTCCAAAGTTTTCCAAAAATTCACAGAAAAATTTCAAAAGGTCTTCCAGAAAATTTCAAAAAAACCGTCAAAATTAAGCTTATTATGAAATTAAATTGATAAAAAAATTTCGAAAAAAAATTCTCTCTCGAAAATCTCCTAAAAAATCTCAACCTTTAACCTCTTCATCATCCCAATCAATACGTCGAAAAATACCAATTCTAATGTCTGTTGAAAGCTTGTGAAGAATAAATTCATGCATTGGTGGTTGTCGAGCTGCTGTTGTTGTTGAATTAATTGTTTGATCATCTGGAGGAATAACAGCAAAATAGGCATTTTCTAGGAGAATCTTAAGAAAAAAATTTTGGTTTTAAAATCGTAAAAATTTAGATTAAATTAATTCCCTAATCAAATTAAGGAAGGTGAGAAAAAAATTCTGCGCAGAAAATTTTTCCCCTTGCCCCCCCCCCCTTCCGAAATAAAATCCTGGTTACGGGTCCATTGAATAGGTGCGAGAAAGAACTCTTTTAAGAAAATCTTCCGATAGGCGAGAAAAGAAGAATCAGAATATAATAAAAAAGAGAGGTAAAGTTTAGCTCCGGGCAGGCATTGTCCTGCTGCCTTTTGGCAGCTGTTGTTAGGAGCTTTCGCTCACCACGTAAAGATACTTAAATGACTGATGTGAGCCACAGAAGCGCCGCATTCCCTTTTTTAATAAATCTTAAAGCCACAACTATTAAACATTTTAAATATACTAGTCTCCCTTCTTACTTAAATAAAAAATAGAAAATATAAAAAATAAAAACCTTATGTCTTGGATCTTTAACATTTGCCGATTTATCCTTCAAAACTTGCATTATTACAGCCATTTTTGAATGAGCATCAGGTGAACGATATAAAAATGAACCCATTTGTTCAATCATAATACAAAGCATATCAACTTTGTAAAAATGCATATGGACTAATAAAGAACGCAAACAAGTTAATGCTTCAGCTTTTGGAAGAATTCCAAATTTACACTAAAAAATTTTTAGATAATTTAACATAATATTAATTCTGGTTTTTAATAATTAATTCTAATGAGTTCTGATTAAATTTCTGATTTTAGAATATATGGTGAATTCTAATTAAATTCTGATTTAATTCTGGTCAGGTTTTGAAAAATTCTGAATAAATTTTCACTAATTCTGGCTAATTCTGATTTCAAGAATTATATTCTGATAAAATTACTGATTCATTTCTAAGCTTATTCTAATTTCAATGATTTAATAAACCTTCAAAAAATTTACCAATTCAGAAAGATAAGCACAAAGGTGAAGCTTCGCTTCAATTCTAGCAAGTGTCTGTTGCATTTCTGCCTTCTTTGGAAATTTAACACTTTTTGGGGTAGTGATTGAACGGAAACGAGCTAACAAATCATGCAAAACCTTAAAATTAATTATTTTTTAAATTCTGGTCAAATTCTGATTTAATTTTAACAAAATTCTGTAAAATAAAATTCTGATTTAATTCCTACCTGATTCTGATTTTTAAATAAAAATTTAAAAAAAAAACCGGTGTAGTAATTTCTGGATAAGCAGGTTTAATTGTAGCCATAAACCTTCCATAAAAAGGTAACAAATCTAAACGTCCTTCTGGCGGTTGTTGCAAATGTTGAATTAAACGTTTTCGATTACTTTTAATTCTGGAATAATTTTTCAAAAAATCTATTGAAATTGAATCAATTAATTCTTTATTTATTGATTGGGGAAGACGTCCAAGTAATACAGAAAAATTGCTGGTAGTGGTGGTAATTGTTGTTGAGTCTTGTGGATGTTGATAAATTGCTAAAAAAAATAGATTAATTATTCTAGTTTATTTTGATTTTTCTAAAATTAATTCTGGTTAAATTTTGATCGAAATTTTGAACAAATTCTGATTTAATTGGGGCTAAAAAATCCCCCGAATCAAAAAAATGGATAAAATTGAAAAGATTGTTTAAATTTGAAAAAGGTTGCGGAATGGTCAAACCTCTCAATATAAGACAGAATACCTCCCGAATTAAATGTAGAATCTGGTTAGTCACCGGGGAGGGTCTCTAAATGATATCCCCATATAAAAATGGGTGTCGCAGTCCAAATGCGTGCACAAAAAAATTATTCGTGAAAAATTTTCTAGTCGTTTATAATGAGAAAATTAAAAAAAATAATTTATATATACTTTCTTGCTCTTCTACAAGTTCTGTTGATTGTGAAATTTCCTCTTCTTCAGGTACTTCCAGTAAATTTGTTGTTGCAGCAGAAGTTGTTTCCATCTCATCTGTAGGCTGTAATTCTTCCAAACAGCTTAAATCAACATTTTCGATAGATTCAGTTACAATATGCTTAAAAATACGAATTAAACCAAAACCTTATTAGCAGATACTTTTAGAACTGAAAAATTGTCTCTTATAAAGAGGTGTATTTTGAATAAGAGGTATCGCCTAGTATCGCTTAAACAACTTCTTTCAACCCTTATAGGCGTCCAAAATTAAAAAAACGTTTTTACGGAGGCGGGTAGCTGATTCAGGGGGTATCTAAATATGAGGTTCGAACCTCGAACTTGTTTCGATCGACCCCCTTCCCAACTTTTCCTCAATACGACCCATCTTTGTTCGAATGTATAAAAAATCCAAGAAAATCTAAAAAACGTTCTAACGGTGAAAGTACAGAAATTCGGATATCCACAAACAAGGTTCAAATCATGGATGTCAAGGGTTGATAAAGAGTCGGGGTTTCAAAATTTTCTTTGAATCGGGTTTCTGAAAGAAAAAACCGAGTTTCGGATCCCGACCTAAACCATTAAAAAATCAAAATTAAAAAACCTCTTTAGTCTGATGCTGTTCAATTCCCGTATCTGCCACCTGTGCAGCAACAGTAGGAGTATAAGCAGTCACATCAATTAAAGATTCATAAAAAAGTTGAGTATCGCGATCAGGCCAAATTAAAATTCTTCCTTCACTCAATTCTTCAGTTAAACGATTTACAGCTGCATCGGCTTCTCTTTCGTCCTCACTAGTTTCTTCTGGAGGGAGTTGAATAGGTGGATGGCCTAAACACTCGGTTAATTCTTCCAAAGAAGTTTGGAGACGTTCAAAGTGTTGCTTGATCAGTTCAAAACGTTGACGGTCATCAGCGGAAGCATCACCTCAAAAAAATATTTTTTCCGTGGAAAGAAGTTGAAAATAATTTAAAAAATTTCAGAAAAATTTTTAAAAATTTTCGAAAAATTAAAAAAAAATCTGAAAGAAATTTCAGGAAAATAACTTTCAAGAAAAAAAAAATTCGAAAAATTCTCAAAAAAATGAAGACAAAATTTCAAAAAATTTCTCAAAAAAAAAGAAAACCTCTAGTCCTCTCCTGTCGTCTTATCGACTTTTTCAATTTATTCATTTCCATATATTTTTTATTTGTATGTTCTACCAAAGATTGCCAATAATCATCAAGTGTTTTTGAAAGAATGCTTCTTTGCTCTGCAGTAAATAACTGAAAATAATTCTGATTTAAAAAAAAGTATTTTTTTAATGCTTGTGTTTTCCGAAATTTTATTTTTCATTTGCAGAAAAACAATTTTAATCTGTGTTTCCAGAATATTTTTTCCCTAAAAACACTTTAATTTATGTTCACCGGAAAATAATTCTTTTGTTTTTCCGGAAAGCTAAATAATTTTTATTGCGGTGTCTGACTTCAGGTATTCTGTTTTCATTTCCGGAAAACACTAGAATTTATATTTTCCGGAAAACATTTTAATTCAAGTTTTCCAAAAAATACTTTGTATTCTACGGAAGGCTAAAAATACAATTCCTTGTATTTTAAGGAATTCTCATTTAAAAATATAAAACTTAAAACCGTTGAAATTAATTTAGTATGTTCTTCTTTATGTTCTTCTGATTCACCAATTTCCTTTTGAATAGTAAAAGGCAAAATTCCAGTAATTGGAAAAAAATGAGCTTTACAAAAAGGCATCAACACACTAGTATTTAAATGTTCTTGTTTATCTGTGTTGACTAAAAAAGCTAAAACAGCACCAAGTAATTGAAGTCCTTCACGCCCAAAAATTCCATTAAGTAAAAGTTCAGTGAAAAATCTGAAAAAATTTTGTAGAATAAATAATTAAAATGAAGATAGGAATCAAGGATGGTAGGCTCGGTTTTCCATATTTTTTTCTACGGATTGGGTTTCAAATTTCGGGTCGAAATAGGTTTTGGTTTCAGGTATTGCGCAATCCTGCCTACCTCTTGTAAGAACTAAAAAGATCAAAACCCAATATCAAGTAATAAAAGAGCCTTACAAATGTTTTTGCTAGTCTAGAGTAACTAGGGATTAATCTCAAGTATTAATTAAAAAAGTTATACTAGATTTGGATGGAATTTTTAACTAACGGTTCTTTAAAAATGTCCTTAAGAGAATATATCCCCAAAAAACGATTTTACATTAAAAATCCCACACTTTACACAAATTAAAAAAATCCCAAAATAATCTCCCAGTCATTAAAAAAATAAAAAATTCAAACCTCAAATCAACTCTCAATTTTGACGGGTTCTCCACTTTATCCGTCTTTTTTGAAGGCATTTGCTTTTTAAATTCATTCAATAAATGCGTTGAAAATTGATTATATAATGACGAAATTCTGACAATAAAATCAATTAGACTTGTCAAATCAGCAATTTTAATTTTTGCTTCACAAATATTAAAAGCAATTTCATCCAAATATTTACTTAAAAATTTGGTATTTGTGTAGTTCCCCCCCCCCACCCCTCCCGACATAAGCCCCGCCCCTTTTTCTTCCCTCTTCCTTTTCTTAAAGTATGACATATGGGTCAATATTGATAATGGGGTGGGAAAAGGGGAAATAAATAAAGGGGCGTGACTTATGGGGAGAAGGGGGGGGGGAACTACACAATACCTCAGATTTAATTTATCCAAATCTGGTATTAATTGACTAATTGTCGTTGATGATACATTTTTTAATTTTTTGGTAAATGCTGTCACTTTTTTTAGTGTAGCGTCTAAAGATCGTAAACGTTGGTCATCAAAAGGTTGTGATTCTTCTAGTGTCTGAATAAAAAAAAATTAAGTTAAAAATTGTCCAAGAAACCTAATAAAAAGAAACCTTAATATTTTTCTCCCTAACTTCAACAAGTTTTTGCATTTCCGAAACCCAATTGTCATAAATTAGCGTCATTTTCTTTTTCTTGCCTTGTAATTTCTTAGATTGATATAGTTAAAAAATTGAGAAAAAAAAATTTAGTAAAAATAAAAAAAAAATAGGTTATGAGAATCAATGAGTCTTTAAAATTTTCCATAAATGCAATTTATAAAAAATCTGAGGTTTATTCAATAAATTAAATTAAAAAAATTTTTAAGTGAAAATTTTGAGATAAATATGGTGTGTTAAGAAATTATAACTTGACCTATTTTTTCCGTTTTTCATTGTTCCTAATGTCCAATAAATCTTATCTAATTTAAGATTTATTTAATAATAGGAACCACGGAACACGGAAAAAAATAGGTTGAGTTATAATTTCTTAACACAACATAATATGTATAGTAGTCGAAGCTCGGTAGAACGACTCCCTCACTAGCACTTTCCCTATTACGTCAGTAAATTCAATTCCGAAAAATGTGTCGTAGTGAGAAATTGAGTCCCGACACGTCTCTTCATTAAGATATCGGGACACGCCCGATTAGGCGCGGTCCGATTAGGCGCCAGGCTTTTTAATTAAGTACACAATAGTTATTTAATTTGATTATAATCAATTAGCAAAAAATAAAACAGACTCAAATTTTAATAGATACAGCAAAAAATTAACAATATTCAAAACGAAATATTAAAACGACTAGAATTGCGAAAACACAATTGCCGACCAGTTGATGAATAGCTATGCTGCGTGACAAGGCGAATAAACTTCCTATTTTCACAAGATGTCGTCCAAACTCTGCCCTTAGAGCCATTACCTTTCTCATCACATCGCCAAAATATACGCTCACCATCCGCACTTCCTTTATCCTTCACATTACTGAAGCCGTTATGAGAATATTTTTCGCAATTTCTTTCTGAAGCATGAAGCATAATAGAAGCTAAAAAATATATTGAATTGTTTAATAACATTTTAAAAAGAATCAATCAGATAGCATTTTATACACTTATATTAAAAAGCTTGGCGCCTAATCGGTCGCGCCTAGTCAGCCGGTGGCTAATCGGGTTGTACCTAAGATAACTGCTTAATTTGGTCCCGGGGTGATGTTTTATCGAGATTCGACTTTATATTCATGTCCATATAAAGTATATATAAAAGTCCGAGGTTTTATAAAGGAGAGAATATATTTATGAGTATATTTTAAGTCTGGAAATATATGTGTCAAATAGATTTATTTAATTATATATTTAAATTTTTTTACTGAGCATTACATTTGAACAAATAACCGTATATTTGAATAAATAAGAAAGTCTAGGAGATCTATTATGTAAAACAAAAAAACCTATCCAATTGGAGGGATATAAGGCGGATTAAATGGGTATGGAGGTGGAAGTCTCATACCAGTATTCTGGATAATCCATGACACTGTCTTGTTTAAACAGACTAATTTTTCATCAATTTCTAAAAATTTTTCATTCATCTTTTTGTCAATTTCTAAAAATTTTTCATTCATCTTATTCTCAAGTCCAATTAATTGAATTGTTGTGTTAATTAACTTTAAATTAAGAATTTTGGTATTTTTATATCCTAGATCCATTTTTTGTCCCAAAATTAACTTTTTTTTTCCTTTGATTGATAAAAAATTAATAGGTGCGCGGAAATATTTATTAAAAAATACCTGCTTTTCCAAAGAAAAAAAAGATTCTTCTAGAGATTTTGTGCCACTAATTGCTTGATAAAGGGCAAGGAATCCCACAATTATTGTAATTATATTCGCAACTAGACCAAATACACCCAAGCTCATATGGCAACATTGTTTGCAAAATTTGAATGCCTAAATTTTGAAAAAAATAAAAAATTTTAATAAATTAGATTTTTTTAAATTTAATCAAAATTCTTAATTTAATTAAAAAAATTTTGTTAATGCACTACATTTAATTAGATATCAAGTTTAAATTGTAAGTTAACCTTTCTGATATAACTTGCATAACTTGTTTCCACTACCACATCGGTTGAAACCAAATCTGAGTTACGAACTAAATATAAATTTGTACATTAAAAATAAGAATCGAGGCCAGCAAACTAGAAATTGATCCTAAAGGAAACCTATAATTCACACCGTTTGTACATACTGAATCTTTAAAAGTAATGGAACATACGTACAATTTCAACCCCTACAAAAATACCCAAGAACCATTAAATAATAAATACTATAAGAAAAACAAACTATTAAGATGTTGAGGAAACGGTTGAATTCTTGCTCCTCTTCCACTAATAAGAGGACCTCGTGCACGTACAACAGATAATGCTCCACGTGGGGGTGCCAAATCAGGAATGTGTTCGTTCAGACTTCGTCGCCTTCGCGCATTGGTATAGCCCACATTGAATTGATCCATATTGAAACGATCACATGCTACCCAGGGCGTATTATCCCCACGCATTTTTTAAAAACCCTAAACAAAAAATAAAAACAGGTAATAGGTAAAAATTTTTAAGAATATTTAAAATGGGTTTTAATCCATTCAGGTAAACAAAATTTAAAAAAAAATAGTAGTCAAATTTATATAATGTAAAAATTAACCACCTCCCAAAAGTGGAATAATGTAAAATAATAAAAGGAGTGCTTACAAGCAAAAAAGATAAATGTATATAAGTATGAAAAAAGATGTGTGTGATGATAATTGATTCAAAATTTTAAGAAAACTGGGAGGAGATCCAAAAAAAAATTTTTTTTAATTCATGGTCATACCCCTCCGAAAAAAAATTTTCAGAAAAAATCCTGGTCTCACCCTCCAAAATAAAAATTTTTTTTTCAAAACGTGGTCCTACCCCTCCGAAAAGATTTCCAAAAATTTTAAAAAAAATCTTAAGATTATAAAAATACTTTTGAAGAGGAAAAAAAAACAAAATCATCACACAATAAACCTTTAAGAATCACTTTCAAACCACAAATTCCTCCTTTCTTTTTTTGATTTTATTATTCTCTTTGTCAATTTCCACTTCCACCACCACAGCACGAACGTCGAGCCTGGTTTTGACCTTCTCCCTCTCCAATGCTGACACCTTCCCGGCCTCGACCTGCTGGACCGCCACCACCAGCTCCCTCATTTTTGGGCAATCTTTTGGCTGAAATTGAGAAAAAATTGGAAAAATATAATTAAAAGTAAAGTTTTATGAGGAGCTTTTTAGAGGAAACGGAAAAATATACCACTTATTAAAGTAATTCCAGAAAAAGGATAAGTAATTCAAAGTTTGACGAAAAATTCAAGAAAAAATTGCATAAATTTATACACTCTAAATTTGTAGTTAAGTGGTTTAAAATGAATAAAAAATTCCTTTTGATAAATTCCGGAAAAATCAGGATTTCCCTAAATCCCAAAAATTTTCAAAAAATTTCTTCGAAAAATCTATAGGCAGATTTTTTTCCGGAAAAATCAGAATTATTTAAATGTTTCCGGAAAAGTTAAAAGAAAAACAGAGAAATACAAAATTTTCGGAAAACTCAGAATTAGGTATTTGTTTCCAAAAAAATTCAATAAAGAAAGTTGCAACTTTTTTCTTGGTTAAGTGGTATAGACGTGAGGACGAAAACACTTTTAGACCCAATTAAGCTTTATAACTCCCCAAAAAAAATTTTTTCAAAAAATAAATTTTAAAAATAAACCTATAGCTAAAAATATTTCGTTGACATTCATTGACGATTTTGCAGAAGTTTCCAAAAATAAAAGTCCATTATCTTCAGCATATGCCTGCGCTTCTTCATATTCAACAACACGTTTGGCTGCCAAATCTGCTTTATTACCAGAAAGGGCAATCACAATATTTGGAGATGCTTGCCGTTGAAGTTCACGAACCCAATTTTTTGCTTTGGCAAAGGATTCCTTTGGAAAGAATTTTTTAAATTTACCCTAAGTTATCGGTATTGACGGAATAGCAAGTCTTAAAGGTATCCAAGGGCATAGCCAGGAGTGGGGGGGGCTTCTGGGCTGAAGCCACTTGAAACCGTGAACTAAAAACTTCAAAGCTATAAAAGTAGTTGGTTCTCTCCTTAACACTTGTACCTTAAAGACGGCTTATGTGGGGAAGTTTAACTATAAACTTCCGCGCTTTTCAGAGGACCCAGAAGCCGATAAGGCACAAAAAGTACTTGGGGAGATCGATTTAATACAATGAGTCGCTCTAGAGACTCTTCACTAACAATAAGACGGAAATCATGAAGCCGAATGAGTAGTGATTCTCCATCCTATTTTTGCGGACAACATTTGCGGACAGATGATCCTTAAGCTCCTCACTAACTTCTAAGGGGCAACAAAAGATCCCTAATTCTAAACTAGACCTTCACTATGTTCTAAAGGACCTCAAGGGAGCACAAACCCAACTTAAACCCCTAAAAATTTCCCCAACCCATCAAAACAGAAATTAAACCTGATTAGTAATGTCATAAACAACAATCGCCGCTTGAGCCCCGCGATAATACATTGGCGCCAAAGAATGGTATCGCTCTTGCCCAGCAGTGTCCCAAATCTCAAATTTGACCGTTGCTTCGTCCAAACAAATTGTTTGAGTTAAAAAAGCAGCTCCAATTGTCGATTCTTGGTATTCATGAAATTGGCCTTTGACAAAACGCAAAACGAGGGAGGATTTGCCAACAGCAGATTCGCCAAGCAAAACCAACTGAGCGAACAAAGAATAATAAAATTTCTCAAAAAGTTTAAAAATGATGACATTTGATCCCCTCAGACTTAATTGGATGGGACTTTAGTAAATTGGAGTGAAACTCATGTCAGAAGGTTCTAGAAGATGGCATGTACTTTCTCAAACCCGAGTTGGACATTATATCGAGAAGGAAAGTCAATGGAACGCGAATCCTTCGCCCAAACACAAACAGTGCTTTGCCTGATTTCGAAAAGAAAAAACGGCATGGGATTTTAAAGCAAAGCGTCTCAAATTTAGGGAAGGCTAAGAAGCGAAAAGCAGAATCGGCTTTGGAACCTCCCTCATACCAGGGTTCATGGGTCATCCAAGCGGGAAACAGCCGGAAAAAATTTTTAAGGACAAAATGTCATCATTTTAATTTTCGATTAATAAGCTACAAAGACTTGACCCACCCCACCAATGTCCTTAAGTCATCCCTAAAGCTGCCCAATCCCTTTACTAACATTCATGAGTCATTCAAGCGGAGAATAATGACGAAAAAATTTGTGGGACAAAATGTCATCATTTTAATTTTCGATTAATAAGCTACAAAGACTTGACCCACCCCACCAATGTCCTTAAGTCATCCCTAAAGCTGCCCAATCCCTACACTAACATTCATAAATCACCAAGCAGTAAACAGACGAAAAAAATTTTGGGACAAACTGTCACCATTTCAATTTTAGGCCAGTTAAATCAAAACGAGCTACATAACTCAACCCCTCCACCAATTCCCTTAAAAGTCATCCCCAAAGCTTTTAAAAGAAACCTTAAATTGACATGTCTTTGTAGGTCCACCACCACCACCACCTCCATTATTGCCTGGACGAGGAGTGCTGCTACCACCGCTACTGCTTCCTTTATTTGCCATTTTGTGTCAAATAATTTGGGCAAATATTTAAAAGTCAGAAGAAAAGGAAAAATAAGCCCCAAATTAATTAAAACTTGTAAAAAAAATTTTTTTTATTTAGAAAAAAGCTGAAAAATAAATTGAGGTTAATACCAATTAAATCGACAAAAAGACACGTATAGGGTCACGGATAAAGGCATATATGACATTAAATCAAATAAAACAAGTGAGTCATTCGCGTATTAAATTTAAGGGAATAAAGACAATTTCTGGGCGAATTGGACATTTTGAAATTTTTTAAGGCGTGTGGCATTTTGAAATCTGGACGTTTTGAGAATTTTTAGCCAGGTGACATTTTGGAAAAAATACATATGTAGATTTATTAAAATCCGGATTTTCTAAACACAAATTTTCCGAAAAAATTTCAGAAAGAAAAAAATTTTTTGAAAAATTAAGCCTTAAAACAGGAGATAATTAAATAAAATCAATTAAATCAAAACATATTTTTTAAATTTATGCAAAGTATTGGTGGCTCTTCAAAAAAGAAAAAATTTGTATGAGAAAAAAAGAGCAGCAAACAGCAGAGAATTTGTGTTAGTTAATAAAAAAAAGAATTGGATGAAAGTTAAATAGTGAAGTTAAGTGACACTAGTTGTGGGAAAGGGGGTTGTTTAGGGCAGAGGCAAAAAAAAAAGTTTTGTTTGGGCGCCGATGGAAAGCTTAGTTTGTTTAGAAGCTAACGCTAAATGTGCGTTGTTTTGGCCTTCTGTCTCTAAATACAGTAGAAACTCTCAATAAAGTACTCCCAATATTAGAGACACCTCAGTTTAAGCTACGCCTTGGGCCTGAGTGGCGCAAAAGAGGAGGTCCGGGGTTGTTTCGGCGCAAACGGTAGATGGGCGTTGATCAGGTAACATTCCGTTTCTATATACAGCCAAACCTCTCTATAAAGTACCCCCAATATTAGAGACAACTCAATTTAAGATGGCCCCATTGGCCCCTGGGTGTAGGAGCGGCCAGATACACCTCCTTATAAAATTTAATTTTTCACTTCTGAAGGGGTATTTAAAAGCAAGGGGTTGTTTGGCATGAATCATCCTTTTAGATTAATCAAAAACTTGTTTATAATTTACAAAGAAAAATGATTTTCGAGTAGAAAAGGATTAATTTATTAAATAAAATGCAACATGGTTTCTGCGCCGAAATGACCCTACATGACAAAAAGTCAATAAACAAACGTGAGAGAGAAGAAAGAAATGTGCGCCAAAATTTGTAATTTTAATCGAAATATTTTTGTAAAATTTTTTTCCGATTTTTAAAAAAGAAAAGAAGACATTGAGGAACTGGGGAACAGGAAAAAAATCTGGGCCTAACTGCACTTTAGTAAAGTAATTTAAAAATAGATAGATGTTACTAAAGTGCAGTTTAGCCAAAATCTGAAATTTTCAAAAAAAATTTTTTTTCAAATTTTGGCGTTTTTGAAAAAAATTTTTTGGCGCACATCGAAAACTAGAAATTGGTGAAATAGAAAATGAGAATGAACTAAATAAATAAATGAAAATAAATACAATATTTAATCAATAGGGAGAACTCTAAGAATTATTTAAACTTTGACCTCTTTTCGATTTAAAATCTGTTGACTTACAAAAAAAGGCTCCCTCCTAACTTTTTTTTGGAATTTTCTAATTTTTTTACCACAAGTTCTTGACAAATAGAAGGAAAACTGACTGGTTGAATATTGCTACAGGGAAAACAAAGTGAATTTATGGAAGGAAAAAGTCCGACCATTATGTACATTTTTAAAAAAAGGTGTGGGAGGGAAACAACACTAAAAAATTGTTAAGATTCCAGTTAAATATGGGAGGGGGTCTTTAAAGAGTTTGTAAAATTAAAATAAAGCAATAATCAAAGAGAAAAGATTCGGAAGATTTTCTAATTTTAAATTATAAAATTAGGTAAATTATAAAATTAATGAAAATTTTCACTTATAGGTGGTTTTTAATGCGTGGACGGATATGGACGTATGAAATGTCATTCGACTTAGCTCGACGAGCTGAGTCGAATGAGGGGTGGGAGAAGTTTGTCCGGTACTTAGGGACCGAGATACAAAGGCTCAAAATGGTCAAAAATCGTAAGCGGCATCATAAATATGCAAATGATAGCTCATTCGAAAGAGCTCGTCGAGCTGAGTCGAATGACACCAAAATCATCGTGATTGGACAAGTCTATACAAAGTTACGATAGAAAAACTAGAACCTAATCCTATGGAGCGTCGGCGAGGCGCTTGTGCAAAACCCCGCGCTTCGCGCGGGGTTTTGCGGCACGCGCCTCGCGGGGAGTCAACGGTCGCTGGGTTCTGGGCTCGTAACATAAACCTACTGCTATCTCCCTTGCTCTAGGTACCTGGGGCCTCTGTCAGCAGAAACCTCCACGGCGAGCATAGGTAAGGAGCTAAAACAAATGCTCATAACTTTGTTAAATCAAGTCAGATTTCGTTGATTTTGGTGTCATTCGACTCATCTCGATGAGCTCTTTCGAATGAGCTATTATTTACATATTTGAATTTTTCAACCCAAAATGAGCTTACTCCCCCCTTCTCTTTTTGAATTTTCTGAAGTCTGTAACTCGGTACCTAGGTATCGGACAAACTTCTCCCACCCCTAGTTCGACTCAGCTCGGCGAGCTGAATCGAATGACACCTCATTCGTCCATATCCGTCCACGCATTAAAAACCAGCTATAAGTGAAGAGTACCAAATTAATTATAAAATTAGAAACAAGCAAAAAAAATTATTTTAGAAAATGCTTTTTTATAATGAAAAGCACGTGAAAAAAAGAAGAGAGAAAATAAAATAAGCAAGACAACATAAAAATGAGAGTTGTTCCCCATACTTTACCCAATTCATATTTTGCCAATATGGCTAAAAAACACGTTTTGCAAATTTTTTTGCCTTTATTGGCAAAATGTGGTACTGGCAAAAAGTGTGTGCACTAAAAAATGAGGGGTTAGACAAAAAATTAAATTAAAAAACATTTTGCCAAATCTTATGGAAATTCGATTTGGTAAAAAATCTGTGAAGCAGTATCCACTACAAGCCCATCCCCAACAATCGACTTTCCCACAAATTTTTCAATTAAAAAGGATAAGGCATACAAATTCCAAGCTTAATAAAAAAAATATTTTTTATTTTTATCCATATTTATGAGCTTCGCAAAAAACGTTGAAAAGCATTATAGCCTGCTTCAAGTTCAAAAATCATTTGACGAGCTGTTTCGTCAGAAAGTTCTTCGTGTGCAGCCATACCATGCAATTTATCATACCTTTAATTTTTAAATTTTTTTGAGGAATGCTTCAGGTTTTTGGAAGCATGTGAAACTTGTTTCAAAATTTATAATTAGGGCTCGGATTTATATTTAAATAAATCACTGAAGCGGCCCTGCCCGCGAACTGACCACTGTCTCTCTATTTTTTATTACATCTATCACCGGTCATTTCTGTCTTTCTTCTATTAGAACTCAATAGTCAGACACCGGTCAGTCAAGGCTCGTTCATGACCAAGGTCGTTTTTGTGCCCTATTTAAATATAAATCCGAGCCCTATTTATAATCATGCTTAATACTTTTAGAAACTTGCTTGAGATTTTTAGAAACATGCTTTCACTTTTTTAAAGCATGTTACAAGTTTTTTAGAAACATGTTTCAGAATTTTTGAAGCTTGTTTCATATTTTAAAACCAAGTTTTTAAACATGTTTCAAGGTTATAGAAGTACATATGTTTCAGGTTTTTGAAACATGCTTCCGGTCTTTTAGACACATGCTTCAGATTAAAAAAATATCCTTCGGTCCTTAGAAACATGTTTCAGGTTTTTTAGAAAACATGCTTCATATTTTCAGAAGCATGCCGCCCTTATTAAAATTATATAAACATAAAAACCAACCAAGACTTAACCTTCACTTTAGCATCAAAATCATCAGGAAGAGTACTCATTGCATTTATTGAAGCATACAATTCAGTTAAATTCGGAAAGAGTTCATCAACTGCACGAATATTTAATTTAAGTTGGTCAAGTGAAGTAATAAATAATTCAACAATGTCAGCAATACATTTAAGTTGATTTCCCTTTAAAAAGTTTTTAAATTAATTATGAAGCAAGTTTTAAAAAATTCTGATGTTTTAAATCATATTCTGATTCAAGGTTTAAATAAAATTCTGATTCAAGTTTAAAAAAATTCTGGTTTAATTTTTTAAATAATTCTGATTTTAAAAAATAATTCTGCTTCAAGTTTTATAAAAAACACCTTATCGTCTCTAACTGTAATTGGTCTGTCTTCCCTTATACGCTCCAACGCAGCTGGGCATTGAATTCTATGTTGACGAACAAATTCTTCAATGCTCATACCAGGAACTAGGCGAAGTGCAACTTTTATTTGGACTAATAATTTTGAACATTCCGCTGTGTATTCTAGGGAAAACAAGAAAAATTGGGGGAATTTTAATTTATTTTTTAAACCCTTAGAAGGCACATAATCTCTTGAATAAACTTTTTCTAAACATTCCAAAGCATTTATCATTGCATATAATTCTGACATGTTGTCTATACGGTCACGTTCAGAATTGTTGTCGAATAAGCGAACCTAGAAAATTAAACTTGTTTTTAAATAAAATAATTCTGAAAAAAGTTTTAAAATAATTCTGGTCAGGTTTTTAAAGAATTCTGATTTTTTAAAACATAAAATTCTGAAAAAGTTTTTAACAAAAATTCTGGTTTGCTTTTAGAATTATTCAAAACTTGAATCAGAATTATTTAAAATTTAAACCAGAATATAAAACTTGATTTTAAATAATTCTGATTTTTTAGAAACTATTCTGATTTAAACAATGAAAATAGCTTAAAACAAAAATTCTGGTTGATTTAATAATTGTTTCTAGCTTTAAAATAATTCTGTTTTCCTTTCCTCCAATTTCCTAACAAAACTTGAAGCAAGTTTCACCACAAGTTTAATTAATTAAACTTGTAATAAAATTCTGATTTAATTTAATTTCTATAAATAAAACTTACTTCTTGGTCAAGGTCCATATTTCAATTGAAAAACAATCTAAAATTCAAAAAAAAATTTTTTTGATAAAATATAAAAAAAAATAAAAATATTTTTAAAAGCTACATAAGCCAATTAATTATTTAAAAAATTAATTTTTTTATTAAAATTAATTTAATTTTTATTTCATTTAATTTACAATACACACACAAAACATCTCTTTTATATGCTAGATGAAAAATTAAATTTTTATTAAATTTTTTGACTGAATTTTGGAAAAATAAAAGAAAATATTTTTAAAAAATATTGTAAAATTTTTAAAAATCCCAAAAAAAATTTTCAAGCAATCCTATAAAAATTTTATTGATTTTTTGGGTTTTTAAAAAGATATACACAAAAAAACTTTCAAAATTTTTTAAAAAATTCAAAAATTTTCCAAAGAATTTCAAAAAATTCAAAATATTTTTTTTTCAATTTTCCAAAAAAATTTTTTTCAGTCAAAAAAAATTTTAAAAAACAACTATAAAAATTAAATTAAAAAAATACTATTTATAATATTAATTCCAAATCTTCCATAATTTTATTTTTAGACAATTGTGCAATCATTAAAGGCAAATTTGAATATTTACTACTTCTTTTTTTTCTCAAATTTTCTTCTTTTTTATTTTTAGAATTTTCATTATTTTCAATTATATACCGATTAATTCCCCATTTTAATTTTCCTAAATGTTGTTTTGATGATTTATTTGTTAAATTATTATTATTGTTGAAGGAAGAAAGAATTTCTTGGTAGAAATTATCTGAAAAAAAAGAATTGGAAAAAAATTAAATTTTCAAGAAAAAAATTATTTTAGAAAAGTCCAACAACTTTAAAAAAATTGTTTTCGGGTAATTTTTGAACTAGGATGGCACCACGACCCTTCGGGGACCCTGGCGAACCCCGCCGGGTTTCGGGGTTCGCAGGGTATAGCCTTCAGGGTTCGGGTTTTTGCCTAAAAATTCGTCGGGGGACGGGGTGCTACCTTATTTTGAACTTTAGAGGCCCCATTTCATTTCCTCCTTATTCAAAGAAAGAGAAGAAATTGGTAAAAAAAAAGAAGGAATTGTGCAAAAAAGGAAAAGGATTTGTTCAGCACACCACACTAGATACGTCCATTTTGCCAAAAATATCAAAGTCAAGGAAAATGTTCTCAAAAAATTTGCGGATGATTTTGAAAACGTTTCAGACTTTTTAATTCAAAACAAAAAAAATTTTATACCCTTAAGACTTTAAAAAACTTAAAAAAAATTTCAAAAAAACCTTCAATTTGTTTCATTTCATTTTCAACTTGTTCCAATTTTTCATCAATCCTTTTAGATATTTGTTGTTTTGTATATTCCTTGTCATGTTCAAAATTGTTTAAAGCAAATTCTCGTTGAAAATTTAATTTTCTTGTGAGGGCATCGAGTCGAAGAGTTTTGATTATTTGAAGATTCTAAAAGTTGAAACAAAAAAGTAAAATGTGGGGGGTTTTCAATGGTTGGAAAAGATTTGGGATTATCCCGTGTTTTTCGGTTAAAAAGGTTTTTAGGTAAGACTGACAAGGGAACAACAACTGAGACAGCCAAAAAGTGACAATGGAAAAGAAAATGACAATCAAATCCGTGGTCCATGTTTCCTAGACCTGTTCCCAGGGTCGTAGCCAGGGGGCTAAAATGGGGTGTGAGCCCCTTGCTTGTCCCCCAAACCTTCTTGCGTCTGTTCCAGTGTCAGAAAAAACAAGGAACAAAACAGCCTGACAAGTGAACAGACAAGGAGCAAGTGAACCGACACAGTGGTTATCCTTGTTTTCCGGTTAATAAGGATTTTTAGGTAAAATTAGCAGAGAACAGCTGAATCTTCCAAAAAACACGAGGGAACAAATAGGAGTGACAAGGAAATAAAAAACTTTTGACATGAGAAGACTGACAAGGAAACAAGAACCGACCCACAAATTCGGCCATTTTTTGGTCCAAAGAACCCCCAACTTTTTATTGCAACAGAAACGTGGATGAAACTAAACCAGAGGGGTGATATGAACGATACGTTCCTCATGTTTATCAAGTCCAGACAAAATTTAATTTAGAAGAAAACCTTTCTCCTTGTATCAAATTCAGAATCCAATTGAGCCTTCCGTCTCAAGAAAATATTACAACGCCTATTTAAAATATCGTCTTGAAGTTTTTCGAACTGAATAGGAAATTTTAAAAAGTTAACAATAAAAAAAAGAAAAACCTGCGACATTTTAGCTTTATGCAATTTTAATCTCAAATCATTAAAGCGCCTTTCAGTGTGAAGAATTTTGGCCAGATATTCTTCCCGTTTAGATTCGGCTAGAGGTGGAGGAGGAGGATCAGCTAAAAAATAGAAATGAGAAGAGAAATAAATTTAGAAAAAAGGTCTGAATGAAATAAAAAGACCTGCCCAACCTAGCAACGACGAGCTAAGAAATTTGGGCGTCTGGAGGAAAGACACAAAGTCTGAACTTAATTGTTAGATAAAGCCAATTTCTAGGTACAAAAATTTTTGAGGAACAGAGGAACAGCCTAAGCCCAAGAGACACCAACTACTATTTTTAATAAATAAGAATTTACCACTGCTTGAAGCAACAGAAAAAGCATTAAAATTGTTCATAGCTTCAAATTAACAATGAAAAAGTTGAGTAAAAAAAGATTATAATACCTGAAAAATCTAAAAATATTAAACAGAAAATTTTAGAAAAAAAATCTAAAAAAAATTCCTGAAAAACAATAATTTGATGAATATAAGAAAATAGTGTGTTAAAACAGGAGAGTGAAAAAGGAGAAAATAGAGAAAAGAGCTCCCAACGTGAATATTGACAAAAACACATTTTGCCAATAAGGGTAAAAATTGACATTTTGTCAACAACTTTGATGACAAAATACAAATTTTAGCCTTATTGGCAAAATATGGAATTGGTAAAATATGATGAACAGAGAAAGGTACAAAAAGTCTAAAATACAACATTTTGCCAAAAAATAAATTAATAATGCTAAATTTAAATGATAAAATAGAAAAAATTTTCCCCAGATTTTTCACTAATTTTAAAGAAAAGAATGGCAACTTCAACCGATTTGGACAGCGAAAAGCGCCGCAAAATGCAAAATTTGCTTCTAAGTAAAGCTAAAAAGCGTCGTTTGATTAATGAAATTGAAACAAATCAACAGGTTTTTTAAAGAATTTTTTGGCCCTATCCGAAATGAATGCCGCCATCAAATTTTTCCTTTCCTTCTCGAATGGGGGAGAAAAAGTTAATTTTTTGGTTGTAGTATAGTACAGGTAACTTTGTCCAAACTTGTTCAATCACGCTGATTTTAGTTATTTTAACTCAGTTCGACGAGCTCTTCCGAATCAGCCGAAAAATTAACTTTTTCTCCCCCATTCGAGGAGGAAAGGAAAAATTAGATGGCGGCATTCATTTCGGATAGGGCCAATTTTTTTTTTAATTAAAAAAAAATTTTGTCAGTCCTCCTCAACTTCTTCAATTAAAGACGACGAAATTTGTGTTGTTTACCACACAAAAAAGGAAATTAAAAAGAAGGAAGAAGAAGAGGTTGTATTTATTGAAGAAAATAAAATTGAAAAAGTAAAGGGAGAAGAGGAGGTTTTGTTGAGAGGAATGGCAACACAAGCATTGTTACGGGAAGCTAATCGTTCTGCCCTTAGGGCGAAAGAATATGGGCCGCAAGGATGGTAAGAAATTTAATTTTAAAATTTTTCGGAAAACACACACAAATTCACCATTTAAATATTCTCCGGAAAAGTCCTTAAAGTTTCCGGAAACCCCAGAATTAAAATACAATTTTCCTGAAGACCGGAATTTGGTGTTGGCCATCCTCCTCCTCCTCCCCCCAAACTTGTTGGCCATCCCAAACCAGATTTTTGCGGATAAATTTATGCGGACTCATAATCACAATGGTCTCATAATGGTCAGAGCATCCATACTTTCCTTTTTTTCGAATGTGTTCGAGGAAGTGAAGATTGCCTTGAGGGAAATATTTGGGGTTTGAATGATTTTTCTTTTTATATCTGACCATTATGAGTCCGCATAAATATGTCCGCAAAAAATCCACAAGTACCCAGAATTTAATAAAACACAAATTTTTCCAGAAACCCCCAAACTTAAAAACACAACCTTTCGAAAAAATAGCCTTATAAATTTCAATTGTATTTTCTCTTTAGCTTTTCTCTTTTTGTACTTTATTTTCAATTCTTTTTTCAGGTTAAAACCTCGGGCTTTAACAACAAATAAGCGTTTTCTGGCAAGAACGTTACAATCTGTTGAACTTGACAGGAAAGAGTTTGAGCAAAAGAGGAAAATGTTGGCAGAAAAAAGGAGGGCTGCTGAACGATAGTTTTATTTTTAATTTATTTTTATATATAAAGTCAAAAAAACGTGTTTTTAAAGTAACAAATAAAGTGATTGTATGTATTTTTAAGTGTGCCTTTGAAAGGGGTATAGAATAAAAAGACCTTTTCCAGAAGAATTTCAAAAAAAAAGTTGAATTTCTAATTTTGCGGACATTTTTCCAAATGATTATTTGCAAAAAAGTCCGCAAGTCTTTTCCGCAAATTTCAATAAAGGTAATTCCAACATTTCAAGGCCTTTTACAAAACTTGAGAGATTTTCATTACGAGTCGAAATATCGAAAAAACAAATAAGTCAAGATCATTTAATTTAAAAAAAACCTCCAAATATTCGTTTATTCCTTTGAAGTTTCTTCCATTTTCTTCTCTTCACTAGAGCATTCCCCCTCAAATTTCTCCTTATCAATTTCATCCTCTTTCAATCCCTCCCCTTCATTATTCTCAAAATAGTCTTCCTCCCCTTCCTCTCCCCCCATCCCTTCCAAATCATCAAAACCTTCATATCCCCCAGGCATTCCAAAACCTCTCCCTCCTCCTCCTCCATTGACTGGCATAAATTTAGAAAAATCCATTGGAGCCGTGATACCTTCATCTTCATAATCAGAAACCTCATCCTCATCTTTCCATTTATTAAAGTCAACTTTGATCCAGGGAACTTTTCCTGGCATTTTTAAAAGTCGAGGCCACCATTCTTCTTTTTCTTTTGGAATTACAAGTTCCAACCTTTGAAAAGAGAAAATGGAATTTTAAGGTTAATAAAAAGACTTCCCTAAGGACCACTCTACTTTCGGTATTCATAAAATTTTTATTGGACTCATAAATTAGACTAGTGTTCGGCAGAGGGATTTTTTCAATACCCATACCGGAGTACCGAGTCAATACTTTTGGGAGTACTGAACCGTGCCGAACTCTAAACTAGGCCTTCTACTTATCTTTTCTAGTCTGTTTTTTCAATGCTCCCTAAAAACCTTTGGAAGGGTTGGTTTGGGGCAGCACCCCCTACAGGATTCCAGAATGTGAGCAGTAAGAAATGAAAGATGCAAGAATTATGAGGGGAAATTTTTTCCTTATCCTTCTCCCAAAGATCCGCAAGTTTTATCCTTAAGTCCAGTATAAACTTGCGGACAAAATTTGCAGACTTTTAGGAGAATAGAGAACCCAAAAACCACTTCCCTCGGAATAAAGGAACCCTCAAAATTCCCCCATATTTTAATAAAAAAAATAAACCTTCGACTAGTGTCAACTTTCTTCCGTTCCGCTCCTTTCAATTTGCCATACAAGACGAGGTCAGCTTCATACTTTTCTCCACCCTTTTCTCCTACAATTTTGAATTTGTCTTCTTCACACACCAATTCATTTATTTTTAAATTTCCATCTTCAATTGTCAAAAAGATTTGATTGACACGTTGAGCCCAAAGGATTGATGGATGTTTTGTTGAAGTCATTGAAATATATTTTCAGAATTTATATATTTTCTAAAAATTAAAATTAATTTTTGGGGACTGAAATAAGTCATATTTTATATTGAGGTGTACCTTAAATAGAGGCTACCTCATAATGAGTGTATGTTAAATTGAAGGTATCGCTCAGTTCCTTCACCCCTAGTGTGCAATCATATCGTAAAATGTTCTCTGACCATTTTGAGCTTTTTTCGCTCCTTTATGCCTGAATAAAGAGGAAAGGAAAAAGGCTCAAAATGGTCAGAGAACAAAGTAAGAACTCATGAAAATAGGCTGTGTTAATTAATAAAATACGAAAACAAAACAAGTCAGGGATAACTTTAAAAAAATATAAAATTCAATTTTAAAATTAAATTAAAATTCAAAAACAAAAAATGTTCAGAATTAAAATATTTATCAAATAAAAAAAATACAAAATTATCAATATCCTTTTTTCAAAAAACAATTTTTGTTTTTTAAAATAAAATCATAAAAAAAAGAATTATTGGTGAATAGGGCCGCTCACATTCTCGATCAAACAGGACGCAACTGAAAAATAAATTTTAAAATAATTTTAGATCAAATTATACTGATGTGAGTGGGGGAAAGAATCAAAAATAATGACATTTCTGATTTAAAAATCAAAATAATTAAAATTTTTTTGTCCACATTTTGCGGATTTTCTGCAAACATTTGCGGATTTATTAAAATTTTAAGAAACTCGAAAAATTTCGTTCAAAATGATGTCACTCCACCTTCAATTACCAAAATAAGGACTCCCAAGAATTTTTTTCAGAAAATTTAAAAAATTTTAAAGACCCCTTGTTAAACTCTTTTCCAGCTTGAAGCGACATAGCTAAATGCCAAAACTTTTTTTTTTGGTTTTTATAATTCAAACCTTGACGAATAATTTTTTCCCATTTAAAAAATCGTGTTTTTCTCTCTCGCCTTTTACTTAAATAAATTTGAAAAATTTTTCTAAAAATTTTTTAGGAAATTTTTTTCGCTAACCTCTTCTGTTGCAAAGAGAAAACAACAAAAACAAATTGACAGAAAATTAATTTTTTTTGTGAAAACTGGGAGGAGGTCAGAAATATTTTTGAATTTTAACGACATAAACTTACAAAAAAATATAGATACCCTTCCATGAGACATGCCCAAGATTTTTAAGGTCGAAAATGAGCTGCCAAACTCCGAGCAAATTGTGGAACGATACGTATTGCCATTAATTCTTCCTAGAAATTGAAAAGTAAAATAGGTTAATTATAGCGGCAAAAAGTCCGTAACTGGGGGGGAGGGGAATACCTCCCTGCTCTCGAAATGAGAAAAAAATTGGAAGAGGCATCACAAGCATCACTTGGATGAGCTTAAAAGTTCCCATCAAAAAAAGCTTAAAAGTTCACCCAAAGCTTCAAATTTGTCGGAGTGCCCGGTGGTACAAAATAAACTCCCAACACGATGGGAATCAAAGGAAATGGAGGTCTGTTTAAATCCCTCCTGGGAACTGAGAGAAATAAAAATATGAAGAGCTGCAGGATCAGCCTTAAAACCCCCTGTCTTGGAATAAACAAACTGGTACTTATCCCTTATACCACACCCCCTCAAAGTAGTGTCCAAAATGTCATATATGGGGTAATAAAGGGTGCTGATCACGATTATGGTGTCTATTTCTCAATATAAGAACCCCCTCACCCATAAATTGTCATGGTTCATAATGGTCAAACTTCAAGTTTGGACGCATTTGACTACCACAATGGCAGAAACGTTCAGTATGAAGCAAACCGCAATTTTGAAAAAATTTTGCAGCGTTTGATTCATCAGGACATCCCCCCATTAGTGTGTCGTAATTATAGGGCATTTTTTATTTATTTTTATTATTATGGGTTCAAATGAATGAAATCGTTTATATACTCATTAAACGACCAATAATCACACAGAAAATAAATATTAAATATTAGTGCATTAATAAATATAAGTGCAAAATAAATATTAGTGCATTAATATTGCTCATACCTATATATTTATTTAAATAAAAACTTGAAGTTTGACCATTATGAACCATGACAATTTATGGGTGAGGGGGTTCTTATATTGAGAAATAAACACCATAATCGTGATCAGCACCCTTTATTACCCCATATATGACATTTTGGACACTACTTTGAGGGGGTGTGGTATAAGGGATAAGTACCAACAAACTCTTATACCCCTCCGAATTTAACTTAAAAAAATCGAAAAAAATATACCAATGACTCATACTCATCCGGGCAAATTATTCTCGTTTTGGCGCCAATAAACACCCCTCCTTCAGGTTTCTTTGAAGTTGACGCTTCTCCTCCTTCATCATTTTTATTTTCGCCCCTAGTATCTTTTGATTCTCCACCTAGAAAAAAATTTTTTTTGAGAAAAATAAGTCGAAAAAAACCTTGATAAGCAGCAAAAGCAGCAGCCGGTGTTGGTGGCAATGGCGGGGCATCTTCCATTTGTAAGAAATTTGGAGCTGACGACGAACTTGTAGGAATCATATTTGACATGATTTGTGCTGGCATGCCGTGAATTGGTGGTCGCATCATTGGAAAAGAGCCGTTGGGGCCTAAAGAATTTAAAGGGGAGAAAATGGTGTTACATACAGAAGGGATGGCTAGGCCGAGAAAAGTCAGGTCCGAGTTCGGATTGGGTTTCGAAATCTTTTCAGGTCGAAAAGTCCAGGTTTCACGTAGACACAACACCGAAAAAAGATGTAAAGACAGCATCTGTTCGGATCTGGCATTCGAACCGTCCCCGGATCGGGCACTGGTTTTCGTTTCGAAAATGATCGGGTTTCGGCTATTTGACAACATGGCATATTGACACAGACATTTACAAGATAAGTAGTAGATGTCTGTGTCCAGGACCAGTGGCAAAAATAAAAAATAATTTAAAAAAACTTTAAACAAACCGAAAGGTGGCATAAAAGGCCTCATCCCCATCGCAGGCATTCGTATCAAACCACCAGCCGCCTGGAATTGTTGCATTGCAGCCATCCCAGGCATTAACATTGGAGGAGCGACAGGTGGTAAAGGCGGCATTGCAGGACGGGGGATTTTAGAAGGCGGTGGAGTTGTTTCATTAGGCTTTCTAAAAAGGGGATTAGATGAATCTTTGAAAATTAAAAAATTTTCGAAAATTTCAAAAATTTTGAAAATTTCAAGAATTTTCAAAAAAATTTCAAAAAAATCAACAAACGCATCAGGCGGCAATCCTTCCATTCCATAAACTTCAATATTAACATTGTCCCTCCCTGGCACAGCCCCAGGAATTTTATCAATCGTTTCCTTGTGTACCTGCATACAATGAATAGCCAGCCCGGGGCCTGTGAAGAGTTTTTTGTTGCATATATGACATTTGAAGTGTTTGGCTTTTTGATGTTGAATGAGTATTTTTTCGTCTTCAAATTCGCGGTTGCAATACCTTTAAACGAGTAATTTAAAATTGAAAAAAAATTTTTGGAAAAATTCCGTCAAATGTCCCTTACTCCGATGAGGACAATCAATTTGGCAGTTAAAAGAGCCCGACGAGCTGAATTGAACGACACCAGAAATGAGCTCAGTGTCATCTGCATATTCGAATTTTTGGCCCTAAAAATCAGCTTGGTCCCTCCCTGCATTTTTGACCATTATGAGACCATAACTCAGCTTTTAAGCCCAATTTTAAGCCCGAGCTTAAGTGTGACGTCATTCGACTAAGCTCGTCGGGTTCTCTCAGCTGGCATATTGATTGTCCGACATATGTCGAGGTAAATCTATCAAAAAAAGCTTACCAACACCAAGGCTTCTGCGGCTTCTTCTTCTTTCTGCCCATTTTCTTGAGTTATTCAAAACTTAAAGAAACTTTTATCTACACTCCTTAACAATATGTCGAAAAATAAGAGTAGGAAAAACTGTATAGAAAACAAAAAAAATCGTTGAAAGCCCTCAAAAATCGAAGAAAACACGGACAAAAACGTTCCGCTCCTCACAATTTGCCATTTAAAAAGATTTATTTTATCGATTTTGGCATTCCGTTTAATTACAGTAATAATTATCAGTCTTTTTCTTTTTTTGTGTAGTGACTATTTTCTTTTTTTCTATTACTTTCTCTCATTTTTAACGTTATTTACCGTTATCTCTCTTCTCAACATGTATATTTCAACAGTTTACTAGAGAAAATGTGACGACCCTGACTAATATTTTGCCAATAAGGCTAAAAACTCTCGTTTTGTCAACAAGAATGTTGGCAAAATGTGGTATTTATCCCTTATTGGCAATATGTGGAATTGGCAAAATGTCGGAAAGACTGACAATCAATTTCTTCTGCTGTCATTTGATTATTATTCGATTTTATTGACTTTTCGCTTAGTTTTGAAAGCTTTTTGTCATTCGATTTGTGTTTAGATTTATTTTTCCAAATTTTTGAAGGTTTTAGAAACGTCTTTTGAAGTGTTAAAGTTAATTTAGAGGAAATTTTGAGTTAAAGATGGGGCTTTTTTAGCCTTGGACTCGCTCATTTTTCATTTCCTAATCGAATAAACGTTCATTTTTTACTTTTTCAGTCAATCTATTTTTTCACCAACTATTACAAATTACAAATATGGGTCGTCGAAGTGGTCGTAGTGCTTCTCCTCGTTCCAGTGGACCTGTTCGTCGCGCTCCGTCGTCTCCAATGCGTACCACCACCACTGCTCCGGCAACTGTTCCACCTCCTGCTCCTCAGCAACGTCAACCTGGACTTTTAGGGCAAATGGCTGCGACTGCTGGTGGGGTTGCTATTGGATCGGCTGTGGTATTTTTTCTTTAAAGATTATTTTGGGGGGTTTGGATGGGAGACTAGCTTTGGGGGGTAGTTGATATAAGCCTTCTCTTACTTTCGCCATTGTGGTCTGTTGAAAATCACACATAAAGAAAAAAGTCCGCAAGAAAATTTGTTCGTAATAACTTGCGGACTTTCTGCAAAAAAAAATAAATTTGTCCGCAAAATTTTTGCGGACAAAAAAATTTTTGCGGACAGTCCATCCCTTTCAAATACTCAATCTTCCTAAATTTATAGGGTCACGCTGTCGGCAACATGTTCTCTGGAGGTCGTTCTGCTGAGCAAGAGCAGGCGCCAATGTATACTGAGCAACAGAATGGTGGACAGAAGCAATACTCTAATGACTGTGAAGCTGAGTTGCGTCAATTCTTGGACTGGTTAATTTTTAAATTAAATTTTTTTTGAAATTTTTTGAACTTTTTTAAGCACTGAGCGCCAAAATGACGTTAGTTTCTGTCAATCTTTCAATGATTTGCTCAAGGATTGCAAGGCTCGTATGTAAGGCGATCGTAAACTGCAAGGTGTTTAAGTAAAATGGAGAATAAAGAAAAAATGAGGGAAAAATAATTCTGTGTTAAATTCTAGGGCTAAAAAATATTTTCTTTTAAAAATAAATTTTTCTTTGTGGCAAATAAATAAGTAAATTGTAAACCTTTTCTGCCTAGTAAAAATTAAATAAACTAAAAATTAATTTTGTGTTTTAATTTGTTTAAAATCAGAAATGTTTAAATTTCTGAGAAAATACAAAAATCAGAATATTTTTTAAAACTTTTCTTTTCTGAACAGGCGGAATTTATCTGTTCTCGCCTATTTTGATTAAAATACTAAAAAATCAGAATTTAAATAAAACAGGCGGAAATAAACGAAAATTCTGAAAATCAGAATTTATCAAATATTTCCGGCTGTTTTATTTAAATTCTGATTTTTTGGTATTTTATTTAAAACAGGCGGAAATAATAAAAATCAGAATTTCATTAATATTTCCGCCTGTTTTGGATAAAATACAAAATCAGAATTTCTATTTTAGGTTTCTTTAAAGTTTATTTAAAAGATGACTCACACTATTTTGTTGATTCAATCAAGTCCAAAAGTGGACTCGAGAACATGGTTAATTATTTTTATTTTTTTCGGGGTATTTTAAAAGGTTAAACCCCTTCCATTTTGTTTAAGCTCTGTCAAGATTCACTTGCGGACATTATTTGCGGACAAAAAAATTTTTTTGCGGATTAAAAATATTTTTGGACCCAAAAAATTTTTTTGCGACTGACATAAGCCTGACGACCTATTAGCTATTGTTATAAGTTCTGCTCATTATCTTTAAGTGCTCTACTGACTGGGAGCTTCCCGGGTATTTTAATGTGGCTTTTCTACAAGGCATTCCTTAACTTATCTAAAATTTCCTTTTTAGGAGCGACTATGAAACTATGACAGACTGCATGGAAGCAGTCTGCAAAATTTATGAGGAACACCTTAAAAAATTAAATCCAGATTTGCCATGCATTCAGTATTTTTTTAATTTAAAAATTTATTTTTTAATTTTCAAACTTTAGATACGACATTTCGGACCTTTTCAAATTTATTGACCGTTTAGCTGATTTGTGCTGTCTGGTTTTGGATAAAAATGTTTATGTGCCTAAGGTTTGTTGAAGCATTTTTAGGGACGTTTTTGGGGATTTTGGAAGTTTTATTGAAGAATGGGATGGGGAAGTTGAAAAAAAATTGGGCAAATTTTACGACTTTTGAGGGTAGAGATGGCTAGTGTGTAAGATCTACTATATTAATAGAAGAGAATGTCAAGTAGCACCCCAAATAGCTCTCATCGGTTGAACGCCTTTAGTCTATGGTGAGGGGGGGGGGGTTTCTGGGGCTAAAGCCCCCCTCCCGAAATGGGGAAGAGGGAAAATTTTAGGAGGGGACCTATGACCATCCAAATTCAAATAATTTTCGCCTGCGGCGCTGAAAAAAATGAAAATATGGTTCAAAAATTTTACGTTAGGAACCCAATTTTTAGCTCCTCCCCCTTAAATCGATCCCCTTAGCTACGCCTATGGTTGACATTGCAAAAAAATGACTCACAAGTACCCCAGAGTTGCTTCGAAATTTCGATTTTCGGAGATCTCTCTGTTTCGAAACAACTTCTACGGACCTGAAATCCTTTAAGAAACCAATTGTTAGTAAAACTGCTCAAGGTTTTGTTAAAGAACTTCCTCATTAAAATTTTTTTCTCAAAAATATTTTTAACTTTCAAAAAATTTTTCCCAATTTACAGGGCAAGGACTTTATCAAAGAGCAAATATTCATTCTTCTTCGTGGGCAAGCTTCTGCCAAGCCAAAATGAGATGAAATAATGAGGAAGGATCTCTCTCTCTCTATTGACTTTACTATTTTACAAACTTTCGTTTGGTTCAATGTTTAATTTAATTTTTAATATATAAAAAGTTTGGGTCTTTTAAAAGCTTCTTTAAATGACTTTTTGGGGTTGATCATGGAATATTTTGACAAAAATGTTCCCATTTTTCGGACAAATTTGTGTGAATTAAAATGATATTTTGAATCGTTAAAAAGCCTAGGTACTTCCCTCTAAGGTAGAAAATCTTTCGAAGATTCCGCAAAAAATTTTGTTTGCGGATGTCCGCAAATTTTTTGCGGACAAATTTTTTCAAATTTTCCATTCTATTAAATTAAAAAAAAGCAAAAATAAATTCCCTTCTAAAATTTTACTCAAATACCAACAAACAACTTTGAGAAACAATGAATAAATTAAACAGAAATATTAAAAGAAAAACTTGAGTAAATTTAAAAAATTAATAGATGAAAAACGAAAAAATGAGTAAAAATGGCAAAGATATAATCAGATAGGAACGAAAAATTACAGATAAATGGTTTGCAACCAAAAAATATTTTTAAGGGGGCAAGTTGACTTGCGGACTATATTTGCATAATTGCGGACTGTCCGCAAATTTTTTGCGGATTTTTCTGATTTTTATTCTGATTTCTGAAAAAATTCTGTTTTGTCCGCTAATCTAGTCCGCAAGTTTCTTCAAACAACAAGCTTGCATTTTTAACAAATAGGAAAACAAAACAACCGTTTTTTGAATTGGAAATACTAGCTAAATATATAAAATCACAAATTATATATAGTAAATATTTGCTAGAAAGCTTTTTTTTTGTATTTTTTAAATAATATTTAATAACCTCGTTGTTGCAAACATAACAAATTCTCTCTCCTCACATTTCATCCAGAAATGATATTGTACTCCTGTGAAATTAAAAAAATTCTGATTTTCTGAAAAATTCTGATTTAAAAAAAAAATTCTGGTTTCTAAAAATTCTGATAGATGCTGATTTTCTGAAAAATTCTGATTTTTTTTAAATTTTGATTTTCTCATAATTCTGGTTTAAGGATTCTGGTTTAAGGATTCTGATGGGAAATTCTGGTTTAAAAAATTCTGATTTTTTTCAGAAATTCTGAAATGATTTTCAGAAAAATTCTGATTTTTCTCCTTACCCAGCATTTTTCCGTTGAAATCGTTGATATTGTTTATAACGACCAGATTTTGCCAATTTTTCCTTCTCTTCCAAATCCTTTTCATGTTTCCACTGATCGAATACATCTCGTTTCCACAATTCTTTAATTAAATATTCATCAATTAATTTTTGTTCTGTTGTCTGAAAAAATAAGAAAAATTAATTAAATAACAGCAGAATTTTATTTAAAACAGGCGGGCGGAAACGATTAAATTTTGAAAATCAGAATTTCCTGTATATTTCCGCCTGTTTTATTGAAATTCTGGTTTTTGTGTTTTACCTAACAGGCGCCTGTTTTAAGTAAAACACAAAAACCAGAATTTAAATAAAACAGGCGGAAATATTTAAAAAATTCTGATTTTCAGAATTTCCTATGTAATTCCGCCTGTTTTGAATAAAATACAAAAAATCAGAATTTATGGAAATATTTTTAAAATTCTGATTTTTTTGCATTTTTATTTATTATAAAAAATAAAAGAAAAATACTTGAAATTGTTCTTCAGAAAGTTTCAAATTTCTCCTAATTAAATACAATTTTGCCTCATCATCATAATCTTTTTTACAAATCCAAAATTTAAATATCCAAGAAGCTCCCCAACGAAGTTGAGCAAACAAAGTTACTGGCAAAATTATCTGAATGAGAAAAAAATTTTTTGGGGGGATTTTAGGGTTAAGAACGAATTTAAAAATTAAAAAAATTATTTTTAAAAATAACCAATTGCCAAGCTAATGTTTGATAGACTGAAGGAGGCCTGTATCCGCCACTGATATTTATGTTTTCTTCTATTATTGAACTAGAAAAAATTTTTTTTATTTTTTTTTTGGTTGAATTTTTGGTCCAAAATTTTTTTTTAAAATTTCAAAAAAATTTTCAGAAAATTTTAGAAAATTAAAAAAACCTAATAACCGCCTCCGCGTCAATTCCATTTTTCTGCTTCTTTTTCACTTTACCAGTAAGTTTGTCAAAGTCGAGAACTCCCCTTTCCCTTGCAATATCAATAGCCATCGTTCGAAATTTCACTTGCTCTTTAGCATATTTTAAAGCTTCTCTATATTTTTGGTGAGCGCTAAGATACTGAAAAAATAAATATTCTGATTTTTGTGTTTTGTAAGAAAAGGAAAAGTTGGGGAAAATACAAAAAATCAGAATTTAAATAAAACAGGCGGAAATACATAGAAAATTCTGAAAATCAGAATTTATTAATTCCGCCTGTTTAATTTAAATTCTGATTTTTGTATTTTATTTAAAACAGGCGGAAATACATAAAATTCTGATTTCCAGAATTTTTGATATAAACAGGCGGAAATATTAAAAAATCAGAATTTTAAATATTTCCGCCTGTTTTAAATAAAATACAAAAATAATCAGAATAAGAGAGAAAATACAAATTCTGATTTATAATTAAACGTACAAAATTCTGATTTTAAAAGAATACACAAAAATCAGAATTATAAGGGAAAATACAATAATTTGATTTGTATTTTTCTACAAATTAAATCAGAATTTTCTGTATTTTTCCCACTTCATTAAAATTCTGATTTTTGTGTTTTTTCTCTAAAAATCAGAATTTCTTGTATTTCACAAAAATGCTCATTTATTTAAATCAGAACCTGAATAGTCGACACCAGCAGAATAGCCACCACAATAACAATGCGGACATCCACCCTCGGAGCAGTCCGCAACCGATAATATTGATAATACTTAAAAATTTTAATTTTTAAAAAAAATTAATAAAATAAAAACATTGTAATAACGCTCCTCTGGATGATCCAAATAATAATCATAATATTCACGCGTTTCGTCGTCTTTGAGGGTCTCATAGGCTGTCGCTACTAGTCTAAATTGTTCTTCTGCCTCTTCTCGGTTCTTTAAAAATTTTATAAAATTTTTGAAAAAATTTTTTCTGATTCTATTTACTCGAAATTTTTTTCGGAATTTTAAAAAAATAAAATTTTTTTGCGGACAAAATTTTTTTGTCCGCAAAAATTTTGCGGACAAGTTTGTTTGTCCGAAAATTTTTGCGGACTTTTTTTTATTTATAAATTTCAATAAACTTGTTCGGAAAAGACATTTCACTTGATCAAATAATTTTTAAAATAAATCCGCAAAAATTTGTCCGCAAATAATTTTTGTCCGCAAAAATATTTTAATTTCAAAAATACCAAAAGTTTTCAAAAATCAAATTTAAAAAATAAATAAACCTCTCTTTTAGCCCTATCGGGGTGATATTGCCTAGCCAATCTTCTATAAATCCTCGGTAAATCGGTTTTGTTAAAATCATCACGGGAAATTTCGAGAACTTTAAAAAATAAATTTATTGATTTTTTAAAAATATTTTTAATTCAAGTCAGACCTCATTACAACATACACCCTCATTATAAGATACCCTCTATTTTAAATACACCTCTATTTAAAATACGCTTTTTAAAGTACAAGGGTGGGTACTGGAGAGGGAGGCTGGTCTGGACCAAGGCCGGGGGGTTTCCTGTACCCTGAGGTCAGGCCCAGGCATTTTTTGACCTTCCTGGGGGTTTTCCAGGATCCGGCCAAGGTCAATAAATCAAACCCAGAACCCATGAGTAGGCCCAGGGTTTTCAGAAAACTCGATCTCTAGTGGCTACTGGGGGAGGCAAGGGGAGGGGAGGCTGTCTGTGGGAGCGCCCAAGGGAAACCCTCTATTTAATAAACACCTCATTATAAGGTAAGATTCTTATAATGAGGCTGACTTAAAAATACGTAAAAAAAAATAAACAAACCGTCATAACAAGTAACAGTCCCACAATAAAGTCCGGGCGCTAAACCAACAGAATGGACCAAATTGGGTAACAAAACTAGAACAACAAAAGAAGGGAGCATTGATGGCTTAAACATAATATCTTCAAGAATTGAAGGAAATTTTAAAATTAATTTGTAGGCTTAAGCATCTTGAAAAATAAAAAAAATTTTTAAATAAAAATTTAGAGGGACAGAAGAGTCTGGGCGGTTAAGAGGTTGTTTTTGGGCTATAACTTTTTGGATTTCGACCGATTTGAATAATTTTTGTACCATTCGAAAGCTCTAAATGTGAGGATTATTTTATCAAAAGAGACTGATCAGATCCGATTATTCTCAAAAAAGTTATACTCGATTAAGGAATGAAAATCGTGATTTTTTAGACTTTTATGTCTCTAACTTTTTGTAGAAAAGACGGATCAGAACGCTCCCTTCAGAGAAAAGAATAAGCAACTCAAGAGCTTTCGAATGATATATGACTTGTATGGAAATTGTTGAAATACAAAAAAGTTATGGGCCAAAAAAGTGCTCAGTTGGCAAGACTCAAATGTCACTCCGGTAAATTTTAAAATTCGTCAGTTGAGTCTGAGCTGTTTTTGTTGAAGCAGGATAACTCAACAACGGATGGACCATTCGAGGTATTTTTAGTATCATTTGATAGAGAATTAAATTATCTATAAAATAACAAAAAATGAAAATTCTAAAATTTTGGCAAAAAAGATATGAGCAGAAAACTTCAAATTTGACTAGTTTTACCTAGTTTTTCGATCACAACTTTTTTGCTAGTTATCCGAAAATTAATCTTTATAGCTTATTTTGTAGCCAATTCAATTCTCTATCGAACGACACCAAAAACTAAAATAAAAGTTTTCGGGAAGCGGAGTTATAGAGCAAAGATTGTCAAGAGGTTTGAGACTCTAGTGGCTCTTACGAAATTTCAAAGAATTCTAAAATAAAAATTTAATGGCCATATTTTAGACTGATTTATTGCTAGACAAGAATCAATTCAATAAAGAAAAAGAGTGAATGCGCGAGAAGGGAAGCTGAGTTGTACAATAATTGCTTCGCGCACACTTGCGGATAAATTTTTTGCGGATTTTTTTGAATTAAAATGAGTGTTGATTCGGAGCTCTTCTTCGGGCCATAACTTTTTTATTTTTCAACAATTTCCATACAAGTCATATATCATTCGAAAGCTCTTGATTTGCTTATTCTTTTCTCTAACGGAAGCTTTCCGATAAAACCATCGTACTAAAAGTTAGAGGCATAAAAGTCCAAAAAATCACGTTTTTCGTCACTTAACAGCTTCTAACTTTGTAGAGGTTGGTCCGATCTGATCAGTCTCTTTTGCTAAAATACTCCTCAGATTGAGAGCTCTCGAATGGTATGAAAATTATTCGAATCGGTTGAAATTAAAAAAAGTTATGGCCAAAAATCAGTTGCGACAATTCATCCACTACAAAAAATCTGTCTGCAAAAAAAGTCCGCAAATATTTGCGGACAAATTTAAATTTAAAATTTCCCTATACAAATATGGACAAAGAAGCAAAGAAAAAGACTTTTTATGGATTTATTAAAGATTTTTTAAAAGCTGGATTTTAGTGAATGTAAAAAGGACTGGTCCAGTTTGTCACCATCAAGAACATCAAAACCTTTTTTCTGTCGTCTTCTGATTTTGAGTCCTCTTTTTGGTTTCTAAAAAATTTTTTCAACTTTCATCTTGTCTCAAAATTTATCTAAAATCATAAAAAATTTTTCTCTCTCTCGTTTTAAACCTGGTAAGCTTTTCTAGTTAAATTTTACTGCCACTTGGATAAGCAATTAATTTATTTTAATTATAAAAAAATTTTTTTTATTTAAAATCACATGAAAAAAATTATTTTTTTCCTTTTAATTTTATAAAAAATACACCAATAATCTATTTAAAAATTGTTGGCAGCTAATTTTCTCTCCCCCTGTTTTTAATTTTAAACCAAACTTAGTTAAGCATTTTTAAATTGCTAGAGTTTAATCCCCTCCGTTTTAGAAAATTTTATTTTCGAATTTTAATTCTCTCTCCATTGCCATGTGGATATTTTTAAATCTTATTTTTGCCCAACTTTAGTTTTGGGCAAAAAAAACCGGTAAGAAAAAAATTTTGGGCAAGAAAAAATTTTTTTTGGGTAAATAAAGGGGACTGGGTCCGTTTTGGCGCGGGCTTATAAAACAGTGTATAAAATATAAAAATTGTGTATAAAATATAAAATTACCTAAAAAGGTAAAAAATTCTGGAATAATAACACTAATATCCTTAACTAAGTTCTACAAAAATTTGAAAAATTTTCAAAAAAGAATTTCAGAAATTATGGCCAAAAATGTTGATTTTCCAAAAAATGCACAATTTTTCTAGGTTTATCGACCATAACTTCAGAAATATTTGATGAAAAATTCTGAAATTTCTGTGAGTGGTAGTCAAGGACGTTAAAAAAATTTGAGAAAATTTTCATAAGTTTAGATTTAACCAAAGTGCCAATCGAGTCTCGCGCCAAAACGACCCCGCGCCAAAATGACCTCCAACACATGCTTGGGCAAAATTCCAAAATAAAATTTTTTGCCCAAAAATACTAAAATAAATATATTTAAATTTAATGAATTAAATAAAAAAATTTAAATTTAATTTTGCAAAATTAAAAAAAATAATTTTTTTGCTGTTCAAATATTGGATGGAGAAAAAAGAATATTAATTTTGGATTATTATAAAATTAGTTAATTTTATGCCAAATTTATTCACTTTCTTTTTTTTTTCAAAATCAGTCATTTTCCTTTTGAGTTAGTCAATAGGTACGAGATATTATAAGAATTTGCCCCTCCCCCCTCGATAGGAGGCTAACCACTACCTTGGTGTAGTGGTTAACACCCCAGACTTGCAGTTAACGAGGGACTCAGGTTCGATGCCTGGCGGCATTTTTTAAAGTTTATTTTAGTTTAGTCACTGTATAACGCTTAACTTGCACGTCCCGAGTGGTGGGGAGGCAATCGTGGGCTAGCTTTGCTGATAAATCCCGAGGTAAATCCTTACCGGGGATGGGCCCTCTCGTATTTATCAGAGCTTTGATTACAGCAAAAAAAACTGAAATAGTTTCATTTTTAGATTTTTGTTAAGCTATTCTCTGCAATGGTAAAATTAAATTTCTTAGTTTATTTTTTGGTTTTTGTAACAATTTTATGCATTACTGGCATGACAGGAGGAGAAAAGGTAAAATAATACCGTACACACTCGAAATTGTTTCAACCTCTCACTTGGAGGGGTAATTATTTGAGAGAGACTCCTGAAAAAACTAGACATTATCAAAGAGGTCTCTTGTTGGGGAGTACCGCATAGGCAATCACTGCCGCTGACCGGAAATGCCCTGGTAAGTCTATCAACCGAGCGCTGCTTACACCTATTTTAATTAGCGATTGGACGTACCGTACCACGGCCGTATTTATCGGTATTACAGTCGGAAATACGGTAAGTAACCCCGTCAGGCTGGGAGCGAACCCGACATATCTCCTGGCCGGACTTTTGTGTATGTTACCATTGCTACCTTTAAACAGCCTTAGAAATTTTAACTTTCTCGAATAATTCAAACGCTGGTCGGAGGGGGTAATTATTTAAAAGAGGTTTTTTACACAATTTTAAATATATTTTTTTAGTATGGGGATCCAAGTACTAGTTGTCCCGCTTGGATTCCTGACGATTGTTGTGCTGGTGGATGCTGCGTTAAAAACCAAGTTGAAGTTAAAGGTGTAAAGGTTGACTGTAACTGCATGGGATGTTGTGGAAGTTGTGATGGATCTTAACGTGATACATTCAACAAACGAATGAGAATTCTATAAAGAATGCTGGAAAGATTTATTCAAATCGGGATATTATTTAAATTTTTTATTTAGAGAACGGACCGTAGCGTACTCCCTACAGAATTTTTTAAAATATTTTTCGTCATTCCATTAGTAGGGATCGGATTTATATTTAAATAAATCACTGAAGCGGCCCTGCCCGCGAACTGACCACTGTCTCTCCATTTTTTTATTTCATCTATCACTGGTCATTTCTGTCTTTCTTCTATTAGAACTCAATGGTCAGACACTGGTAAGTCAAGGCTTGTTCATGACCAAGGTCATTTTTGTGCCCTATTTCAATATATAAATATAATTCTATTAGTATTAGAGTAAGGGATACGGTATGGTCTCTAGTTTATATTCGATAATTGGGAAGAAAATTTTTTTTATTTATCTTATTGATAAAGGGATATTTGTCTATATTTGTTTTTATTAAATTTAAATCCGCATATATTTACGGACACCCCTGCGGACAACTTTTTTGTGGCAGATGCCCAGACAATACAAAAATCCTCTTACATAGGGAAAAACATCGAAGAGAGAGAGAAGTTAATAAATTTATAACTCTCTCTCTTTTTTGCTCCCCATCAAAAATTTATCTAACAAATATTCTGCCTTAATATATACGTTGAAGAAATTGTTCAGTTGTGCGAACTACTGGCCGCCGTTTCCCGCTTTGAAAGAGAGAAACGTTCTGTCACATTAGGGTTATTGAGTCCTAATGGGAACGTCTACCTTTCCAGGTAGTCAACAGAGTTGATAAAACCTCAATAGCTAATAACGGCGACCAAGTGATTGGCGTTTCCCTGTTCTGACCGCGTTCAACGATTGCTTAGTCAATTTTGTATTGTCCGGCGAACAATAAACGCAATCTACAGTGTCGTCAAATAGCTAAGAGCTCTCTATCGACGAAAAAATTCTTAAATCTCATAGCGGTTGTATTCGGATGGAGGGCTTCAGTACTACCGTTCGCAAAAATTTTTTTTCGATTAATGGACGCAAAATTAGATTAGATTTAATTTTTAGTGATTTGGCCACATTTTTAATGACTGACCAACGATCCGATCTTAACCTTAAACCAACGATCCGATCTTAACATTAAACTCTTACCTCTAAAAAGTAAAATTCAAAGGAATGTATTTAATTTTATTCTCGTATACGGTAACATATAAAGTGATTACGGTATGGGGCAGCGCCAGACAACTTTGTTCGGCTATAACTTTTTTGTGCTTGATCCAATACGAACAAATCTTATATCGTTCAAAAGATAAGCGCTACCATTTTTCCAACTGAACGAATCAAGCCTGATCACCTATTAAAAAGTTATAACCCAATAAATGTGAAAAACACCAAATAATTACACTTATCGGGTTATAACTTATTAATGAGTGATCAGACTTGATCCAGCCAATTGGAAAAAAGATAGCGCTTATCGAGGGCTTTCGAATGGTATAAGAATTATTCAGATTAGATCAGAGCCAGAAAAGTTATAGTTGATCAAAGTCACCTAGCGTTCATCAGTTGCTCCCAACCAAAGTGAATATTAAAAGGCGCTTGATAATAAAAATTGATAAGGTTCTTGTGAACAAGAAAAAATAATAATTGCTATTAAAAAGGCAATTCGAGTATAACAAAAATAAATATATGTATATTAAGTAAAATAATTCAAAAATTAAAAAAAAAGGGGGGACAAAAATGGCTTTTTAATGAGACGTGAAAAAATGGCAAGGCTATTTTTAAAAAGCATGAGTATATAAAAACGTTTAAGTCTAAAAAATATTACACTTATCGGGTTATAACTTATTAATGAGTGATAGCAGTCTCAAAGGAAGAAGCTTTGTTGAAAAAGCTATAATAAATAGAATTAAATATAACAGTCAAACCACGTTTTTAAATAGCAGACTGGAAAGATCGAGTCATATAATGAGGGGTGCTTATGAAGAGGTGTATCTTATGAAGAGGGGTAGCTTATAACAAGAGGTATCCTGTAGAGAGTCATACATTATAATGGGGTCTAAAAAGGGGTAGAGCTTATAAAGAGGGGTAGCTTATAAAGAGATGTGCCTTATAAAGAGGGGTATTCTAAATAGAGGGTATCGTCTAGGAGCTCCTCCCTCGCCGTGGCCACCTTTAAGAAAACGGAGCTTAAATAGAATGATCCAATATTGGGGGGGATTTGAAAAAGACGTTTGACTGAAAAAAAGAGAAAGTTCAATTAGAAGAACCATACAAATTATTTAATGAAATACAAGAGAATAAACATGCTTTTTCTTTGTTTTTGTTTGCCTTGCTAGATAAAAGAAGATATGTCTTTGATCTACCTAAAAAATTGAGAATTATATAATCTTATAAGGACAAGAGATTGTGAGGGTATCGTCGTGGCTTATGTGTCGTGCTTCAGAGTCTAACGAAAATTTTGGAAAAACCGAACCCACACCCTCGAGTCTCGAAAGTGTGCTCATTACGGTTAGTTAGTACCACGGTACTTCCCAAGAATATTTAACAGTCATATAATTTTTTTCCTTCAAGGAGGCCAGTGTACCACGAGCCCAATGTACCGCCGAGCTATAACTTTGTTCGAAATTGTCGAATCCGTGGCGCCCTGGTATGGTTCGATGCGGTTCGACCAGCTGAATCGAACCATACCAGGGCGTCCTGGATTCGACAAGTTTGAACAAAGTTATAGCTCGGCGGTATATTGGGGTCTACCCATAATTTTTTTTCTTCAACTATCCCAGAAAAAATCTTTTTTTTTTCTCTCACATATTTATTTTTTTTTAACAATTCCTCGCACCAAACAAATGTCCAATTCTCTTTTTTGTTGTAATTTTGTCGGGAGGCGAAGAGTTTGTACGCAATGATGTTGAAGTTATTGTCCCAGTAGATCCAGATTCTAAACTTGAGGCAGACAAATTAGCTCCCCTTTTTGTGTTGGCAATCTTTTTAAAAAGAAGAAAAAATTTTTTTCTAAAAAATTTTTTAAAAGGAAAAACTTCTTGTTTAAGTTTATCCAGCAATGCTTGTTTTTCTTCCAAAACTTTACGATTTTCCTTCTCTTCTGAATCCATCTATTAAAAAAAAAATTTTTTTTGATATAAAATATAAATCCTTTAGTATCCCTTATATCCCCTGAATCTCTTCGCCCTCCCTCTTGACCCTCCGTTATCCTCTTTAATACCACGGTACTCTTTAAATCCCCCTAAATCACTTCAAATCCACTGACATCATCCTTGATCCTCCTGAAATCTTTAAATCCACTTAATCCCCCTTTAATCACTTCAAATCCTCGATATCCCGCTGATATAGTCAAATCTCCCGCTATTCCTACAAATCCACTAATATCCTCCTTAACTAATCTTGATACCACGATATCATGTTCAATTCCCTTTAACCCTTCAAATTCGTTGTATTCAAAATCTCTCCCTTTAAATCCACGTGTCTCACTCACCCTTATAGGGGAATTTCCAAACCATTCAACCACTAACTAAACTAACTCTGTCTACTAAGGTTGGCGAATAGTTGGAAATCTTCGGATATCCGGATCCGATATCAGAACCGAAAATTTTCCGGATATCCGGACTCGGAACCGAAATTTTGATTTTCAAAAATTAAAAAGTTGAGACCAATGGAGTGATATAGAGAGGTTAGGAGCAATTATGAATGGACTGGTCAATAAGCCAGATTTCTTCTTTTTCAGGGCCGCAGGCAAAAATTTTGAGAATTTCAGGTAAAGCTGATAGATTTCTTACATTTTTTTCCAATTCAGGAACCAAACCAGAAATTTCCGGATATCCAATCTTTATTCGGATATCCGGATCCGCCCACATTAGTGTCTAACTAATTCCCCTCACTCTTAAATAGCTAAGGAAAAAAATTTTTTTTTGTTTTTTCCTCACCGCCAATGCTTTCTTCACCAATCGTTGTTCACGTTCAGCAACACCCTCATTAAATAAAGCTTCCCGTTTTTGACGTGTATCTTCTGCTTCTGCCAATCTTGTTGTTGTTTCCTTTTCTAATTGAGTAAAAGGATCTTCTTCTTCAAATTTATTTTGAGGCAAATTACGTTTTCGATAATTTTCGTAATGAACACATTTGGTTACCTTTAAAAGGAGGGGTTTTTCGAAAGAAGAAAAATGTTTCTTATATTATGGTAAGACCTCTCTATTTAACGTACACGCAATTGGAAACTTTTTCTTCGGTATTTCCCGGAGTGTGCCGAAGGATTTTAAAAAGCGAAAGGCAAAGTCCAAAAAAGCGGGATTTTGGCGAAAGGCGAAACGGCACAACCCTGGTATGTTCACAGAGTGTGCCGTTTCACCTTTCGTCAAAATTCGTCCTTATTGGTGTTTCGTCTTAGCTTTTAAAATGTATCGGCACAACCCTAGTCTGTTCCTTCGCCTTTTAGTAGTTCTACGAATTTATCTTTGTGGTGTTTCGACTTCAGGTTCGGTTTCCCGTTATGTATAAAGGTGTGTCCATTAAATAGAGATCCATCGATATTTGCGCTATAATTCAAAAAACTACTAACATCAATCAAGTCAATCAAATTATTTTTGATTATCATATCCCTCAAAGCCATAAAATCGTTGTGTGCCAAATTATCCACTTCAACTGTTCCCCAAGGGTATTCTCTAACCCTAACTCTGTGTTTAGTAGCACGTTGTTCACCTCCAACCAAAATTTCTTTAATATGGGTTGAACCGACAATAGCAAAAGGAAGTCGTTTGGACAGGTCTGAAGGGGCAGAATTATTGTTGCCATTTTGTTGAGATTTTCCATTTGTTAAAAAATCGTTGGCTGTTACACCGTTTATAAGAGGCTGTTGCTGGGAAGGTTGTTGGAGTGGAGGTTGTTGCTGCTCTGGTACTGCATTTTCGGGAAATTTATAGAGTGAAATATTGTTTTTTCTCATATCATCCATTATCTAAAAATGTTCAAAAAATTTTCTTTTTAATATTCAAGTATAAAAATACATTTGGATCAGGGATGGGATAAATAAAAGCCCCTGAAGCTCACAGTTGGAAGACGAGGCGCGCGATGTAGCCCCTAGAGCTATAACTGCCAAGGAGAGCGGATAGTCGAAGTTCACCCAGCCCGGCGGGTGAACTTTAACTTCTCTTACTAAAATACAATTTCTAGCTCTAAAGGAAGTATCATGCAGATGTGTCAAAATGTATTAGAAAATTTAAAATCACAAAAGTTTACATTCTGTTTAAAACGTCCAAGTTCTGAAGGCAAAAGAGTATCTGCTTTTGCAATAACTGGAATAATATTTACACGTTCTTGTAATGCTTGCATAAATGAAATATCCAATTGTTTAAGGCTTAAAAATTTTTTGTAACAAAAAATTAAAATAAAAAATTTAATTGAGTAAATATACGGGAAAAAGAAAATAATAAAATATTTATACCCGGAGAGGCATCGAACCTCCTTGAAAAAAGGTGAAATTTGGTAGCGGTCCCACTACACCAAAAAAATTTTTTCGAAATTTTTTAGGCAAGCTATAAATGCCTACTTTATTTTAAAAATTTAATGAAAGGGAAAAAATAATTTTTGAGCGGAGAGGGGTCGAACCTCCGTCGAAAAAAACCAAAATTTGGTAGCGGTCCCACTACACCACAAGACTAAAAAATTTCAAAAAATTAAATACCCATGTCCTGTAGGCGGAATAAAATAAACACACAAATGAACGCGTTTGTCTTCAATTTGTGGCGATCTGTCAATTTTTGTTTCTTCTGCCAAATAATCGGCAAAACGGTCATCGATATATTTAACTATTGGTTCCCAACTAGAAAAAAAATTTTTTCTCAATTAAAAATTATTTAAAAAAAACCATTTTGAATTGTCCACAAAATCACCAAAGCCAGGCGTGTCAACAACGGTTAACTTAAAGAATAAAAATTTTTTATAAATTTAGGGGCCGTTTTTTGGCTGGTCGATTTTTACCCAGGGAAAGGAAAATAAGCGGAATATAGAGAAAAGTCCAAAAGTCCGCAAAAAATTGTCCGCAAAAACTTTAATAAATTTTTTTCACTAATTTAAGGGCCCTATTTTTTAATCTATCCCATATTTTCTTTTATTTTTCTCGTTGAAAATAAAAGAAAATAAAATTTTCTAAAAATCCCCCAGAAAATCTTTTAAAAAATAAAAACCTTTAACCGAACATCATTTTCTGCAAGCTTAAATGTTTTGCTTTCAATTTTCACTGTAGATTTGCTTTCAATAGGCTTATCCTTCAAATTGTGCAACTCGGCCATAAAAAGTGTGTTCAAGAAAGTGGACTTGCCCAACCCTGATTGGCCTAAATTTGAAAAAAAAAATTTTTTTTAATTCGCTAACAGTATTTGCGGACAAAAAATCACCGAAGTTGGACAAGTTACACGCAAATTTGTGTAGTCCGCAAATATTGTCCGCGAATTCAGAAAAATTTTCGGACAGTTGTCCGCAAACTTATTTGCGGACAATTAAGCATAATCCAGAAATTTTAAAATTTATCCTTAAATTTGTTTTTGTCCGCAAATTTTACTTGTCCGCAAATAATGTCCGCAAAATTCTGAGTGGAAAAAACAACTCATTCACCGCCTACAGATCTCCCAGAAAATTAATTTTAAAAAAATAAATAAAAATTTCTCAACTAACCAACAACCATTAAAGTAAATTCAAATCCATTTTTAATGCATCGTCGAAACACCTGATTTGGAAAATTGGCAAAACCAACATAATCAACATTTCGAGAAATTCCAGTTTTTGTTGTTCTAGTAATTTCTGTTATTGTTGACATTTTTTTATTTAAAATATTTTTTTTCTTAAATTCCTGAAAAAAAAATTATTAAAAATTATTAAAAAAATATTTTTTAAAGGCAAAAAACCTTTCAAAAAAGATGACTAAAAACGAACAAAAAATGATTAAAAGTAAACACTTCTTTATTCTTAAAACACGACAAGAATTCAAAAATTGTGAAAAAATATAAAATGGAAGTTGGGGACAATTGGGCGTTGACATAAAAATAAATTTGAGGAATAAAAAAAATTTTTATGGAGGGGCAATATTTGCGGACAAAATTTTTGCGGACAAATTTTTGCGGACAAAACCGAAGCCCAGATAGACTGGAGTATTTCCAATATATTATTCTGATATTTTAAATCAGAAAAAATCAGAAAACCAGAATTTAGAAAAATAAAAAAATCCGCAAGTTTTGTCCGCAAATGTCGCTACCAAAAATTGTTTTTTTATTAAACCCAAGCTTTTCCTTAAGTATAGATTATTTTCTTCCTGTCCCTATTCCCAAAGATCTTAATTTTTGATGTGTAATATAAAAATTAAAAGAGTAATAAAGGAGAAAGACATAAATTTTTAAGTATGCCTCACCCACTTTATGTAATGGAGGAGGTTGTTTTGGCGCGGGGAAGTTACGGCGCGGCGTTGTAAAAATAGGCAAAATGAGAGCCCGATAAATTTATTAAATAAATTCGAAGACGAGTTTTTTATTGTCTAAAAATTAAAAAAATTTTCAGAAATTTTCAAAAAAATTTTTTTTGAAATTTTTCAAAAAAAATTTTTGACCAAAAATTAATTTTTGAGCATTTTTAAAATTAAAAAAAATAAAATTTAAAAAATTATCCAACTATTGATAAAAAAAATAATTTATAACGGTCTAGAATAATTTTAATTAAATTTTTTAGCCTTTGGTTTTTTCAAATTTGTCAGAAAATCTTGATGGAATACCTTCTGCGTCGAAGAATTTGTGAATCTAAACATAACGTGTTTTTAAAATAAATCAGAAATGTTTTTAAAGGGAGAAACATGTTTATAAAAACCAGAATATTTAGAAAGTAGAAACAAGTTTTAAAAAATAAACATGTTTTTAGAAATCAGAACAATGTTTTAATAAATGTTTTTAAAGGGAGAAACATGTTTATAAACATCAGAACAATGTTTCTAAAAACCAGAATGTTTTTAAAAGCCAGAAATGTTTTTAAAAATCAGAACGATGTTTTGATAAATGTTTTTCAAGGGAGGAACATGTTTTTAAAAATCAGAATGTTTTTATAAAAATCAGAAATGTTTTTTTAATCAGAACAATGTTTCTAAAAGATCTGAAACATGTTTCTAACACTAGTTATTAAAATATTTTTAAATCAACAAAAACCCTTTACCTCGCCGTCCTTGTGCATTTGCATAAAAATATCAGCTCCGCCAACAAATTTCCCGTTAACATAAACTTGAGGAATTGTCTAAAATTTATTTTTCAAATTTTAATAAAAATTAAAGATTTATTTTACCGGCCAATCACTAAATTCTTTTATTCCTTCACGTATTTTCTCATCCTCCAAAACATTAAAATCCTTGAATGGGATGCGGTGTAAATCGAGAATCTGAATAAAATAAAAATTTTATTTTTAAATGTTTTGTTTTAATACATAATAAATGTTTCGATAAAAAACTATGTTTTTCTGGTGATAAACAGGAAATGTTTATATCAAGGGAAAAGATGTTTTGTTTAAGTTCTGAAATATTTTGAAAAACAAAAACATGTTTTTGTAAAATTCTGAAAAATCAGAAGATGTTTTACAAATTCTGAAATGTTTTTATAAAAACCAGAACGATATTTTTAAAAATCAGAGATGTTTTTGTAAAATTCTGAAATGTTACTTAAACAACTTAACAATGTTTTTGAAAAATCAGAACAATGTTTTAAAAAAATTCTGAATGTTTTTAAAACACCAAACACTCTAAACAATTAGAAAAACATGTTTTTGTGAGATTTCAGAATGTTTAAAACACGAAACACTCTGAAAAATCAGAAACATGTTTTTATAAAATTCTGAAAAAATAAAAACTTTCCCTCACCAATTTAACATTCCGACTAAATCCACACATAGGTTCTGTTTGTGTTCCTTTCATAAAAACAGTTACGGGTGCGGATTTGACCTTTAAAAAATTAAAAAAATTTTTTTTAAATATTTTTTAAAAAATTTACAAAATCTTCAATTCGTTCTTTAAGAACATCTTCAAGTAATAAACGTCCAGAACAATGAAAAAAATTAAAATTTGATTTTTTGTGTGTAATTGAAGCAATAAATGATGAAGAAAAAAGCTTGGATTTCAACATATTGGAGAGAATTAAAATAATTTTTCTAAAAAGTCTAAAAATAAATTTAAAAATTAGAATTTTAAAATATTTTCCAATTAAAAAAAAAATTTTTTTTTTAGTTCTGAAAGTTGCGGACAGAAACTATAATTTGCGGACAAACCCGAAACATATTAAAAATAAAAAAAAGCTAAAGGTTAATGTTCAGAAATTATTTTTAAAGACTGAAAGACCTTTATAAAATCATAATTTTATTGAAATTTCCCTTTGTCCGCAAAATTGAACTAAAAAATTTAAAAAATTTTGTCCGCAAAAGATTTGCGGACAAAATTTTTTTTATTTTTAAAAAAGTACCCGTAAATACAGCTCCACCAAACCTAAAATAATCTAAATCAACAAATAATTTAAAAAAATAAATTAAAAATAATTCAATTAAAATAGTAAAATTAATTTAAAAAATAAGGAAAAAGACAAAAAATAAATTTCCCATCTTTATTAAAACAAAAAAACACAAAATGAGCAATAAATTTATTTTTAGGGATTTTTAAATTAATTAATTTGAAACAAAAAATCCCTAAAAATGCTTACACAGTATAACGTTAAAAAATAAATGATATTCAATTTTGTCCGCAAAAATTTTGCGGACAAAAACTTTTTAATGGGATGAATTGTCTCATCTATATATTTAAAGAATAAATTTAAATTTAGAGATGAAAAGAAAATCTCAAATTAATGTAAAACGAGAGGATGATATTCCCAAAATAATTAATTAAAAAACAAAAACTTGACGAATTCTAATAATTCAGAGAAAATAGTCTGGTTGAGGCTTTTTGGCTGGAGCACCACGATTATCCTTAAAAATAATTTTTTATTTTAAAAATTAAAACAAAAATTTAAAAATTTCTGTCCGCAAAATATTTGCGGACAAAAATTTCTTAAATCCGCAAAAAAAATTTTCTCTCTCAAAATAAACCTGTGGAGCAGCTTCAAAAATAGTAAAGTCTTTATTTAATTGTTCATCCAATTCTAATATAGCTGCCACATTTCCACAACGATAACAATAATTTGGGGCTGACCAAACTGTGAGTACCTTTTATTAAAAAAAAATTTTTTTTTGAAATTTTTTTAAAAGAAAAAAACCGTTTCATTAAAATGCCATTTATATCCTTCCATTACTAATTGATGTGCTCTTGCAATCATGTCAATATTATTCGTCTCACAAAAATTTTTTACAACGTCAGAGCCTTTAAAATTAAAAAAAATTTTACGTCATATCTAATTTTAGATAGACCCCTTTTTGTCCGCAAAAATTTGCGGACAAATTACGGAGTCAAAAAGGGGTGGTCTATACCAGAGTGTGCACACCAGAAATCTTAAAAATGTTTGTCAGCAACTATTTGCGGATATAATAGAAAGCCCCAAAATCTATTTTTTAAGCATAGCTTGCGTCAGCTTAAACAAGGAAAAATAGGGGTACTCATCCAAATCCAATAAAAAAAATTTATCAAAAATTCCAAACCAAACAAATATCCAGCACCACGAGGACTAACACCAAAACCAACAGAATCCTTAGAATAAATAAGATTATAAAAATTAAATAAAAAAAGAAAAACCTCTGGATCAGACCATAACAAGTCACACATTGGACCCAAAATAGAAAACATTAGAAAAATTTTTTTTGAAAAACTTAAAAATATTACCATCATGTGGAACCTGAAAAATATAAAAATAATTAATTAAAATTTTAGTCACACCAAAAATTATTTATAGAGGATTCTTTGGAAATTTTTTCGAGAAAAGGAAAAATTAGGCCATGTTATTAAACCAAATCTGTGGACAGAATAAAAAAGAAAGATCAAAGGCAAGAAAAAACTTTTGTTTCCATCCCCATCCTTTTCCCAACCCTAAGGACCAGGACATTTCAAAAAAATTTTTTGACAACAAACCTCTTGTTTTCTGTCAATTGTACGAATTTGGTCAATTGTTTGAATGCTTGGTGATAATCCACCGTGAACGCAAAAGATTCTTCCATTTATTACAGCTGATAAACTTAAACAGTCAAATACTTCTGTACAACAACGCCTGCAAAAATTAAAAAAAAAAGATTTATGCGACAGAAAATTGCGGATTCAAAAGTCCCCAACTTTTTATCCGCATGTCAAATAACGTAAAAGCTCTAATTAGAGCTCTAGTTCCTATTCTATTAGACTTTATTTTAAGGGCCAGGGGGTTGGTTTATGGGGCTAAAGCCCCCCCCCCCCCCCCGAAATAGGAAAAAGGGAAAAATTTGAGGAGGGGATTGAATGAAGAAATGAACTTTTTCGCCTATCACACCCAATTCTTGCCCCCTGAAATCGACCCCCTAGCTACGATCATGCTCTGTTTTATTTTCCGATGGGTCTACATGTGTCTACATGTGTGTGATAGGCTTCTAATAGAGACTAGACTTTAATGAGAGCATTCACTGTACTTTCTATGTTCCAGGCAAAAAACTTGCGGAATCCGAAAAATATACAAAATTTGCTGACAAAAATTTGCGAATTTCAAAAATGATTTAAAATATACCAAACAACAGCAGAACCATATTTTCGAAGACACTCGTCATAAAATCCATAAACTTGAGTAATTTGTCTAGACTCATGATTTCCTCTAATTAGCATCATTCTATCAGGATAACGAATTTTTAAAGCCAAAAGGAGCAAAAACGTCTCAACAGAGTAAAATCCACGATCCACAAAATCTCCAAGAAAAAGATAATTTGTTTCAGGGACTTGGCCACCAACACGGAAAAGTTCCATTAAATCGTGAAATTGGCCGTGGACGTCGCCACAAATCTTTGGAAAATTTAGAAATGTTTTAAAAATTAAAAAAAAACTGTGACAGGCGCATCTATCCGTTGAACATTCCCTTCTTGCATGAGGATTTCACGAGCTTTAGCACAGAGAACCTTGACTTCTTGTTCGCTGAGACATTCACAACGCATTAAGGTTTCGATTTGTCTAACAAATAAGAAATAGAAAAATTGTAAAAGTCCGCAAAACATTTGCAGATATTAGTGGGGTGTCCGCAACTCGCTAAATCGATTTTTAGTCAGAAAAGACACCCCAAAATTATGTTAGTGTATGACAGAAAATGTCGCTACGCTTAAGAAAAAAACACAAGAGGAACACAGAAGACGGTTAACCGAACACAAAATTTATTTTTTTGGCAAATTAATCGGTCCAAAACCAGGGGGCAGAAAACTGGAGAAAATCAAAAACCAAGGGTGCCGGTTAATAACCGATCAAGTTCAACTATAAAGAACCCAAAAAATATAAATAAAAAAAACCTGTCCAAATCAGCCGTTCTCGTTCCACTATTAATAGCAGCAGAAGAAACATCAGAAGTTGAAGTTGTACTTGTTGTTGTTGTAGTTGATGTAGAGGTTGTTGTTTGTGTTGAGGAAGTTGTGCCCCCTTCCTCTACTTCATTATTATCATCAATTCTTCGTACTAATACTGAAGGACGAGTTTCTTCCAACTTTTCTGCTGATGCTGATGAAGTTGAAACACTGCTACTGTCTGCTTTCATTATTTAATAAAATTTTGCTTAATAAATGAAAAAAAAGAAAAGTCCGCAAAATTTTTGCGGATGTCCGCAAATAGGTTGCGGACATCCGCAATTTAAACAATAACGGATTAATGAATTAGGTAAATGTCAACTAAGGATGAGAAAAATTTGTCCGCAACTTTTTTGCGGACATCTGCAAGTCATTTGCGGACGTCCGCAATTCTAAATGTTACGTTTTTTGGAAAACGTTAAGAATATGTATCAGGTAAATAACTGATAAAGCTAAGAGCTCCTTGGTATCAAAATAAAAGGCAGGAAAAAAATTATAAATATTAATTTCAAATTGTATAATACAATTAAATAAAAACAAAGCAAAAATCAATATAAAAGTCAAATTTTTATTTGAAAAAAAAAGAAATAAAGGAAAAATATACGTTACTATAGGGAAAAAAATCCATCGAAAATTCAAAAATTTTCCCAAAAATTTTTTTCAAAAAAAATTTTTAAAAATTCATGTCAAAATGTTAAAAAACATTTAATCAAAAAATTTAAAAATTTTGGACAAAAAAAAATAAAATTAAAAAAAATAAACTTGAAATGAATTTAACGACGATAATCATGAAAATCGTCGTCATCATCCCGCCTCCGTCGACGACGATCTCTATCTCCACGGTCTCTGTCACCGCGATCTCTATCGCTACGGTCTCTTAAAAAAATTTTTATAAAATTAAATTTATAGTTGAGAGGGGTTTCAAATTTTCTTGCGGATGTCCACAAATTTTTTGCGGACAAAGATAGCGAACTTTTTTTTCTTTTGCGGACTTTTTATTTTTACGGACAACTTTTTACTGTCAACTCTTTAATTTATGCCGACATTTTATAAGAAAAAATTTGTCCGCAAATTTTTGCGGACATCCGCAAATAATTCGAAATTTTTTAATAAATAAAAAAACCTATCACGTCTGTCATCATATCCATCGTCAGCATAAAACCCTTCAAAAAAATAAAATAATGAATTTTACAAGAAAATAAAACAAACGATCGTGTCGCCGTCCACTCCTATATCTAGCACCTTTGCCTCCATAACAACGTTCATAACTTTAATAAAAATTTTTTTTTAATTTTTGGTACCTTATCCTCGACAATTTTAATAAAAAATATTTTTCGAGAAATAAAAAAATATTGCCCATGAAGGCGGTTCGAACCCACGACCCCTAAATAGTAAAAACTAAAGATTATCCCACTAAACCAAAAAGGTACTTTTTTTAGAGAAAAAATCTAAAAAACAGAAAAAATCTTTTTAAGAACATACACATCATCAGAAACATCTTTCAAATGCATAAAATTACAAAATCCTCCCTTTACGCAAGTACTGATTTCGTGTTGACGACAACGTGCCTCACGAAAATCTGATACTGGTGAAAGTTCAGCATAAATTGGGTGGCCGTTAAACCTTAAAAAATGAATTTAACAAGTTAAAGTTAAAATTTTTTAGAATTAGGGCAGAGAAAAAATTTAAAAAATGCTGAAAATCGACCAAATTTTGACTAATGGGTCCTAGAAAGAACAAGGAAGGTAAACGCCAAGAGTATAGCATACAAACCAGTATGTATAATCCACACAAGAAGCCCTACCCATGGTTACACCTTACTGTAAGGACAAAGAGCCAGGCCAATCACAAATTCGAATCAAGTGTGGCCAACTTGAAAAAATAATTTCAAGATACAGTCGAGAACCACTAGAAGATACCCCCAGAATTGGATACCTCTTCAGTTAAGGACAGTTTTTGGCCCTTGGGCGAGGGAAACAACATAGGCAAATTTCTGAGGTATGATTGTCCACAAATTTTTTTTTGGCAAAATCTTAGAAAAATAATTTAAAAGGAAACCATCTATTTTCCAATCCTTGAACTGCTTTTTCTGCATCCTTTTCATAAACAAATTTTACATAAACATTGCCCACCTATAAAATAAAAATAATAAATACTACAAAAATTCACAAAAATTCAAACCATATGCTCGCCAATATTTTCACAAATCTGCAAAATATTTTTTGTAATTCAAAAAATAAAAAAATTTTACATTTAATTCTTCAACAGGTCCATATTTCCTCTCCATTTCAGTAAAAACTTCTTCATAAAATTCATCAAAATGTTGCTGGTCCAAATTATCGGTTTTGCCGAGTTCTGAAAAAATTTTAGGTGAAAAAAGTGAAATTTCTTATCTCCTGGGAACTTAAAAGAAGAGAGAACGTCTTATGTTAGCGAGAAAGCCAAAGGTCGGGCGAGAGGGAAAATAGACTTATTGGAAAAGATAACACTAACAATAAAGATGGATGGATCGGGCTGGGGTGAGAGCACGCGATCGGAAGAAAAATATGAAAACTCTGACCGAATATTTTCTTGACACGCATGGAAGCATAAAATACATTAAATAATCAAAATGCTGGTTTTTACTTATCCCGAGTAGAGATCGAGCTGAATCTGAAACAAGGCCTGGGTTTTTCCTGTACCCAGAGTCCAGGCATTTTTTGACCTTCCTCGAATTTCCTGGGCCTGGATTTTTCCTGGGCTACAGGCCCAGGTCAATAAATCAAACCCAGAGTCCAAGAACAGGCCCAGGCTTAAGTCTAACCTTTAACCAGGCCCGTAGCACCGTGAAAATTTTTCCTCACTTACTCAAAAATAAACCACTCTCCTATTAATGTAAGCCCAAAGTCCTAGACGTAAATTATAAAAATAAAAACAAACTTAAATTATCATAGGCATCAGGTTGTGCAAGTGCTGGACTATGATAAAAATTTTTGAGTAAAACAGTGTTGGAGAATGTTGGTCTGTGATGGGCACGTAAACATTTATCGCCGTGTCGACAAGCCCCAATCTTGAAAAGATAAAAAAAAGTGAGTCATTTTTAAAAGAAACCTTGAAAAAGAAGGAACAATTAACTTTATCCTTTTCTGTTCCATAAATGCTAGCCAAATACTCAGCCCCAGAAAGTTCTTCAGTTGCATCATAACGAGAAGACATTATATGTAAGAAAAAATAAGAAAAACTAAAAGAGAAAATATAGAAAGGAAGAGTAGGGATAAAGCCGGATCTGAGGCAAAGGTCTAGGACAAAATCAGGTCCGAGCCAGCCCAGCTCCAGGATCAAATCCAAGTCAAATCCAATCGATGAGCAGACTTTTTGATCAAGTAAACAGAGGTGGGTCGGAATTCCGATTTCCGATATTTTTTTCCTTCCGATTTCCGAAAAAAATTTTGATTTCCGAGTTCCGACTTTTGAGCCAGCTCCGATTCCCGACACCTCTGACTGTTTCGACCCACCTATGCAAGTAATTAAATAGACGGTTGAACAATATGAAAAATGGGATAAACAAAAAAAAAATAAAAATAAATAGCAGAGATAGAGCTTGGTACGGGCCAAGGGTCTAGACTTTCCCGTACCGAGCCAAAATCTAGACCTTAATCCAAGTCCACGTTTATGTTAGGTTCAAATTTCTACTCAAGTAAATCGAGTAAAGTAACAGAGGGATAAAAAAGAGGAACAAAAAGATTAACAAAAATTACACATAAAAGTCAAAAAACACGCAAAAAACCAGAACCACACAAATCCCCTAAAAATCGAAAATCGTAAGGCAAAAATGATTTCGATAAAAAGAAAACTTTTAACTCTATATTTTAATTTTTCTTCTTTTCTCCTTCTCTATTTTTCTTTGATTTTAAACAAATTTGTTTAGTGTCTAACACTTTTTTTTCCAAAAATGTAAACTCGAATAAAATATTTCAAAATATCTACAGAACGTATATTACAAAACGTCCAATAGAGGAAAATATTAAAAATTGTCTAACTTTCTCATCCTTCTCTATTTTAAACATGTACTATTTCTCTGTTTTTCTTCAAAATATAAAAAAGCATTAGAGTATTTCAAAATACCTAAAGCTTATAGCAGTTAAAAATGTTCAGCAGTGGAAAATATTAAATAATGTCTATTTTCATTTGATTTTTTCGAGGGTTTTGATTAATTTTTAATTTTTTCCTTTTTATTTTTTATTCATTTTATTAAGGTTTTGCTTCAAATAAATTTTATTTTTCGAAGGTTTCAAGCCAAATTTTACTTCAATTTTTAATGTCTACAAGTGCATCTTCTTCTCAAATTGTCCGTCATGTATTGAAGGTTTTCTTTAATTTATTTTAATTTTGAGGGATTTAATTTTTATTTTTTTTTATTTTCTTTTATTTTCTGATTCATTTTCCCAAAAAAAATTTTTGGTAATTCCAAGGCTTGCCCCCCCCCTTTTTCCTTTCTATTTTTTTCGATTTTTTAAACATTTTATGGCAAATTATATATCATTCGAAAGAGCTCTTCGAGCTGAGTCGAACGGTACTAGATTCATCGAAATCCGACTTAAATAAACATAGTTATGAGCATTTGTTTTAATCCCTTTCAGCATCCCTTTCTTTTTTGTCAAGCAAAAAAGCTCAAAATGGTCAGGGGAATAGGGAAAAAAAGGGGGGGGGGACCACCAAATTTTTTCTCACAAAAAAGGTTTGTCATGTAGATGAACAACAACTTTATTTGAGTGAACGTGTTTGGGCTTGTGCTTGGCATTTTAGTGGGAAATTAATTGCTTCAGCTGGAGAGGATAAAACAATCAAGGTTTTTTTGAGAAATTCGGAGGGATTTTTTGGAAGAATTTTTAAATTTTTAAAATTATAAAAAAAAGATTTGGAAGTGTGAAGAGGAGGAAAATAAACAAAATAACGGAGAAATTGGAACGACTTCTGAAGGTTTAATTTTTTTTATTGTCCCAAGAAAAAATTTTCGAAAAAATTTTTTTTCAAGTTTCCCCCCTTTCCATAAGCAAAATTGGTACAATTCGAGGCGATCAGACTCGTTCAATTCGTTGGGTGTGTTTTTCCCCTTGTGGAAAATTTCTTGCTGCAGCCAGTTTTGATGCTACAATAATTATTTATGAGAGAAATAAGTTCGTTTTTTTTTAAATTTTCTATAAGGGAATTTTTAATTTTGGTTAGATCCCATTTTTATAATTTGTGAAAATAATTCAAGAAAACAATTTTAATAATTTCATGATTAAATTAGCCTGAAAAATCGATTTTTGCTTCCAAAACGGAAATTTTTCTTTTGATCTTTTTTAAAGAAACGAGTACTTTCCCTTTTTAAATAATTATTTTTAAGATATTCCACGCAAAATTTAAGAGAAAAATTAATTTAGAAAATTTTCTTAACGTCATATTTAAGTTCAAAAAATTTTTTTAAAGAAGCTCCAATGAATTTGAAGAACTCCATAAGCTAGAAGGACATGAGTGTGAGGTCTATTTTTTGAATTAAATTTTTAATTTATTTTTTAAATGAAAAAAATTCTTTCAGGTAAAATGTTGCAGTTTTTCAATAAGTGGACACTATCTTGCAACTTGCTCTAGAGATAAAACTGTTTGGATTTGGAAAGGTTTAAATTTAGTTTTTTAAATTTAGTAATTAAATTTAATTTCCCTCGCATGTGCCGCTATAGCTCAGCCGGTTAGAGCGTGGGTCTAATAAGCCCAAGGTCACAGGTTCGATCCCTGTTAGCGGCATATATTTTTTCATTTGGAAAGAATTTTATTAAAAAATTTTAGATTAAAATCTTAATTTTAATTTTTTTACACTAAAAATTAAAGAAAATTGAATTAAAAAAATTTTTTTTCATAAAATTAATTTTTCTAGTTCCTTTTGAAAACGATGACGAAGATTACGAAGTTCTTTCTATCCTTCAACAACATACTGCTGATGTTAAATTTGTTGTTTGGCATCCTAGAGAAGACGTAAATAATTTAATTAATTTAGTGTTAAAAAGTTGATAAAAAATTATTTTTACATGAAAAAATTAAATGCCGCTAGCAGGGATCGAACCTGCGACCTTGGGCTTATTAGACCCACGCTCTAACCGGCTGAGCTATAGCGGCACATGTGAGATGATTTTAAATAAGTTGTTAAGTACCAGATTGAAAAATGATTAAATTGTGTTTGTTTACAATTTTGATTTGACAATGTTTAATTAAAATTCTGATTATTCATTCTAAAGAATGTTTTATTGAAATTCTGGTCATTCTGGAAAATGTTTTAATAAAATTCTGATTTTTTCTGGGAATGTTTTTTTTCAAAGTTCTGATTTTTCCGGAAAATGTTCAATTAAAATTCTGATTTTAATTGTAAATTAAATAAACTTTAGTAATGTTTTATTTTTAGATACTAGTTTCCGGTGGTTATGATTGTTCAATTCGTTTCTATATTTTTGATGGAGATGAATGGGTTACTGCACAAGCAATAGCTGATGCACATTCCGAAACTGTTTGGTTATTTTTTAAATAAAATTAATTTTTATTATTTTTTCTCAATAAAATTTTTTTGTAGGTCCGCAACATTTGATAATTTAACCGGTCAACATTTGGCAACCGTTGGTGGCGATAAAACAATAAAAATTTGGAGTAAAGAGAAAAGACCGGAAGAAGGGCAGAGTTGGTAAGAAGCAAATTTAAATTTTTCAAGAAAAAAAAATAAAAATAGGTGTTCTTGGAAAATTGCGGTGAATTTGCCTATTTTAGAGACTAGATGGCCTCTTTACGCAGTTGTTTGGAATTGTGATGGTATAATTGCTGTTGGAGGCGGTGACTGTCTTGTAAGGTGAATAAAATCTGAAATTAATCAAAACTTTAATTTATTTAAAAATCAAAATTTATTTTTAAGGTTATTCGTCTTTGATGTGGAAAATTCAGCACTTTCACTCCTGTCTTCAATTCGGCTACCTAGCGAAGTGAGTTTTCCAAACAAACTTATTTATGTTTGTTTGAAATTCTGATTGTTTCCGGAAAATGTTTAATTAAAATTCTGATTCTTAGAACTGTTTTAATGTGAAATTCTGATTTTTTCCGAGAATGTTCATTTAAAATTCTGATATTTTATGTTTATTTTAGTATTCTGATTTTTGATATCTTTGTAAATAGTGGAGGTTCATACAGAATCTTTTAATAGAATTTTGATTTTTCCTTAATTCAACTAATATTTTTTATAGATAAATTGCCTAGCTTGGAGGCCAAAACAACAATCAGAACAAACAAAAAATTATTTGGCTGTAGCTTCTGATGATGGCCATTTGCATTTTCTACAAATTGATAGCCAATATATTAATGATGGTTTTGGTGCTATAAATGGACAAATTGGTGATTAAAAATTGTTTTTTATACTTTTGTTTTTAACTTAAAATTTTTAAAAGGCAAATATTTTTATAAAATTTATTTAAATACAAATTTGAATTATTAGATTGTTCAGAGTATTTTTTATTTGAAATTCTGATTTTTCCGGAAAATGTTTTTGATATTTTAATTTGATGTTTGTTTAAAATTCCGATCATTCCGGAAAATGTTTTTGATATTTTAATTTGATGTTTGTTTAAAATTCTGATTATTCCGGAAAATGTTTTTGATATTTTAATTTGATGTTTGTTTAAAATTCTGATTATTCCGGAAAATGTTTTTGATATTTTATTTAAATGTTCATTTAAAATTCTGATTTTTCCGGAAAATGTTTTTGATATTTTCTTTTGATGTTTATTTAAAATTTAATTATTCCGGAAAATGTTTTTGATATTTTAATTTGATGTTTGTTTAAAATTTTGATTATTCCGGAAAATGTTTTTGATATCTTATTTAAATGTTTGTTTAAAATTCTGATTATTGCGGAAAATGTTTTTGATATTTTAATTTGATGTTTGTTTAAAATTCTGATTATTCCGGAAAATTTTTTTGATATTTTAATTTGATGTTTGTTTAAAATTCTGATTATTCCGGAAAATGTTTTTGATATCTTAATTTGATGTTTGTTTAAAATTCTGATTTTGAACGCTTAACAAAAATGGTTTCGTAAACAACAAGCTCAACATTTCATTTTATCATGCATGTCTTGAGGCATTTCTTTCCCTTGTTAGCGCTCCTTGTTAAGCATGCGAATGAGAGTTTTATTTAATGTGTGAATGAGTGTGGGTTTTAAAAAATAAAAAGGAAGTGGCGGATGAAGCTGTGAGAAATAAATAAAAATATATTTATAGAAGCAATGGCCATTGAGGGGGATAACAAGAATGAGGCGGATGAAGAAGCTGAGTTAGTATTATATAAGGAAGGGGAAGGGTTGAGCGGAAAGAAGGGAGAAAAAACTCAGAACAGGATGGATAAGTCGCCAAATTGATTGGAGTTGTTACTTGCTTTTGCTAACAAGCACAGAGACCCTTCCCCTCCCTCATCATCTTTTACTTGCCCTATGGCGTTTTTTCACCTCTTTCTTTCAAATGGCACTTGACTGGTTAAGAAAGTTAAGAAAACATAAGTTTTGCTTTTTTTATATTTTTATTCTTTGAATTCTAACTTTACATGCCAAATATGTCCTAGTTATCATACTTATGCTAAGTTTCCGGAAAGATGAAATTAACATTTCTGAATTCTGATTTTTCAAACTGACAATTAAATAAAAATATTCCGGAAACAATGAAATAAACATTTGGATTATGAAACAGCAGAACTATGAAATAAACATCTTCCGGAAATTAAACAAATAACGGAATAAACATTTTCCGGAAAGAATTGAATTATAAAATAAACATATTTCTGGAAAAATTATGTAACAACAATGAATTATGTAACAAACATCTTCCGGAAATATCAGAATTACATATTAAATAAACATTTTCCGGAAATATCAGAATTATGAAATAGGTAAACATGTTTACGGAAATAAAATGAGGATGAAACAAACATTTTACGGAAATTAAATAAATTATCAGACAAACATCCTCCGGAAATAACAGAATGCGAAACAAACATGTTTAGCTAGAAATGTTTTATGAATCAAATTTTAAGCTTCTTCCGCGCGTTCTTATCTTTTCACTCTTTAATTTATATTTTCTAGGTTTTAGTGAATTAACAGATTAAATTTATATAAAAAAATTTTTAATTTTTTAATTTATAACCCAAAAAAAATATTTTAAGAAATGCCTTAGGAATTTAATTTTTCGGAAGTGATTTTTTAAAAGGGTGGGGAAGGAATTTACAACTCAATAAAAATGCAACAACTGTAGGTACACCAATTAAATATAGAAATGGAAGGCGGCTTTTCCTTTTCTTTTATTTATTACTTATGTATGAACGAAGGACTATTTTATAGAAGATTATCCATTAAAAATTGTCTAGGAATTATTTAATGGATGGATAATTATAAGTTTAATCAATTAGTTAGTTTCAACTATTTCCGGAAGTGTTTTGTTTGTTTTCTGATATTTACGCAACATTGTTGAATAACAAAACATGTTTTTAATTTTTGATTCTTCCGGAAAATGTTTTTATTATATTATTCTGTTTTTTATTTTAATTAAATTCTGACTTTTCCGGAACATGTTTTTGTGTTTATTGCTTTATTTAAGATGTTTTCCGGAAAATGTTTCATTTATTTATTGCTCCTTTAGATGTTTTATATATAGGATATTTCCGGAATATGTTTTTTTGAAATTCTGATTTTTTAAATAATTCTGGTATAATTCTAATCCCTCTTCTACCAAAAATTTAAATTCTGATTTATAATTTATTTCAACAACATTTCAATTTTAACAACAAATAATTTATAAGATGGGCCGTTGCACTTCCAAATATCAAAAAGACCAGAAGAAGCAAACAAGAAAAATTGATGAACAGCTGAGGAAGGAGGTGACTGTTTTTAGAAAAAAACGATAGAAATTTTAAAATAAAAATTTCTTTTAATTTTTTCCTTTAGCACTCAATGGATATGCGCATTATAAAGCTATTATTACTTGGTTATTAAATTACCTAATTTAATATTGTTTATAAATTATTTAATTTATGTCAGGTGCTGGAGAAAGCGGAAAAAGCACAATTCTAAAACAAATGAGGTTGAAATTAATTTTTAAATTTAAATCTTTTACTTTCAAAGAATTCTACACAAAGACGGCTTCTCAAGACAAGATTTGGAATTAATTAAACCTGTTGTTATTTGGTGGGTAAGAGATAAAAACAGAATAATTATAGTTTAATTTTGAATATTTATGAGTTTCCGGAACAATATTTTAGTTAAAAGTTAGATGTTTTTGAAGCGTGTTTAAATGAAATTCTGATTTTCAAAAATGTTTTATTTTCTATGTTTATTTAAAATTCTGGTTTTAAAAAATTCAATTATTTCCGGAACATTTTTCCGGAAACGATAATAGAAATTAGTTGTTTCTTAAACATGTTCAGATAAAATTATGATTTTCCGGAAAATGTTCATTTAATATTCTGATTTTCTCTAATTGTTTTTACACCAAAACAATTCCCTCCCAACTTTTTTAGCAACACTATTCATTCAATGCTTGCCATCCTTCGAGCAATGTTTCACCTCCATATAGACTATGGTGACCCCGAAAGATTGGTAAAAAATTTAAAAAATATTTAAATAAATTTTTAATAGTGTAGAAAGATAGTCAACTTGTTTTTGCTACAATTCATGCCAACAGGGAAGAATTAACCGACGAATTAGTTGACGCCATGCAAAGGCTATGGATTTTTGAAAATTCATATCTCGGGGAAAATCTGACCAAAAATTTTTTTATCTGTTGATTTTATAGAAGAAATTCTGCTTAATATTTTAGTCAAAAAACATTTTAAAAAATTCGGCATCCAACTGAAAAAATTCGGCATCTTGTTTATTTCGAAATTAAGTATATTTTCCAGAAAGTTCTTCCGGAAAATTGTAATTTAATAAAATTAATTATTTTATTTTTAGGCTATGGAACGACGAAGGCGTCCAAGAATGTAAAAATAAATTAATTTTTAATAAAATTAATTATTTTTAGGCTTCAGGCGGTCTAATGAATATCAGGTTGAAAAAATATTTTTGAACCCATAAATGATTTTTAATTAAAGATAGATGACTCCGCCAAGTATTTTTTGGACAATCTGGCAAGGTTAGGCGCCCACAACTATTTGCCTACAGAACAGGATTTGCTTAGAACGAGGATAAAAGTGGGGGAAGCTTGTTTAAACTAAAAAATAATTTTTATTAAGACAAGTGGAATTACTGAAGTGCTCTTTGAACTTAAAGGACTTACGTTTAGGTAAAATATAAAAATTATTTAAAAACACTTTAATAATTGAAACAACGTTTAGAGTAATTGATGTTGGTGGACAGCGGTCTGAACGGAAAAAGGTATGAAACTCGGGAAATAAAAATTTCCGGAAAACAAAGTAATACCAAAAACGAATACCTACTATCCTAAAGACTGCAATATAAAAACAAATTATAAAACAGTTACGAAAACTTGTAAAAATATTTCAGAAAAACATCAAAACATAGAGGCATTTCCGGAAAACATTAAAAACATTACCGGATAAACATATAAAAAACATTTTCAGAAAAACATTAAAAACAAAAACAAAAATTAAAAACATAAAAACACCGGAAAACATTAAAAACAAACATTTAAATATAACATCTCCGGAAAAACATGTAAAAACATTTTCAGAAAAACATGCAAATATAAAAACAATCAGGAGAAACATTCCGGAAAAACATCTAAATATAAAAACATTTCCGGAAAACATTTAAAAATATACCAGAAAAATATTTCAGAAAAACATCAAAACATAGAGGCATTTCCGGAAAACATTAAAAACATTACCGGATAAACATATAAAAAACATTTTCAGAAAAACATTAAAAACAAAAACAAAAATTAAAAACATAAAAACACCGGAAAACATTAAAAACAAACATTTAAATATAACATCTCCGGAAAAACATGTAAAAACATTTTCAGAAAAACATGCAAATATAAAAACAATCAGGAGAAACATTCCGGAAAAACATCTAAATATAAAAACATTTCCGGAAAACATTTAAAAATATACCAGAAAAATATTTCAGAAAAACATTTACACTTAAAAACATTTCCGGAAAAACATCTAAATATAAAAACATTAACAAAACAAATCTTTAAATGTTTTTAGTGGATACATTGTTTTGTAGACAACGTCAACTCAATTATATTTATTTCTTCACTTTCTGAATACGATCAAACATTAAGGGAAGATAATTGTACTAATAGAATGCTTGAATCACTTAAATTATTCGATTCCATTTGTAATAGTCCTTGGTTTTCAGAAATTCACTTTATTTGTAAGTGAGGGGGTTTTTAATTGAAAGATTATACACCTATGTTAACTCTTGTTTATAACCCTCCATCTTTGGATATAGCCCTTTAACTGAACCATCCTATCTGGCATACCAGACTTTCCCCCTTAAAATCTAGTTGGATACAGTACACCCTTAGAGCTGAAAAATTATATCTCAATGAGTGCCCACTATATATGGGGTATCATTATAAAGGGGAGGGGGTACCCGACTATTCTATCACCTACCGTTCACTACGTGGGGCTATAACGGGAGTGTCACTGATCTGTCACTGACCCGTGACGTTATAAATCTACAGTATTTTTTTAAAAATTTACAGTATTCCTCAACAAAAAGGACATTTTTGCCGAAAAAATAGCCCATTCCCCACTCAACGTTTGCTTTCCGGAATACAAAGGCCTTCAAAACCAAACAGAATGTACAAATTATATTCAATGGAAATTTGAACAAGTAAATAGATCTAATCAAAGGGAAATTTATTGTAAGGAATTTTTAAAAATAAAAATATTAAAATATTTTTTAAAGGCCACCACACTTGTGCAACCGATACAAATGTAAAATTAATTTTTTAAAGTAGAACGGAATGAAGGTCGCCAGAATCCTCAGATATCCGGGTCCGCCAACCCTAATCGGACTGGGACTAGGCTTCGCCTCCAAGCCCTTTCCCGGCTTATTTGTGAGATTCCTGGGTGAAGTCCCAGTTTCAGGTCCCGTCTCCCTATCCTTTCTCAGTCCTTTCACTTTAGAGATTCCGGGATGAAACCAGAACCTTTCTTTGTTTCTCTTAGCTTTGTCCCCTTCTCGGCTGTGCCCTTCCACATCCATTCTCTTCTCGGCCCCATTTTTCCACAAAATTATTGTCTGTTTTAATACTATTAAATTATTACAACTTAAATTTAAGAATGTTCAATTTGTATTAGATGCTTGCCTAGATATGATAATTGCAAAAGTGAGTTTTTGCAGAAAATGAAAAATAAAATTGTATTAAAATACCCAGAAAAAAATTCTAAATACTCAAAGAAGGTTTCCAACTAAATTATAAAATTTTAGAATTTAAAATCGATGGGGCTGTGCTGACAAAAAAAAACGAAAAAATGCCCAACAAAGATGTTTTATTAATGAAGAAAAAAATAGGCAAAAATAATTGAGCCTCGAAAATTATAAAAAAAAGACGTGACGGGAATTCTTAACCAAAATAACAGATACAAAATATATAAATCTGTGATGATTTATTTTGAAATATACAAAAATAATAATTAAATAAAAAAAATTAATTTATAAATATTATTCAGAGAAAAAATAAATTTTTTATTATTGTAAAAATTTTTAACAAAAAAATTTTTATATTTAAGAGACAACAAAAGATTTTGCCAAGCTAATATTTTCTGAAAAATGAATATTTTTGAAAAAATGTATATATACCCTTATAATATTAAAAAAAATTAGAGACCGGACCAAGAAGACTGGGATATAAGGACACGTGGGGAGTCGTTTTGGGGCCAAAGATATTGAATTTAAACATTGTTTCTGTTCTTGGAACAACATTCCCCGTTATTGGAACAACTTCACTAGTGTTCGGAACTTGATATCTGGAACTTTTTTTAAAAAATTTTTTATAAATACCTTCCCTGTCTCCGATCTCTAAAAAAATTTTGATCCAAGCAATATAAAAAATTTAAAATGAAAAAAGGCTTGATAATGGCCAGCAAAACCCAATTTTATAGTCAATAAATATATTTTACCCATCCATTTTTATTTATTCACTCCATTTTTGTTAATTTTGTGCTTGTCATAGTAGTGGTTAGGGTAATAATTTCTGTCTTGTTGATGTCGATTTCCATTTTGATTAGAAGAATAATTATTATTTTTGTTGTGTTGTTGAGTGGAGGTAGTAGTATGCTTTCTAAAATAATATATTTAATAATCCCTTGAACAGTTATTTTTAACCCCAAATTTATTCGAAGGAACACGGAAGGACCCACAAAATTCTAAATCTTGGGTAGCTTCTCTTAAATTTTGAGTAGCTACCCCTCAGGTCTAGATTTATTTACTTCTAAATTTCCCCACAAAATTTTTCAAAAAAAATTTTTTTCCCAATTTAAAATTATTATTTTAACACCTTTTGGTTCCTCGGTAATATTCTTCTTTATTTTGCTTTTCTAAATTTTGCCCGTTCTTATCATTATTTATTTTTTCACAATTTGGTGTTGCCCCCATTTTTGATTTTCCATCGCCATCATCAGAATCCGAAGAGGAATCATAAGAAGAAGAGGATGAACTTGACGAATCACAACTTTGGAAAAATTTTTTTTGTAATTTTTTGCGGACGTCCGCAAAAGTTGTCCGCAAAAATGCGAGGAATAACCAACAACAACTAAAAATTCAAAAAAAAAAATTTTGCGGACAAAATTTGCGGACATTTGAATTTTTTAAAAAAATTAATTGAAAAAAATCATTTACGGCTCGCTAATATCCAGTGAAGCAATTCCATTTAATTTATTAATTTCATCAATTTTTTCAATTAGTTCAGGTCTAGATTTATAAACTACTTTTAACCAATGTAGTGCAAGTTGAGGACGTCTAAAAATTAAAAAAAAAATTTTAAGAAAAATCTAAAAAAAATAAGGAAAGTCCGCAAATTGCAAAAAAAGTCCGCAAAAATTTGTTCGCAAATTTATAATTTAATAAAATTCCTAAGGAGATTCTATCTTATAATTAGGACCCAAAAAACTCGCTCTTCAAATTTGGAGACTGACAAATATTCAAAAAATAAATTTAAATTTCTTATATTATTAAAAAAATCTCCAAACTGTTTAATTAATTTAGGCCAAACATTAGGCAAATTAACCACAGAACAAAAATTTTGTGTAACAGCAATAGTAGTCTCCAAATTCATTACAACATGCCACCAACCGGAAGGAACGAACATTAACTTGAATAATTAAATTAATAATTTTTAGAAGGGGAAAATCAGAATTTGAATCAGAATATTAAAATCAGAATTTATAAAAACCAGAATTTTGAAAAATCAGAATTAAAAAAAATCAGAATTTCGAAAATCAGAATTTTCAAAAATCAGAATTCAAAAAATCAAAATTTTTAAAAATCAGAATTTCTAAAAATCAAAAGTCAGAACATAAAAAAATCAGAAATTCTAAGAAAATCAGAATTTCAATAAATTAAATCAAAAATTAAAAATCAGAATTAAAAGAAAAACCTCTCCCGGCCTCTGAATTGCATGAATAACAGGAAAACGTTCATTATTCCATTGTGGACTACAAACTCGGGGGAAAACAGTTCCAAACCAAGTAATTGCTTCATCTGGATGTACAAGATTTTTAGTTTCTTCTGTTTTTGGTTTAATTAAATGTTTGGGTGTTGAAGGGTGAATTAGGCACCATCTAAAAATTAAAAATCTTTTAAATATCAAAAATCCTAAAATTTCACATTTTTGCGGACAACTTTTGCGGAATTTTTTTTTATTATTGTCAATTTGATATTTTAAATTTAGGCCAAATTAAATTTAAAAAATGACCGAAATAAAATAACACGCTCCCTTTTAATAAAAATCCGCAAAAATAGTCCGCAAAAAATCAGAACGCAAAAATGGCCAGACAGTTTTTAGAAATGCCGAAGACAAAAAAACGAAGGAAAATGTCCCCCCAAAAAGTAATTTTTTAGATTTTTTTCTCAAAAATTCCCCCTACAAAATTTTTCCTATTAATTAGGGCCTATTAATTTTTATTTTTTATTTAATTACATTCAGTTTCAAAGTGCATATATATATATTTGTTGCTGCAACTGGAAATTGAGAGAATTTTTGGAAATTAAAAAAAAATTTTTTCTTAAAAATTTTTCACAACTTTTAATAACAAAGTAAAAAATCTTTTACTTTTTGTGGCCAGAAATTAGAGCATTCCAAGCTGAAGTTCCAATGGGGTCAATGTGAATTGCTGTGCCTGATCTAGCTGGACCCATGACAAACCATCTTAAAAACAAAAAATTAAAATTTTTTCCGCAAATTTGTTTGCGGACAAAATTAAAAAATTAATTAAATTTGATAAAAGAAGGTAAAAGTAAAGAAAAAAACAAAAACCTATAGGGAGGTCTTCTCTTTTCAGCAGCATAACGAAACAAGTCGTCCTTGAAAAAATCTGGAACTTCATAATCATCCAAAATTTTTGAAGTTTTTTGTCGCTAAAAAATTTAACAAATCGGACCTTGAATTTAGATACGTCCCATCAGGTATATAAATTCGAGGTCCAAAAATCATTTAAAAAAACAAAAAAAAACCTCTCCAAAACCAGAATCAAAAATATAAAGAGGCGAATCATCACAATTTGCTGTCATATAATGCAAATAATATTTCATTTTTAATTTTACAGAGTATCCATCGTCGTCTTCTCCACATTTAAATTTTTGATTTCGATAAGCTCGGTGAAGGGTCTAAAAAATTATTTTTAAAATTGAAAGGGGGAATTGAAGGGAAATAAAGGTTTCCAAGTCAAAAGAGTTCAAGACATGACTAAGAGCCAAATCGAGTTCTCAGAACTCTAGAAGGGTGCCTTGCCCAGGCCTCAATTTTTAGGATCACAGGGCCTATAATTTATTGGATTCCAGGCCAGGTTATTCTAACAATAAGCGTAAAAGCAGGCCTAGATTTTTAAAAACCCTGATTTCTAGAGTGCTAAAGCCTTCTTTCGTGTATATTCTAGTTAAAAGAAAAAACGAAAAATTCCCAAACTAACCACGAAAAAATATTTAAATAAAAAACAACGATAAAAGGTATCCTGTGACCACTAGAATTACAAAAGAAACAACTATCAGTTGAGTTATTGGTATCATTCGATAGAGAATAATTGAAAATTTATTGCCCTTTTTGGGGGTTTTTGGAACCGAATCCAAACTCAAAAAATGCTGAATCCTAGTTTACTATTGAAGGATACAAAAAAAATACAAAATAACTATTAAAGTTCGGCAGGTTCCGGAAACAAAAAAAATAAAATCCCCCAAAATTATCAAAAAAAACCTGCAAATTCCACCGCTCATTAGCCTTCCATTCATTCATCAAACCCAACAAAATCACAGGTTTATTCAACTTTTCATAACGTTCAGCAAATTCTTGACAAGTCATTTTGGAGGCATCCACGCGTTCTATAGTATCGGGTCCAAGAGCCATTTGAGAAAGAAATTGATCAGAATTTAAAGAATAACCTTCGCAGTACCATTCATTCTTTTTAAGCTCTGAATTTTTTTTAAAAAGTTCGGAACGGGGTTAACATGAAAAACGATAGACGGGCTTTTTAGGCTCGAAATCTGACACATAAAAATTTTAAAAACTCGGCCTCCGCCTGTTCTTTCCCCGTATTATTCCCGATTAGAAGCAATAAAGTCTATACGAATTTTTTGGAAGAGATTCTTGGAGGGAATTTTATGAAAATTTTTGGGAAAAGAGATGGTATGGGCTACTTGAAATCCGGGCTTTTTTCGAAAAGAAGTCGAGCCAAATTTCTGAATTAGGCAAAGCGGACTAGTCCTAGTAAATGTTCCAATTACTCCACAAATGTTTCGCTTAAAGGGGCCGTAAAAGACAAAATTACCGAGAATACTAGGACCAGACACTTTGACAAAAACTTAAATCCCTAAAAGATTTATGGGGTAAAATTCCTTAAAATTAACAAAAAAATATACCAGATCTCGCTTTTCGTTTAGCAGCATCAACCGCCTTTGCAGTCCTCTTGTGGTAAAAAACATGCCGTCTATCCCCCAGTAATTTATCAGAAGGCGACTTATTTGAGCCGTTTGAATTATTTTTGTTAAATTTAAGTGTATTTAAAGTTCCATTTTCGACATAAGAAGAGATTTTTAAATCGGTTTCCATTTTTATTGACTAAAAAAAGAAAAAAAATTTTAAGAAAAATGAGAGAAATTTCGAAAGAAAAAAAGTGAAGTTGCGAGGCGGGATGCTTCAGGGGATTTTACAGGAGCCCACATTCATATCTCCCCATTTTCTATTGAAGTTTGGGTAATGCGAGAGCCAGAAAATGGGAAGAATCAACCTTGAAAGAATCAACAAGGAAACAAAACAACAAGAATTTTGAGATTTACCAGTAGGTAATCGAGTGTGCTGTTGCCGAATCTGAGCTTAGAATTTGTTTATTTCGAACCCCGGGCCCGGTTTCGACCAAGTCGAAGTTTGTTGGAATTAGAAAAGTTATTCTGATCAAGACTCTACCAACCCTTTCCGTTAAAGTATTCAAAAAATTAAAAAGGTTTGGCGAAATGTTTTGCGACATTTTGTCCAATTATTGCTAAATTCTTCAATTAGGAATTGGCCATTTTTCTGATTATACTTTTAATTTTGATTTTTATTAAAAGATTTTTTAAATTCTTTATGTAAAATAATTTCCGATTTTGCACTCTAAAAGTTTAAATTGTCTGATTTTGAAATAAGAAATTTAAGAAAAGTCTGTTTATTTGTATTCTTTTTTAATTTTTGCCGAAAATTTATTTTCGTTTTAATAAGAAAAGGGCATTTTCCTATCATCTCTAATAACACTATCACCTTATAAGAAAAGGGCATCTTTTAAAAACGCTCGCTTTGCATCGGAAAAATTTGCTTAAAAGACTTTAGATGGAAAACCCGACTAATCAATGGAAAAGCCTGCCGCTCACGTGAAATCTATACAGTGTTGCGCATTCTTATTTATGAATTTATTTTTAAGCAAGGCATTTTAATTCATTGTATAATAAAAATATTTAAAAATTTAATTTTAAAGGAGAAATTTAAATACTATTTTATAATTTATCTTTCGTTTAGATGAAGCATCAACTATTAAAATACACCTTCCCAAAAATTAATTTAATCATTCTACCTTCTATATTTCTATTTATTCTTATTTCTTCAACTTCCTGTAATTATCCCATATCTGTACAAATATCTGGAACTTGGACAGAACTTCGAGAATTTCAATGGCTCGTTCCTGTGGATCCAGATAAACGTTTTAAATGCTTTGTTTTTAGTGAAAACTCGGGGAAATATGAAGGAAGATTAGTCGATGTAAACAATCAAAACGACATGTTATTCTATTTTATGATAGCCTCCAATGAGAAAGGCAAGCTAGGAAGACTATGGCAGATTGAATGCATTGTTTGTATGCCTGTATTTATTCAAGATTTATTGAAGAATTTGGATTTTCAAGTCATTAAATTAATTTTATTATGACTGGGTCCTCCCCCGACAATCCCCACTCCGGTTTCTAATCTACTTTTATTTTTTAGAATTCTTTATTTTGGTTTCTTACGGACTAGGAGAATATAGCTCACTTTAACAATTATGATAAAATATAATTTTATATCATTTGATATTTCAGCGTATTAGACGTTTCTTTAGAATTAATGAATTGGAGTTGAGCAGACCCATCAACGTTTCTTTTGAAAATAAAATTGCCGAGCATGGAAACATTTCTGACAAGCTAAAAAATGAGCGTTCCAAGTATCGACATTTAAGTGATCGGCAATACGAGATCAGATCAATGCGAATGATTTCACAAGTCGAAAAACTTATAATGGGTGAACAAAAGCAGTCTTGGAGGGAATACAAATATGGCCTTATGTATTTGCAAATGTATAATATGGTGTTAATCAAAAACCTAATTTTCACATACCCACCAAACAGTCTGGGCAGAGAAAAGTATGAAAGATTGCTGAATAATTGTTATGATAAGATGATTGAAATTGCCTCAGAGTTGGAAACTGATGGTGGGGAAGGTAAAGAGATTTTTTTATTAAAATACTAAAAATTTCTACATATAGAAAAATCTACGCAACAAAAAGAAGAAAAATTGCCATTGAAAATGTTATACCATGCCATTTCATCAATAAAAGACAATCTACAACCTCCTATTGCGGAAAAGACTGCGATAGCTACTAAATTACCAGCAATATTTCCAAGTAACTTACCCAGTTTTGCATTACCTTATAAAATCGAAATAAAAATTTATATTTAAGGTCAACCGCCAGATATTTTAACAAAACTCAACGCTGAAATTATAACACAGCAAGTTCAAAATATTCAGTCAATTCAAACAAATATAAATGCTAAAGATGATATGAACGAGGCATTGTATATTCAAGGACAAGTCTCTCTCTTTGCACAAGTCTCTCTCTTTGCACGAGAGACTAGCCAAAAGGAAAAATTAAGAACCAGAGAAGACATACAATTTTTATATACAAAAATTTTGACTGAAAATGAATCAATTAAACAGAGGCAAATAAATTTTGCAAGGCATATTAACGAACAAACAAGACAAAAACAGAGTCAAAGTAGTTCTTCTATTTTAGGTGCCATTATATATCGTATTATCTCTGATAGAATGGCCCTCTCCATGTCCCCTCTAATAGAATGCCCCTTTGGAGGATTGAAAAGTAGAATGCTTTCTATTAAATTTTAAGGTTAACGTAGAGCTATGATCTTATCTGAGTTAATGAAGTTCGATCTTTAAAATGTAGAATTTTCTCTGACGGGCGTAGATTCGGTAGAAAGTATTGTTGAATCAGTCAGCTCGTCGCTTTACATCAAACTATACCAGTCACGGATCAGAAAATTTTACGCAAAGTCCAGCTAGGCTTTGCGTTGTTTTGCCCGCACGTTTTTGGGCTGTACCCCCTGCGTCGGGTTGGCTCGCGGCGGACTGTCCTTCCCCAGTAAATCAAAAATTATTATCAAACCAAAATCAAGACCTGGTCAGCAACCCATCAATGGAACAATTAACTTATTCAGAGGAAGAAAACAAGAAACAACAATTAAAAGGAAAACAAACCCAAAAAAGCATTTTAGAAACTCCAACAAATGAAGATACTATTCCAAACCCTACAAAAAACCCTACAAAATTTGGACCCATCAATTAAAATAATTGTTAAAAAGTTTAATAATAATTCTCTTGTATTTACAATTCTATCAGCAATTTTATCTTTATTTTAAATAAATTCTGATTGTTCTTTTCTTCTGAAATATTTCTACTTCTCTTTCCTTCCCTCCTTTCTTTTTCTAACTACAGCTTTTTGACCTCCACTATTTCCTTCCGACATTGACCGTTTGTATATTTTTATTCATTTCCTCCTCACGATTTTTTGTTTGATAGATTACTGTGTTCGAATTGTCTATTGATGTGCACAGGCCAGCTTTTGATGCTTCCGCTTCGTTTTGGTTCTCGCACATTTTTGAAAATTTCTTAAATTGTTTATTTTAATTTTATTTTTTAACATTGTTTTAAAGAAATTGAAGCGTTTTAATAATATCTACTCAGTTACAATGCCAAAACCTTTTGGTGTTCGTTTTAAATAAATAAATAAACTTTTCTTTAATTAGGTTTTTACGAGTGTATGTGTGTGTTTGTCTAAGAATATTTTATCTACGTTAGGTTTATTTCAATAAAAATTCTCAAATTATGTCTTAAATTTAAAAAGGATTTCTTCTCATTTCTGATTCAATTTTATTTAATTTTTAAAAATATTTTTTATTTTACACTCTTTAAAATAAAAAATAAATAATTTTAAAATAATTAAAAAATTAAAAGTGTCGGTTGCACTTTAAGAAAAAACAATTTTTTTGGATTCTTTTAAGTTTTGCCGAAAATATTTTTAAAATCTATAAAATAAGGCAAGGGCAGGCAAAAAAGGCAAGGGTAAGGCAAGGGGGCAAAGGTAAGGCTTACAAAAAGGCAAGGGTAAGGCTTACGTCTTAAGATAAGGTCAAAAAAATCTGAAAAAGGCCAAAACATGTTTCTTTTGAAAAATAAGTTGAATTTACTTTAAGTTAAAATAAAATTTTTTAATTTTTTTATTAAAAAAATTTAAGTTATTGCCCAAATCACTCAAAATTATTTTTATAATGTTACTCAAATTGTGTTTGCGTATAAAATTATTTTTTAAAAAACGTTTACTGCCCAAATCACTCACTGCCCATTTAACTCACTGCCCAATTCACCACTGCCCAAATCACCAGACACGGGATTTATCCGGAATAACTTTAGATGCGCTGCTAAACTTTTACATCATCTATCCTTTTATAAAAGTATTTGATTGGGCATTATTAATAGTTAATTTTTACAAAAAAATTAATTTTATAAAATCTTAAAAATTTATAAATAATTTAATTCTTGCAACGAATATGTACGACCACCTATTATTTAACCGTTTTGCACATCTTAAAATTGAAGTCTTTATTTCTCTAATTTTGTAATGTTCTCTAATTTCCAATAATTTCCGGGAGCTTGTGATTTCCAACGCATTAAGCATTTCCTTACGCTCCCACTCAAATGAAAATTTAAAAATTATCCTGGCTTTAGCGCGACATTTGAAGATACGACATTTGTGGATAATTTCTTTAAATTTAGTCTAAGCCTGTGTTAAACGGGATATACAAAAATTGACAAATTTTGATGTTTTTTGCATCAAAATGAGCCTATTCTTATGCTTAATGTTTTGGAACTAAAAACACCTTTCTTCATTTAGTTCTGAAAAAGTTATACTCAATATCCTCAAAAGTCGTGTTCTCAAAGGTCGGGTGCCCTAATATCTAAAATAATTGACAAAATTTATTGCTCACTACTTTTGCAACGAACAATAAAATTTTTAAATGTTAATGATTAAATCACGTTTATAATTATTGGAAATACTAGTGATAGAAAATGCTTTATAAATTTGAAGGGAATCTGTGAAACTCCACATTAAATTCACTCATTATTATTTTTTAAAATGTTCGCCAATTTCCTCACAACAATAAGATTTTTAGTCGATTCGAGTTTGAATTTTATCTTTTAAATTTAACTTTAAACAGCTTTGTAAGGTATATCAATGTATATTAATTAGTCTTAGTAATTGTTATTTCAACTCCTTCTATAAAAAGTTGTTTGCGATAATAGGAAATATAAGTTTTATTTTTGTCGTTTTCTTCAAATGACCCTTGTCTTTATTTTATACATTCGCCAAATATCTAAAAAAATTTTTGGAAATTTTAAGATACTGAAAATATTTCAAAATGCGTGCATTCGATGTTGTTTTGATATTATTATTTGCGATGATTTGGAAGGAAATAGATTGTGTAAGAAAGAAGAAAACAAAAATGTTAGATGAATGTTATATTCAAGATGGATGTGCTTCAAACTCGGTGCCTCCAAGAGGCAACTTTATGTCATTAAGACCTCGTCAAGGTAAATATATTTACCAATTATGGAGTATTTTATAATAAATAAAATTTAGCACCTCAATATGTCGACTCTGCTCACCTAAACGTCGCTGGAGAGGTACACTTCTTTAATAAAACGTGGAACCGCTTCTAGTAGATTCTACCAGTGCTGTGTTTTTATAAATTGAAAACCCTTGGCTCCGGCTCCGGGCATTTAAAATTCTTGGCTCCGGCTCCGGGGTTTTCAAATCTTAGCTCCGCCGGCTTTAACATAAACATTCTCTTGATTTGATAAACATTCTCTTGATTTGATAAACATTCTCTTGAAAAGACAAATCAAAAGACGGTTTTAAAATAAAAATTCAGACTTCACACACGTCTGCTCCACAACCTACTCAGATAGAAATAAATAATCCTCAAGCAAATCAAGAGAATGTAGAACGTGATCAGGTCATTCAAACTGTGCCCGGAGAGGTAATTTATAATAACTTTTTAAATATCTAACGTGTCTCAAATTTTATTTAAAAATTTTTCATCAGAATTTGCTTAATAAAAATCGAATTTGGATAATAATCTCTGATAATGTAAATTAAATTTCAAAAAAATATTCTATATTATCAATCATATTTATGAGATCATTTGTTAAATCAAAAATTTGAACTCATTCATAAATAATTTCATAATACCAGTAACTAGCCTAACTTTGAGTGGTTCAGTCTTAATTGGCATAGCTCCCGAAAAAATATCAAGGAATTCCAAGCAAAATTTGAAAACTAAGAAAAAAAATTTCTGGAAAATTAATTGAATTAAATTTGGAATGAAATTGAATTTTGATATCGAAATATATTAATAAAATATTTTATTAGCTCAATATTAACCTGCCTGAACCTCGTCAACAAAATGTAGGTCATGGTCATGGCCGTCCATCCGGTTCAGGAAGGAAAACTAAGTCAAAGAAGAAGAACGCCACTCCTCGACTTATTTCTGGTAAATATATATCTACAATAACTTTAGTTCCAGTGAAAGTTTAGCAATACTTTGACAAATGAGAAGAAATCTGAGTACCGTGGCGACTCTTAGCCTTTTTAGCCTAGCCATTGTATAACTAATGCCTAAACAGTTTTTAAATGGATTAAGATTAATACTCTAAAATGTTACTGGGGCCATCATCCCTCTAGCCGGGGTATAACTATTACATAAGCAGTCTCAAGACTAATTATTAAAAGGTTATCTAGCAACCCCAGATGATGATGATGAAAACAAGAATAGATTTGTACCGATAAGACAAGGACCATAAACATTGTAACCGAATTTTCGAGTGAGTTGTAACCGAATTTTCGAGTTTTTTTGCTCAAATGGTTGTTAATTTTTGAGCAAACTCTTTTCTGCTTTTCTTTTTTTATTTTCCATTTACCCTTGAAAAATGGTAATGATAAGACAAAATATTTGACATTTGTATCTGATCAATGTTTCAAATTCCATATTTTTGGGTAAGGAACCTGGCCAAAGTTAAATTTAAGTCTGGTCTCCTTCTCAGATAACTTGGCCAAAAATTTAAAAAAACTTTTTACAAGGAAGAATATTAGCGAAATTTTGACAAGAAATCCAAAGTTTGTATCATTATCACACTGTCGGGAAACTTATTTTTTGATTAAAATTTTCCTCTTTTCTTTTATTTTCAAAGTCTTACAATGATTGAGTAAGATTTCGTTCACTAATTTTTATTTATTTGAATATTCATAGAAAACCGACAAAGACAGACAAACATAAATTTCGACCATAAGTTTTGAGTAGGGCATCGGTTATTAACGTGTCCCAAAACTTTTATGTTTTAACTTTAGATAGTTTAAAAAGATTAAAAAAGTAATTATCAAAGAAAAAATCTTGATAAATGGTTTTACAATTAAATTTATTCTATGAGGGACTCACAGAGTCACTTAAATATATAAGGTCGCAATAAAAACAAAGTCAAAAAAACTTATCAATTGTCTTGAAAATTGAAATACATTATCTAATAATATGTGTATATGTTTGGGATAGTACTATTACGTTCAACATATATATCAGTGTATTTTAGAATCTGGGTGGACGGAATGGAGATGTAATTTACATCACTTTTGTTTTACATTTAATTCTACTTTCCATAATCAGTCATAACTAACTCCCAACAAATTCTTTCAAATTTTCCGGTAAATCAGAGCTAATAATATAATCACCACAATTCTGTCCATTATACTTTTCTAAAATTTTCATATTATCCTCCAACTTGTAAAATTTATTAAATCTGCTGTATGTCAGCATAAAACTGTTCAAAGCTGATTTTAAATAATTCCATTGATTTTGTATGATTTGTTGTTGATTTGTGATTTTTACTTGTTTTTTGGGTTCCTAAATATTAAAAAAACGTAGGTTAGAAGAGCTTCTACACATAATTTCCCAAACTCTAAAATAATATAAAAAAATATTCCCGGCTGATATAAAAGGTAACCATAAGGAACCCGATGATTGGAGGAAATAACATTTTCGAATTTATTGGAATATGTGAAATAGATAAGACGGTTGTTGTCCGTCGAAAGTATGGACGAGGTCGTGGGCTTTCAAAAACTAATGTCTGGTTGTTTGGGGCGTAGAAAGAAACTCAAGGTATGAAAATTACTTTTTCTGTTATAGAGGGGAATAGGAGTGCCGAGAACCTTATTCTTTTAATTCAACAAACAACAATCTTTTCCGATATTTGGAATGCCTTCAACTCAATTCCATGACTACAGAAGGATAACTCATAGAACAATCAAAAATATTAAAAAACTTCTCATACATACCTCATATATAGTCTCCATAGCATTTATAAAAAATTCTTCTCCTTCATTTTTGATAAATTTAACAAAACAGTATAATTTGAAATAGGGTTCCAATTGGTCATATTCTATTATTCTAGAATCATTTGGATTTATATAAATTAGAACATCTCGTTGTAATTCCTTAGCTTTACTATATTTTGTTAATATTAGTTCCTTCAATGTTAAAGTTGCTTGTTTGGCGTTAGAAGCAATTTGAATGTAATTTCGAAAGTCATTATAATATTTCTAGGAAATTATTTAAAATAATTTAAAATTTGATCCTTTTATACATTAAATTAGAGTAGGTTTAAACAGACCTACTTATGGACACGGATATGGATACAAATAATATCAAGATGCCTGCGGATATCCGTCTGTCAGTATCCTCAGTATCCTTGAACAGGTCTGGGGTTAAGAGTTATATGGAAGGAATTAGATTTCACTCTAATTTCTTGTAACATAACCAAATAGAACATTATCAAAGAAAGGATTAGTTTTTTCCCATGTCTTCCGGAAGAACAAATGTAGGATCAACACTATTATTACTATGTAGAGGACGGATTTTTATTGAAATAAATCAATGAAGCGACCCTGCTCGCGAACTGACCACTGTCTCTCCGATTTTTATCACAGCTATCAGCGGTCTTTTTTCTATTTGAACTTAATGGACAGACACTGGCCACTTTCCAAGGTCGTTTTTTGTAAAAAAACCTACCTACTAAAAATCATAGTTTCATAGCTAAAAAACACACTTTCCAAGGTCGTTTTTCGTTCAATACCTCGATAGTTTTTGTACTTTTTTCAATTAAATCCGCCCTCTAATTAGTACATCAGCTATTTTCTGGATTAAATAATAAAACCTACTTTAGCTAGATTACTTAAATTCTTTGATTTAATCGCAGTTTCTTTTACTGAGTTAATCATAGTTTCATAGTTATTTCGGATTCCCTCAAAAGCAGGACTCAGTTGCTCAAATTTATCTGCACTTCTATTACAAAATATTTGAAATTTTACATTTCCAACAAGTTTTTGAAGTTGTTGTCTTATGTAAAGATCAGATGGGTGGAGATTTGGAATAATTGCTTCATTATTATGGAGATTTAACATTCTTGCATTCTCGCTCATAAACCTTCGTGAGATAAAATTAATAAAACTCGTTGACTTAATCAGAAGCGAGGAAAGTCTCACAATCAGAACAAATCAAAGCTATGATTCCCCTAATCCATCCAACGTCAACTCATTCCGTTCAGGGGTGATTACTATGGTGCATGATTTGACTCATCCTCCCACCCTTGTGGCGAAATTTCGGCCCTAAAGGGTCTTTGTAATCAGGGTATACCACAAATATTACCCCACCCCTCTCCAAATAAAATCCAAACCCGTTCAATATTCTGATATCCTTCTTCGAATAATATTTATTTTTAAGCATAACAGGGCGCATTCTGTCAATAGACTGTATCAATTTGTCAGGATTATTTATATCAGTAATGTTATATATAATATATTCAACAATTTCATTCAATTTCGAATTTGCCCAGTTAATCTTTTCAAACTGATTAGAACTTTCTGAAGTCATTACAGCCTCTAACTTCTCTTTCCCTTTTGTTGATGTGGATGAATAATAGGAAGAAGACAATTTAGAAGAATTTTCAGTATCAGATGATTCATCATCTAATAAATTATCTAGTTACTTCGATCGTATTTTCTGGGTATTCACGTATTTCTATGTGAACAGGGGTCCCAACAGTATTTTACATATTACCTGTTTCAGTATCACTAGCTCCATCATAATCGCTGATTGTTGTTGAGCCCCTTTCATCACTAGTTTCACCATAACTCATTGATATGTTTGGATAGTATGCTTGTGTATTAGAGGTTAATTGATAATTTTGTTGACTATCATTTCCACTCTCTGTGGATCCTTGCTCATGTTCAATATTTACATATTCAGTATAATTTGGCCTTGGCGTTGTACTGTTAGAGCCAGATCTGTATGAAAGAAACATTCGATTATCCGCAAGATAATCGAATGTTTCTTTCCTACGCTCTCCCTATATGAATCTCAGATTAATTTTCCTCTAAAAAAGCTTATCATTAGTGCCCGGCGCCGGACCGGATCCGGCCGGATTTTTCCGGAGTCCGGGTCCCAAATCCGGGTTTTTTTGAAATTTCCGGATTAAAACCGGACCGGATTTATCCGGAAAAATCCGGCCGGATCCGGTCCGGCTCAAGTTGCAAATCCGGAATCCGGATCCGGGTCCGGCAAATTTTGAGCACCGGATTTGGGATTTTATACGGTTCTGGAATTTTCCCATTTTTTCTTGTATTTTTTATAAAAAATGAGGATTTTTGACCCTTGCCTATATGAAATTCAAAAAATTTTCGCCTGCGGCGCTGAAAAAGGATAATTCTTCTTTGTTGGCCTTACAAAATTGGAGACGGAAGGCACGACTGAGTCCCCATTGTATATACCACAACTGAGTTTCAGTACTAGGCCGAAAATAGGGTTGGTATGGAGAGTCTAAGCTTCATAACAATAAACTTCAAAAAAATTTTGCCTGCGGCTCTAACAATAGAATTTTTTCTCCTGAGGCCTTTTAAAATTCTCGAAATTTTCGCCTCCGTCTGTGAAAACTGGAAGAAATCTGGCTTCATGACCTTCAAAATTTTCAAAATCTTCGCCTGCGGCGCAAAAAATGGAAGAAATCTGACTTTAGGACCTTCAAAATTCTCAACATTTTCGCCTGCGACGCATGGAAGGGACTTGGGATTAAGAGGATCTTTGGAGGAAATATTGGAGGTAAAGAAAGGTACAGGCCTTTCTTTACGAGGTAAAGAAAGGCCTGTACGAAAGTAGGAGCAAATTTCAAAATCACGAATTACTTTATTTTTCAAACTTTTAACCTCGAAAAATCCACAAAATATCCTTCATAGCCTCCGAACTCCTTAGATATCCCCTAGCAACATTTTAACACTTAAACGACACACGTATTACTACATTTTAACACAAAAATTAATGAAAAATTTTTTTTTGAAAAATCCGGAAAAAAACCGGAGTCCGGTCCGGAATCCGGATAATTTCTGCCGGACTCCGGAAATTATTTTTACCGGATTAAAACCGGACCGGATTAATCCGGAAAAATCCGGCCGGATCCGGTCCGGCTCTAGTTGCAAATCCGGAATCCGGATCCGGGTCCGGCAAAATCGATTTTGCCGGGCACTACTTATCATGGTCAAGGAAACGGGGGAAAAGGGGCAACTTCCAAACTTTTACCATTTTTTGCCCCCTTTTGGTAATTTGGAAAGGGTCTCCCTGGTTAACTAGTCCATAAACCTCTTAATATATTTATTTACATGATTAAATTTCTTTTAATTTTTGGGCTTTTAACGTTGCGCTTTGACGGCCATTTTTGGCCGATTTTGGCGTTATGGTGTTTGGCGTGTTTTAAAAATTTGAAAAATTGACGTATTGCTTTTGTACTTTTATAATTATGGTATCACATAATTAGCTTTTTATTTAAACCTATTTGAATGAATTCTTGTCTCCCTTGCGCAACAATTAAAAATTTTGAATTCAGAGAAATAAAAAATATTATATTTAAACGACCTCCACCTCTTTTTAGTTTTTCCGAAGCAAAGTCCAGCATCTACAAGGATTGGTTTATACAGAAAAATAAATAGACTAGTCGTTAAAAGTGAATATAAAAATAATTGAACAATTCCCATGTTTTTCGAATACATTTTGGAGGTTTTTAAATAATTTGTTTAAATATATATTTAATTAAACAAGTCAAAATAGCTTTAATTACCTAAATAAAAAATTTTAATGAAGAAATCGAAAATCTATATTAAAAATTCAATAATAGTGAAGGGGAGAGGGGGGGGGGGAGAAATAGATAGAGAAAACAAAAGTGTTGGCAAATATAAAATTGCCATTGCCATGCGATTGCCAAAAAAGACAAAATGTCTAAAAGGGTAAAAATTTATGAATAGCCAAACCCCAAAGATGGCATGCTTCAAAGCGCAACAGCTAGAGACTTTTAAAATTATTTTATTGACTGTCTATTAAAGATAAATTTGGGAATCTGCCAAAAAACTACAGCTCTTCGGGGTAAATGATTGCGCTGTTTAGACAGACTCAAAGCCAAGTAAACAAAGTTAGACACATTTAATTTTGAACTAAAAACATTTGTTTAAAAATTAGAAAACAAGAAAAAATTAGTCTGTAAAAATACAAAATATGCACTTTGCGAGACATCAAAGATTGTTAGATTGATCAGAGATAAGTTGATAAAATCAGACGATTGTGTAAGCTAATTCTTTTTTAAACGAACTTGAATCTTTAAGCTTGTGCCGGGTCATATTTTTTAATGTAATTGAATCTTTAATCTCAAGCTATCTTTTTTCTGACCTATTTTTGAAAATAATTTCCTTGTTCAACTTGTTTAATGCTAGAACTCAGTTCCGGAACCTATTTTAGAATTGTTCCCGGGCCGTCATTTCGGTACTTTATTAATATCCCGCCCCCCACCCCTATTTGAGTCTCAGATTTTCCTTCTTTTGCTGTCATTCATTTTTACCTTCAAACATTACAGGTAAAAGGCAAGTATAAAGAATGAAAAAATAGATGGCAACGGCAAAAATCGGCCTAACGGCAAAATTTAACATATGGAAAGGAAGAAACCTGACCATTCCGAGGCAGGAAAAATAAAAAGAAAAATTAATCTGAGACTCAAATAGGGGTGGGGGCGGGAAATTAATAAAGTACCGTCATTTCTTGTTTATAAATCTTTTTGATACTTTTTCTTAAGGAATTTTAATCAAGTCAACCCGGGCAACCCGTTTACTACTTTTTAAAAATTTTTAGAAAAATATAAAATAATCTGTCTGTATTCTCTCCATTATAATTTTCTTCTTTAAAACTTGGAAAAACTTTTTCTAGTTTATAAGACAGAGCAAAACTTTATATATTAATTTAGTTTTGCCTAAATAAAATTTCAGCTCTTTCCGAAATGTTGAGAAATACTTTCCCAACAATTATTTAAAGATAAAAGAAATTAATTTTAAACGAATAAAAAACATATTTAAAATTAAAATTTTAAACTTTAAATTTAAAAGACAGAGAATTGAACTTTTCAATTAACTTTACAATTGACTTTACAGTCTAGGAAGGGCTCTGTGATAATCTAAAAAAACTCTTATTATTTCCCTGAATTCCTTAGTTTATATAGGGGAGAAAGTGGGAGGATCACATAGAAAAAATAGAAATTTTACAAAAAAGTACAGGATGAATTTGAAAGAGGTGGGCGTTTTTATGAATAAGCATGACTAAAATAGAAATTTAACTTTATTGGGAAGCATATATAGAAAGTATGTTTATACAAAGGAAAAATAATACAGATTTGCGTTTTGCGATAGGAAATAACATTCAAATGAAAGATAAACAAAATCTTGTGCTAATTTTCACTTTTGTTTCCATATTATCTTTTCTGTCGCAAGACGCTTCGATGTTTATACAACTGTATATCACTTCCACTCCTTTTTTCCGTCCATTTTTGTTTCTCTTGTAAATTTTTCTATACTCTTTTTAATGCTCTTAATATTCTTCTTCACTAGACTCTTCTATTTCTTCAAAATCATAGAATTTTCCTTGACGATATATTTCTTGTTTAAGTTTTCCAAGTCTTTCCTCAATATCTTTACGTAAAGTATAACCAGTCGTTTCAATATTTTTATCATTAATTATATTAATTATTTCGACATAGTTTTCTCGAACATACTTTATCTCCATTTGTTCTGGAGTTAATTCTTTTGGTTTTTCCCCTTCTTTCTTCTCTTCCTCGAGCATTTTTTCGTTTTCGAGCATAAAACTTTAATTTTAAAGATTAATTTTGAAAGTAATTATGTGGGTTAATTTATAGCTCGGAATCATGTACTATAATAAATTTGTTATATTTGAAGATTGTATAGCTTACTCGGTTTCTACTATTCTAGGGACTTAGATTAGACTGAATTTTACATTAATCTAATATTTATTCTATTAATTTATTTTAATCAATTTATTCTCCATATAAATATGGTCACAATAATAAGGGAGAGATTGGTTAGGCCAAATCTGATAATGAGGTAAAGGTTGGGGTATTTATAGAGACAATTTAATGGTCAAGATATAAACAGAAATTGAATAACAAAATTAAGATAAGAGTCAAGAATTGGTTGGGAATGTCGGGAGACTTTTATATTTAAAAAAGGTCCCTTTTATATTTTCATGTGAAAATGCAAATTGTTTATTTGATTAACTTAAAAATTTTACAGCACCGTATTCCGTACAGTATTACAGATAATTAATAACAGTAAATATCGGAAAATACGGTCATTAGTAGCGTATAGCAGGCTTTAATTTAGTTATAAATAAGAAATTTTAAAATTATACTAAAGAAATGGTGTATAATTTAAAAATGGTCACATATATGAAGGTTAGATTCAAAATGGTTAAGTAAATAATTTCTGGTTCAAGAATAAAATTAATTAAAATATGTAAATATAATACCCGTCTAATAACTCAATTAGATGATTTTGGTTTTCAACATTGTTTATAGCGGAGCATATTTCTGCGATAAATTGTTTTAATTCTTCAGGCTTTAAGATATCTTTAAGGAAAATTTTTGTGCCTTCTGGTACATTATGTTTTTCATACATATGATCAATTAATGTTTTAAGAGAATAAATAGTGTCCTCAAAATGTTTTTCCAAGTTTTCATTGTACTTGCCTTTGCTGGAATAAATGCATATTTTTTCATGTATTGTGGCTAGTTTCTTTCCTTTATGCTGTCCTGCTGAATATTTTTTGGTAGACGATCTCGGAAATAAATGTTTGGCAGAATAACTAGTTGATGGCGAAGGTTGGGACGTCTCGGCAACGTTGAAATTCTGAAATGATTAAACATAAAAATGTGCAGAAGGAATAAAAGCAATAAGGTTGGCGGTTAGTTGTAAATCTTCGAATACCCGGATCCGGTATCCGAACCGAAAATTTCGGGATATCCGGCCTTTTTTCGGATCCTGATCCGCCAACCTTAATAAGCAACCTTTACCAAATCAACCTATTATCGTTTGGAGGCACAGTCGGTTGTGCTTCGGGCTCATTCCATGAGGGTTCCATCAAGTGTAATGTAACATAAATACAATAGATGCAATTAATTCCCCCTTTTTAAGAGGAAAATATGGGAGCATCTCTTAAGGCTCTTCAAAAGAGTTAAAATAACCTGTACACTTCGTATTTCTCCAATTAGATCGCCCGATACATGTTCTCCAATTGACTTGGAAATTTCTGTCTTGCTTTGAGGAATATGAAAAGTCTCTTTGTTTTTGTTTATATCAACTTGATCATTATTGTCAATTTCAATCCCACGGGTTTTTGATTTTTGGGGTTTTAGCCTAAAACTGAAAAATAAAGTAAAGACTCGGTGTTTTGTCCCGCCCTACTTCATAACTAACGGTACTTGTCTATAAGACACAGAAAACTCAAGATTATGTTTTACCAATTAAATAATCTATTCCCAACTGCATCCGTGGTAGTTAAAAAAATCATTAAATAAAATGTTGAAAATATTAATAAACGAAAAACAATTTTATTTTTGTTTGTACACATTTTACAATAACAAATTTTGTTGTTTTTATACTATTTAGTTGTTTTAACTCATTAAATATTAACCAAAAATGGTTTTGTATTGAATGAGGGCGCTTTGAAGTTTAAAGATATTTTCCTCTATTTTCTTTGATTTTTGCCGTAAAGAAATCTGGGCGATAAGCAAAAATTCAAAGGCAATATTTCTTTAAATAAAATTTTGAAAATTTTTTTTTTAGAGAAATCGAATAGCTAGGCAATGAAAATATATTTCTCTATGTTAAATGGAGAGTCGACATGCCTTGCCAGTCAAAAAAGCCCTCGAGAATAAGGGGAGCACTCCCCAAAATTGATTTAGAGGGCATGCCAACGGGGTAATGTGGGCATTAACGCGCTGACTTTTCCTTATGATTTGTTGTATTTTCAATAAAACTTGAGTGTTTTCAAAGAGAAAACAACAAAAAAACCCGACATGAATGTCCTTGTAGCCAATGTTGACTATGCCCCTCAAAGGATGAAAAAGGCCAAGTCACTATAAAAGCTTTTGAAACACCGGCATTCGCCAAATTTGGTGGCAAGACACGGGCACAGTGATCCAATTGCACAGTAAGACAATTGCACAGAGGACAATTACACAGTGGACAATTGCACAGTAAAGTATTGTTTACTTGCAAAACGAATGCCCATTTATTCGCAAAACGACCTGTTTATTCGCGAAGCTCTCCAAATAAACGCAAGTCTCATTCACCTATAGGTCATAACTTCGTTCAGAATCATCCAATCAAGATGATTTTCATGTCAGTCGACTCAGCTCGAAGATCTCTTTCGAATGAGCTATAATTTGCATATTCAAATTTTCTACCACAAAAAACAGCTTGGTCCCCTCTATTGTTTTTCGATTTTCGATCTCTGCTAGTTTTCGACTCCCGCGAACAAGGGAAAAGTTGTTTCGAAAACGGAAAAATTGTTACGACAACGGGAAAAGTTGTTACTACAATGGGAAAAGTTATTTACTTATTAGAAAATCTAACACAAATGCACTTAACCACCAATTACCGTGCAATTGTCCTCTATGTAATTGTCCTCTGTGCAATTGTCCTCTGTGCAATTGTCTTACTGTGCAATTGGATCACTGTGCCCGTGTCGGAGCGCCGCCAAATTTAAATGATTTCAACCGCCTAATTAATCATTGGCGTTGTGTTTTAAAAAATATAATTTTGTATCGTAGTGTGATACTGTACAAAATTCCAGGCTCTAAGAGAGACTTTCAAGAATAGTTTTTGCGGAGCTATGTTCCGCTTACTCTTCTGATTATCAATCCGGTGATCATATTATTCTTTAAAATAATATTTTATAAGGATTGTTTAATTGTTTTGTTATTGTTTTTTTTAAATTTATTTGTCTAGTGTTTTATTATTTTAAATGGCTAGACAGACCTCTCTATGAGGAGTAAAATTTAAATTAATGTAAAATCAATTCATATGATATTCGCAAGAAAAATTAATGCATTATTATTGACTGATTTAATTGTTAAGAGGGCTTTGGATGGCAAAAACTCCTAAAAACATAAATTTTCAGTTAATGTTTTTGGATGGCAAAAACTCCTTAATTATTGGCGTTGTTTTTTAAAAATATTTGAAAGTTTAAAAAAACTAAAAGTCTTACTTATATTGCAAACGTCAACACTTTAAATAAAGATTTCTAGATTGAAATAACTGATATTTAAATACCCATTTAAGTCTTTTTAAGTCAAAAATTTATTAGTTGAGATTGGCAATGCTAAAGTTTTTAGACAACACCCGTTATTTTTTTCCTTTATTCGATCACTGGCCAGACTTTTTGACAGCAATTCAATTCCAAATAAATTAAAAAAAATTTTCCGCGAATATAGCAACTGAAACCCTCCTTCCGAATACAACCGCTATGAGAGGAAAATGGCCATGCAGTTCTCGCTGACTTCCACACAGCGGTTTTCTCTTACGCACCTCAGCATGTGCTATCAACATAGTCCATTTCTCCTTCCATTCGAAGGGTACTTGTATCAGTTCACTTGGCTCAAAGGCCGCATTATAGTAACATAATACAACGTCCTAGACTAGACCACTAGAGACGGTCTAGGTCGTCTCTCTCTAAAGCGGA
>CACSLI010000075.1:0-22018 GCA_902706615.1 Meloidogyne luci | reverse complement strand
CCATAGGTTCAGGCTTTCATACCTCCGAGTTATATCCAAAGGCACGGGTTCATATTCAATAGGTGTAGACAGTAGGGGAAACTAGACCCCCCAAATGACCCCCCAACCCCCCCAGTTGTTCCCAAGAAGTGGGGTAACCCCCCAGTATCCCCCCAATTAAAGACCCCCCACCCAGTAGACCCCCCAATTACCCCCCAAATTACACCAAATCTCCCAGTAGACCCCCCAATTCTCCAGTATACCCCCCAGTAGACCCCCCAAATCTCCCAGTAGACCCCCCAATGTGACAGTAGACCCCCCCTCAATTCGTCCCAGACAAAATATGTCACTCCCCAATTCGTCCCACAAACTGACCGACCCCCCTTTTTTGAAAAAGAAAAAGCCTCTCCATAGGTTCAGGCTTTCATACCTCCGAGTTATATCCAAAGGCACGGGTTCATATTCAATAGGTGTAGACAGTAGGGGAAACTAGACCCCCCAAATGACCCCCCAACCCCCCCAGTTGTTCCCAAGAAGTGGGGTAACCCCCCAGTATCCCCCCAATTAAAGACCCCCCACCCAGTAGACCCCCCAATTACCCCCCAAATTACACCAAATCTCCCAGTAGACCCCCCAATTCTCCAGTATACCCCCCAGTAGACCCCCCAAATCTCCCAGTAGACCCCCCAATGTGACAGTAGACCCCCCCTCAATTCGTCCCAGACAAAATATGTCACTCCCCAATTCGTCCCACAAACTGACCGACCCCCCTTTTTTGAAAAAGAAAAAGCCTCTCCATAGGTTCAGGCTTTCATACCTCCGAGTTATATCCAAAGGCACGGGTTCATATTCAATAGGTGTAGACAGTAGGGGAAACTAGACCCCCCAAATGACCCCCCAACCCCCCCAGTTGTTCCCAAGAAGTGGGGTAACCCCCCAGTATCCCCCCAATTAAAGACCCCCCACCCAGTAGACCCCCCAATTACCCCCCAAATTACACCAAATCTCCCAGTAGACCCCCCAATTCTCCAGTATACCCCCCAGTAGACCCCCCAAATCTCCCAGTAGACCCCCCAATGTGACAGTAGACCCCCCCTCAATTCGTCCCAGACAAAATATGTCACTCCCCAATTCGTCCCACAAACTGACCGACCCCCCTTTTTTGAAAAAGAAAAAGCCTCTCCATAGGTTCAGGCTTTCATACCTCCGAGTTATATCCAAAGGCACGGGTTCATATTCAATAGGTGTAGACAGTAGGGGAAACTAGACCCCCCAAATGACCCCCCAACCCCCCCAGTTGTTCCCAAGAAGTGGGGTAACCCCCCAGTATCCCCCCAATTAAAGACCCCCCACCCAGTAGACCCCCCAATTACCCCCCAAATTACACCAAATCTCCCAGTAGACCCCCCAATTCTCCAGTATACCCCCCAGTAGACCCCCCAAATCTCCCAGTAGACCCCCCAATGTGACAGTAGACCCCCCCTCAATTCGTCCCAGACAAAATATGTCACTCCCCAATTCGTCCCACAAACTGACCGACCCCCCTTTTTTGAAAAAGAAAAAGCCTCTCCATAGGTTCAGGCTTTCATACCTCCGAGTTATATCCAAAGGCACGGGTTCATATTCAATAGGTGTAGACAGTAGGGGAAACTAGACCCCCCAAATGACCCCCCAACCCCCCCAGTTGTTCCCAAGAAGTGGGGTAACCCCCCAGTATCCCCCCAATTAAAGACCCCCCACCCAGTAGACCCCCCAATTACCCCCCAAATTACACCAAATCTCCCAGTAGACCCCCCAATTCTCCAGTATACCCCCCAGTAGACCCCCCAAATCTCCCAGTAGACCCCCCAATGTGACAGTAGACCCCCCCTCAATTCGTCCCAGACAAAATATGTCACTCCCCAATTCGTCCCACAAACTGACCGACCCCCCTTTTTTGAAAAAGAAAAAGCCTCTCCATAGGTTCAGGCTTTCATACCTCCGAGTTATATCCAAAGGCACGGGTTCATATTCAATAGGTGTAGACAGTAGGGGAAACTAGACCCCCCAAATGACCCCCCAACCCCCCCAGTTGTTCCCAAGAAGTGGGGTAACCCCCCAGTATCCCCCCAATTAAAGACCCCCCACCCAGTAGACCCCCCAATTACCCCCCAAATTACACCAAATCTCCCAGTAGACCCCCCAATTCTCCAGTATACCCCCCAGTAGACCCCCCAAATCTCCCAGTAGACCCCCCAATGTGACAGTAGACCCCCCCTCAATTCGTCCCAGACAAAATATGTCACTCCCCAATTCGTCCCACAAACTGACCGACCCCCCTTTTTTGAAAAAGAAAAAGCCTCTCCATAGGTTCAGGCTTTCATACCTCCGAGTTATATCCAAAGGCACGGGTTCATATTCAATAGGTGTAGACAGTAGGGGAAACTAGACCCCCCAAATGACCCCCCAACCCCCCCAGTTGTTCCCAAGAAGTGGGGTAACCCCCCAGTATCCCCCCAATTAAAGACCCCCCACCCAGTAGACCCCCCAATTACCCCCCAAATTACACCAAATCTCCCAGTAGACCCCCCAATTCTCCAGTATACCCCCCAGTAGACCCCCCAAATCTCCCAGTAGACCCCCCAATGTGACAGTAGACCCCCCCTCAATTCGTCCCAGACAAAATATGTCACTCCCCAATTCGTCCCACAAACTGACCGACCCCCCTTTTTTGAAAAAGAAAAAGCCTCTCCATAGGTTCAGGCTTTCATACCTCCGAGTTATATCCAAAGGCACGGGTTCATATTCAATAGGTGTAGACAGTAGGGGAAACTAGACCCCCCAAATGACCCCCCAACCCCCCCAGTTGTTCCCAAGAAGTGGGGTAACCCCCCAGTATCCCCCCAATTAAAGACCCCCCACCCAGTAGACCCCCCAATTACCCCCCAAATTACACCAAATCTCCCAGTAGACCCCCCAATTCTCCAGTATACCCCCCAGTAGACCCCCCAAATCTCCCAGTAGACCCCCCAATGTGACAGTAGACCCCCCCTCAATTCGTCCCAGACAAAATATGTCACTCCCCAATTCGTCCCACAAACTGACCGACCCCCCTTTTTTGAAAAAGAAAAAGCCTCTCCATAGGTTCAGGCTTTCATACCTCCGAGTTATATCCAAAGGCACGGGTTCATATTCAATAGGTGTAGACAGTAGGGGAAACTAGACCCCCCAAATGACCCCCCAACCCCCCCAGTTGTTCCCAAGAAGTGGGGTAACCCCCCAGTATCCCCCCAATTAAAGACCCCCCACCCAGTAGACCCCCCAATTACCCCCCAAATTACACCAAATCTCCCAGTAGACCCCCCAATTCTCCAGTATACCCCCCAGTAGACCCCCCAAATCTCCCAGTAGACCCCCCAATGTGACAGTAGACCCCCCCTCAATTCGTCCCAGACAAAATATGTCACTCCCCAATTCGTCCCACAAACTGACCGACCCCCCTTTTTTGAAAAAGAAAAAGCCTCTCCATAGGTTCAGGCTTTCATACCTCCGAGTTATATCCAAAGGCACGGGTTCATATTCAATAGGTGTAGACAGTAGGGGAAACTAGACCCCCCAAATGACCCCCCAACCCCCCCAGTTGTTCCCAAGAAGTGGGGTAACCCCCCAGTATCCCCCCAATTAAAGACCCCCCACCCAGTAGACCCCCCAATTACCCCCCAAATTACACCAAATCTCCCAGTAGACCCCCCAATTCTCCAGTATACCCCCCAGTAGACCCCCCAAATCTCCCAGTAGACCCCCCAATGTGACAGTAGACCCCCCCTCAATTCGTCCCAGACAAAATATGTCACTCCCCAATTCGTCCCACAAACTGACCGACCCCCCTTTTTTGAAAAAGAAAAAGCCTCTCCATAGGTTCAGGCTTTCATACCTCCGAGTTATATCCAAAGGCACGGGTTCATATTCAATAGGTGTAGACAGTAGGGGAAACTAGACCCCCCAAATGACCCCCCAACCCCCCCAGTTGTTCCCAAGAAGTGGGGTAACCCCCCAGTATCCCCCCAATTAAAGACCCCCCACCCAGTAGACCCCCCAATTACCCCCCAAATTACACCAAATCTCCCAGTAGACCCCCCAATTCTCCAGTATACCCCCCAGTAGACCCCCCAAATCTCCCAGTAGACCCCCCAATGTGACAGTAGACCCCCCCTCAATTCGTCCCAGACAAAATATGTCACTCCCCAATTCGTCCCACAAACTGACCGACCCCCCTTTTTTGAAAAAGAAAAAGCCTCTCCATAGGTTCAGGCTTTCATACCTCCGAGTTATATCCAAAGGCACGGGTTCATATTCAATAGGTGTAGACAGTAGGGGAAACTAGACCCCCCAAATGACCCCCCAACCCCCCCAGTTGTTCCCAAGAAGTGGGGTAACCCCCCAGTATCCCCCCAATTAAAGACCCCCCACCCAGTAGACCCCCCAATTACCCCCCAAATTACACCAAATCTCCCAGTAGACCCCCCAATTCTCCAGTATACCCCCCAGTAGACCCCCCAAATCTCCCAGTAGACCCCCCAATGTGACAGTAGACCCCCCCTCAATTCGTCCCAGACAAAATATGTCACTCCCCAATTCGTCCCACAAACTGACCGACCCCCCTTTTTTGAAAAAGAAAAAGCCTCTCCATAGGTTCAGGCTTTCATACCTCCGAGTTATATCCAAAGGCACGGGTTCATATTCAATAGGTGTAGACAGTAGGGGAAACTAGACCCCCCAAATGACCCCCCAACCCCCCCAGTTGTTCCCAAGAAGTGGGGTAACCCCCCAGTATCCCCCCAATTAAAGACCCCCCACCCAGTAGACCCCCCAATTACCCCCCAAATTACACCAAATCTCCCAGTAGACCCCCCAATTCTCCAGTATACCCCCCAGTAGACCCCCCAAATCTCCCAGTAGACCCCCCAATGTGACAGTAGACCCCCCCTCAATTCGTCCCAGACAAAATATGTCACTCCCCAATTCGTCCCACAAACTGACCGACCCCCCTTTTTTGAAAAAGAAAAAGCCTCTCCATAGGTTCAGGCTTTCATACCTCCGAGTTATATCCAAAGGCACGGGTTCATATTCAATAGGTGTAGACAGTAGGGGAAACTAGACCCCCCAAATGACCCCCCAACCCCCCCAGTTGTTCCCAAGAAGTGGGGTAACCCCCCAGTATCCCCCCAATTAAAGACCCCCCACCCAGTAGACCCCCCAATTACCCCCCAAATTACACCAAATCTCCCAGTAGACCCCCCAATTCTCCAGTATACCCCCCAGTAGACCCCCCAAATCTCCCAGTAGACCCCCCAATGTGACAGTAGACCCCCCCTCAATTCGTCCCAGACAAAATATGTCACTCCCCAATTCGTCCCACAAACTGACCGACCCCCCTTTTTTGAAAAAGAAAAAGCCTCTCCATAGGTTCAGGCTTTCATACCTCCGAGTTATATCCAAAGGCACGGGTTCATATTCAATAGGTGTAGACAGTAGGGGAAACTAGACCCCCCAAATGACCCCCCAACCCCCCCAGTTGTTCCCAAGAAGTGGGGTAACCCCCCAGTATCCCCCCAATTAAAGACCCCCCACCCAGTAGACCCCCCAATTACCCCCCAAATTACACCAAATCTCCCAGTAGACCCCCCAATTCTCCAGTATACCCCCCAGTAGACCCCCCAAATCTCCCAGTAGACCCCCCAATGTGACAGTAGACCCCCCCTCAATTCGTCCCAGACAAAATATGTCACTCCCCAATTCGTCCCACAAACTGACCGACCCCCCTTTTTTGAAAAAGAAAAAGCCTCTCCATAGGTTCAGGCTTTCATACCTCCGAGTTATATCCAAAGGCACGGGTTCATATTCAATAGGTGTAGACAGTAGGGGAAACTAGACCCCCCAAATGACCCCCCAACCCCCCCAGTTGTTCCCAAGAAGTGGGGTAACCCCCCAGTATCCCCCCAATTAAAGACCCCCCACCCAGTAGACCCCCCAATTACCCCCCAAATTACACCAAATCTCCCAGTAGACCCCCCAATTCTCCAGTATACCCCCCAGTAGACCCCCCAAATCTCCCAGTAGACCCCCCAATGTGACAGTAGACCCCCCCTCAATTCGTCCCAGACAAAATATGTCACTCCCCAATTCGTCCCACAAACTGACCGACCCCCCTTTTTTGAAAAAGAAAAAGCCTCTCCATAGGTTCAGGCTTTCATACCTCCGAGTTATATCCAAAGGCACGGGTTCATATTCAATAGGTGTAGACAGTAGGGGAAACTAGACCCCCCAAATGACCCCCCAACCCCCCCAGTTGTTCCCAAGAAGTGGGGTAACCCCCCAGTATCCCCCCAATTAAAGACCCCCCACCCAGTAGACCCCCCAATTACCCCCCAAATTACACCAAATCTCCCAGTAGACCCCCCAATTCTCCAGTATACCCCCCAGTAGACCCCCCAAATCTCCCAGTAGACCCCCCAATGTGACAGTAGACCCCCCCTCAATTCGTCCCAGACAAAATATGTCACTCCCCAATTCGTCCCACAAACTGACCGACCCCCCTTTTTTGAAAAAGAAAAAGCCTCTCCATAGGTTCAGGCTTTCATACCTCCGAGTTATATCCAAAGGCACGGGTTCATATTCAATAGGTGTAGACAGTAGGGGAAACTAGACCCCCCAAATGACCCCCCAACCCCCCCAGTTGTTCCCAAGAAGTGGGGTAACCCCCCAGTATCCCCCCAATTAAAGACCCCCCACCCAGTAGACCCCCCAATTACCCCCCAAATTACACCAAATCTCCCAGTAGACCCCCCAATTCTCCAGTATACCCCCCAGTAGACCCCCCAAATCTCCCAGTAGACCCCCCAATGTGACAGTAGACCCCCCCTCAATTCGTCCCAGACAAAATATGTCACTCCCCAATTCGTCCCACAAACTGACCGACCCCCCTTTTTTGAAAAAGAAAAAGCCTCTCCATAGGTTCAGGCTTTCATACCTCCGAGTTATATCCAAAGGCACGGGTTCATATTCAATAGGTGTAGACAGTAGGGGAAACTAGACCCCCCAAATGACCCCCCAACCCCCCAGTTCTTCCCAAGAAGTGGGGTCACCCCCCAGTATACCCCCCAATTAGAGACCCCCCCCCCAAGTAGACCCCTCAATTACCCCCCAAATTAGACCAAATCTCCCAGTAGACCCCCCAATTCTCCAGTATACCCCCCAGTAGACCCCCCAAATCTCCCAGTAGACCCCCCAATGTGACAGTAGACCCCCCCTCAATTCGTCCCAGACAAAATATGTCACTCCCCAATTCGTCCCACAAACTGACCGACCCCCCTTTTTTGAAAAAGAAAAAGCCTCTCCATAGGTTCAGGCTTTCATACCTCCGAGTTATATCCAAAGGCACGGGTTCATATTCAATAGGTGTAGACAGTAGGGGAAACTAGACCCCCCAAATGACCCCCCAACCCCCCCAGTTGTTCCCAAGAAGTGGGGTAACCCCCCAGTATCCCCCCAATTAAAGACCCCCCACCCAGTAGACCCCCCAATTACCCCCCAAATTACACCAAATCTCCCAGTAGACCCCCCAATTCTCCAGTATACCCCCCAGTAGACCCCCCAAATCTCCCAGTAGACCCCCCAATGTGACAGTAGACCCCCCCTCAATTCGTCCCAGACAAAATATGTCACTCCCCAATTCGTCCCACAAACTGACCGACCCCCCTTTTTTGAAAAAGAAAAAGCCTCTCCATAGGTTCAGGCTTTCATACCTCCGAGTTATATCCAAAGGCACGGGTTCATATTCAATAGGTGTAGACAGTAGGGGAAACTAGACCCCCCAAATGACCCCCCAACCCCCCCAGTTGTTCCCAAGAAGTGGGGTAACCCCCCAGTATCCCCCCAATTAAAGACCCCCCACCCAGTAGACCCCCCAATTACCCCCCAAATTACACCAAATCTCCCAGTAGACCCCCCAATTCTCCAGTATACCCCCCAGTAGACCCCCCAAATCTCCCAGTAGACCCCCCAATGTGACAGTAGACCCCCCCTCAATTCGTCCCAGACAAAATATGTCACTCCCCAATTCGTCCCACAAACTGACCGACCCCCCTTTTTTGAAAAAGAAAAAGCCTCTCCATAGGTTCAGGCTTTCATACCTCCGAGTTATATCCAAAGGCACGGGTTCATATTCAATAGGTGTAGACAGTAGGGGAAACTAGACCCCCCAAATGACCCCCCAACCCCCCCAGTTGTTCCCAAGAAGTGGGGTAACCCCCCAGTATCCCCCCAATTAAAGACCCCCCACCCAGTAGACCCCCCAATTACCCCCCAAATTACACCAAATCTCCCAGTAGACCCCCCAATTCTCCAGTATACCCCCCAGTAGACCCCCCAAATCTCCCAGTAGACCCCCCAATGTGACAGTAGACCCCCCCTCAATTCGTCCCAGACAAAATATGTCACTCCCCAATTCGTCCCACAAACTGACCGACCCCCCTTTTTTGAAAAAGAAAAAGCCTCTCCATAGGTTCAGGCTTTCATACCTCCGAGTTATATCCAAAGGCACGGGTTCATATTCAATAGGTGTAGACAGTAGGGGAAACTAGACCCCCCAAATGACCCCCCAACCCCCCCAGTTGTTCCCAAGAAGTGGGGTAACCCCCCAGTATCCCCCCAATTAAAGACCCCCCACCCAGTAGACCCCCCAATTACCCCCCAAATTACACCAAATCTCCCAGTAGACCCCCCAATTCTCCAGTATACCCCCCAGTAGACCCCCCAAATCTCCCAGTAGACCCCCCAATGTGACAGTAGACCCCCCCTCAATTCGTCCCAGACAAAATATGTCACTCCCCAATTCGTCCCACAAACTGACCGACCCCCCTTTTTTGAAAAAGAAAAAGCCTCTCCATAGGTTCAGGCTTTCATACCTCCGAGTTATATCCAAAGGCACGGGTTCATATTCAATAGGTGTAGACAGTAGGGGAAACTAGACCCCCCAAATGACCCCCCAACCCCCCCAGTTGTTCCCAAGAAGTGGGGTAACCCCCCAGTATCCCCCCAATTAAAGACCCCCCACCCAGTAGACCCCCCAATTACCCCCCAAATTACACCAAATCTCCCAGTAGACCCCCCAATTCTCCAGTATACCCCCCAGTAGACCCCCCAAATCTCCCAGTAGACCCCCCAATGTGACAGTAGACCCCCCCTCAATTCGTCCCAGACAAAATATGTCACTCCCCAATTCGTCCCACAAACTGACCGACCCCCCTTTTTTGAAAAAGAAAAAGCCTCTCCATAGGTTCAGGCTTTCATACCTCCGAGTTATATCCAAAGGCACGGGTTCATATTCAATAGGTGTAGACAGTAGGGGAAACTAGACCCCCCAAATGACCCCCCAACCCCCCCAGTTGTTCCCAAGAAGTGGGGTAACCCCCCAGTATCCCCCCAATTAAAGACCCCCCACCCAGTAGACCCCCCAATTACCCCCCAAATTACACCAAATCTCCCAGTAGACCCCCCAATTCTCCAGTATACCCCCCAGTAGACCCCCCAAATCTCCCAGTAGACCCCCCAATGTGACAGTAGACCCCCCCTCAATTCGTCCCAGACAAAATATGTCACTCCCCAATTCGTCCCACAAACTGACCGACCCCCCTTTTTTGAAAAAGAAAAAGCCTCTCCATAGGTTCAGGCTTTCATACCTCCGAGTTATATCCAAAGGCACGGGTTCATATTCAATAGGTGTAGACAGTAGGGGAAACTAGACCCCCCAAATGACCCCCCAACCCCCCCAGTTGTTCCCAAGAAGTGGGGTAACCCCCCAGTATCCCCCCAATTAAAGACCCCCCACCCAGTAGACCCCCCAATTACCCCCCAAATTACACCAAATCTCCCAGTAGACCCCCCAATTCTCCAGTATACCCCCCAGTAGACCCCCCAAATCTCCCAGTAGACCCCCCAATGTGACAGTAGACCCCCCCTCAATTCGTCCCAGACAAAATATGTCACTCCCCAATTCGTCCCACAAACTGACCGACCCCCCTTTTTTGAAAAAGAAAAAGCCTCTCCATAGGTTCAGGCTTTCATACCTCCGAGTTATATCCAAAGGCACGGGTTCATATTCAATAGGTGTAGACAGTAGGGGAAACTAGACCCCCCAAATGACCCCCCAACCCCCCCAGTTGTTCCCAAGAAGTGGGGTAACCCCCCAGTATCCCCCCAATTAAAGACCCCCCACCCAGTAGACCCCCCAATTACCCCCCAAATTACACCAAATCTCCCAGTAGACCCCCCAATTCTCCAGTATACCCCCCAGTAGACCCCCCAAATCTCCCAGTAGACCCCCCAATGTGACAGTAGACCCCCCCTCAATTCGTCCCAGACAAAATATGTCACTCCCCAATTCGTCCCACAAACTGACCGACCCCCCTTTTTTGAAAAAGAAAAAGCCTCTCCATAGGTTCAGGCTTTCATACCTCCGAGTTATATCCAAAGGCACGGGTTCATATTCAATAGGTGTAGACAGTAGGGGAAACTAGACCCCCCAAATGACCCCCCAACCCCCCCAGTTGTTCCCAAGAAGTGGGGTAACCCCCCAGTATCCCCCCAATTAAAGACCCCCCACCCAGTAGACCCCCCAATTACCCCCCAAATTACACCAAATCTCCCAGTAGACCCCCCAATTCTCCAGTATACCCCCCAGTAGACCCCCCAAATCTCCCAGTAGACCCCCCAATGTGACAGTAGACCCCCCCTCAATTCGTCCCAGACAAAATATGTCACTCCCCAATTCGTCCCACAAACTGACCGACCCCCCTTTTTTGAAAAAGAAAAAGCCTCTCCATAGGTTCAGGCTTTCATACCTCCGAGTTATATCCAAAGGCACGGGTTCATATTCAATAGGTGTAGACAGTAGGGGAAACTAGACCCCCCAAATGACCCCCCAACCCCCCCAGTTGTTCCCAAGAAGTGGGGTAACCCCCCAGTATCCCCCCAATTAAAGACCCCCCACCCAGTAGACCCCCCAATTACCCCCCAAATTACACCAAATCTCCCAGTAGACCCCCCAATTCTCCAGTATACCCCCCAGTAGACCCCCCAAATCTCCCAGTAGACCCCCCAATGTGACAGTAGACCCCCCCTCAATTCGTCCCAGACAAAATATGTCACTCCCCAATTCGTCCCACAAACTGACCGACCCCCCTTTTTTGAAAAAGAAAAAGCCTCTCCATAGGTTCAGGCTTTCATACCTCCGAGTTATATCCAAAGGCACGGGTTCATATTCAATAGGTGTAGACAGTAGGGGAAACTAGACCCCCCAAATGACCCCCCAACCCCCCCAGTTGTTCCCAAGAAGTGGGGTAACCCCCCAGTATCCCCCCAATTAAAGACCCCCCACCCAGTAGACCCCCCAATTACCCCCCAAATTACACCAAATCTCCCAGTAGACCCCCCAATTCTCCAGTATACCCCCCAGTAGACCCCCCAAATCTCCCAGTAGACCCCCCAATGTGACAGTAGACCCCCCCTCAATTCGTCCCAGACAAAATATGTCACTCCCCAATTCGTCCCACAAACTGACCGACCCCCCTTTTTTGAAAAAGAAAAAGCCTCTCCATAGGTTCAGGCTTTCATACCTCCGAGTTATATCCAAAGGCACGGGTTCATATTCAATAGGTGTAGACAGTAGGGGAAACTAGACCCCCCAAATGACCCCCCAACCCCCCCAGTTGTTCCCAAGAAGTGGGGTAACCCCCCAGTATCCCCCCAATTAAAGACCCCCCACCCAGTAGACCCCCCAATTACCCCCCAAATTACACCAAATCTCCCAGTAGACCCCCCAATTCTCCAGTATACCCCCCAGTAGACCCCCCAAATCTCCCAGTAGACCCCCCAATGTGACAGTAGACCCCCCCTCAATTCGTCCCAGACAAAATATGTCACTCCCCAATTCGTCCCACAAACTGACCGACCCCCCTTTTTTGAAAAAGAAAAAGCCTCTCCATAGGTTCAGGCTTTCATACCTCCGAGTTATATCCAAAGGCACGGGTTCATATTCAATAGGTGTAGACAGTAGGGGAAACTAGACCCCCCAAATGACCCCCCAACCCCCCCAGTTGTTCCCAAGAAGTGGGGTAACCCCCCAGTATCCCCCCAATTAAAGACCCCCCACCCAGTAGACCCCCCAATTACCCCCCAAATTACACCAAATCTCCCAGTAGACCCCCCAATTCTCCAGTATACCCCCCAGTAGACCCCCCAAATCTCCCAGTAGACCCCCCAATGTGACAGTAGACCCCCCCTCAATTCGTCCCAGACAAAATATGTCACTCCCCAATTCGTCCCACAAACTGACCGACCCCCCTTTTTTGAAAAAGAAAAAGCCTCTCCATAGGTTCAGGCTTTCATACCTCCGAGTTATATCCAAAGGCACGGGTTCATATTCAATAGGTGTAGACAGTAGGGGAAACTAGACCCCCCAAATGACCCCCCAACCCCCCCAGTTGTTCCCAAGAAGTGGGGTAACCCCCCAGTATCCCCCCAATTAAAGACCCCCCACCCAGTAGACCCCCCAATTACCCCCCAAATTACACCAAATCTCCCAGTAGACCCCCCAATTCTCCAGTATACCCCCCAGTAGACCCCCCAAATCTCCCAGTAGACCCCCCAATGTGACAGTAGACCCCCCCTCAATTCGTCCCAGACAAAATATGTCACTCCCCAATTCGTCCCACAAACTGACCGACCCCCCTTTTTTGAAAAAGAAAAAGCCTCTCCATAGGTTCAGGCTTTCATACCTCCGAGTTATATCCAAAGGCACGGGTTCATATTCAATAGGTGTAGACAGTAGGGGAAACTAGACCCCCCAAATGACCCCCCAACCCCCCCAGTTGTTCCCAAGAAGTGGGGTAACCCCCCAGTATCCCCCCAATTAAAGACCCCCCACCCAGTAGACCCCCCAATTACCCCCCAAATTACACCAAATCTCCCAGTAGACCCCCCAATTCTCCAGTATACCCCCCAGTAGACCCCCCAAATCTCCCAGTAGACCCCCCAATGTGACAGTAGACCCCCCCTCAATTCGTCCCAGACAAAATATGTCACTCCCCAATTCGTCCCACAAACTGACCGACCCCCCTTTTTTGAAAAAGAAAAAGCCTCTCCATAGGTTCAGGCTTTCATACCTCCGAGTTATATCCAAAGGCACGGGTTCATATTCAATAGGTGTAGACAGTAGGGGAAACTAGACCCCCCAAATGACCCCCCAACCCCCCCAGTTGTTCCCAAGAAGTGGGGTAACCCCCCAGTATCCCCCCAATTAAAGACCCCCCACCCAGTAGACCCCCCAATTACCCCCCAAATTACACCAAATCTCCCAGTAGACCCCCCAATTCTCCAGTATACCCCCCAGTAGACCCCCCAAATCTCCCAGTAGACCCCCCAATGTGACAGTAGACCCCCCCTCAATTCGTCCCAGACAAAATATGTCACTCCCCAATTCGTCCCACAAACTGACCGACCCCCCTTTTTTGAAAAAGAAAAAGCCTCTCCATAGGTTCAGGCTTTCATACCTCCGAGTTATATCCAAAGGCACGGGTTCATATTCAATAGGTGTAGACAGTAGGGGAAACTAGACCCCCCAAATGACCCCCCAACCCCCCCAGTTGTTCCCAAGAAGTGGGGTAACCCCCCAGTATCCCCCCAATTAAAGACCCCCCCACCCAGTAGACCCCCCAATTACCCCCCAAATTACACCAAATCTCCCAGTAGACCCCCCAATTCTCCAGTATACCCCCCAGTAGACCCCCCAAATCTCCCAGTAGACCCCCCAATGTGACAGTAGACCCCCCCTCAATTCGTCCCAGACAAAATATGTCACTCCCCAATTCGTCCCACAAACTGACCGACCCCCCTTTTTTGAAAAAGAAAAAGCCTCTCCATAGGTTCAGGCTTTCATACCTCCGAGTTATATCCAAAGGCACGGGTTCATATTCAATAGGTGTAGACAGTAGGGGAAACTAGACCCCCCAAATGACCCCCCAACCCCCCCAGTTGTTCCCAAGAAGTGGGGTAACCCCCCAGTATCCCCCCAATTAAAGACCCCCCACCCAGTAGACCCCCCAATTACCCCCCAAATTACACCAAATCTCCCAGTAGACCCCCCAATTCTCCAGTATACCCCCCAGTAGACCCCCCAAATCTCCCAGTAGACCCCCCAATGTGACAGTAGACCCCCCCTCAATTCGTCCCAGACAAAATATGTCACTCCCCAATTCGTCCCACAAACTGACCGACCCCCCTTTTTTGAAAAAGAAAAAGCCTCTCCATAGGTTCAGGCTTTCATACCTCCGAGTTATATCCAAAGGCACGGGTTCATATTCAATAGGTGTAGACAGTAGGGGAAACTAGACCCCCCAAATGACCCCCCAACCCCCCCAGTTGTTCCCAAGAAGTGGGGTAACCCCCCAGTATCCCCCCAATTAAAGACCCCCCACCCAGTAGACCCCCCAATTACCCCCCAAATTACACCAAATCTCCCAGTAGACCCCCCAATTCTCCAGTATACCCCCCAGTAGACCCCCCAAATCTCCCAGTAGACCCCCCAATGTGACAGTAGACCCCCCCTCAATTCGTCCCAGACAAAATATGTCACTCCCCAATTCGTCCCACAAACTGACCGACCCCCCTTTTTTGAAAAAGAAAAAGCCTCTCCATAGGTTCAGGCTTTCATACCTCCGAGTTATATCCAAAGGCACGGGTTCATATTCAATAGGTGTAGACAGTAGGGGAAACTAGACCCCCCAAATGACCCCCCAACCCCCCCAGTTGTTCCCAAGAAGTGGGGTAACCCCCCAGTATCCCCCCAATTAAAGACCCCCCCACCCAGTAGACCCCCCAATTACCCCCCAAATTACACCAAATCTCCCAGTAGACCCCCCAATTCTCCAGTATACCCCCCAGTAGACCCCCCAAATCTCCCAGTAGACCCCCCAATGTGACAGTAGACCCCCCCTCAATTCGTCCCAGACAAAATATGTCACTCCCCAATTCGTCCCACAAACTGACCGACCCCCCTTTTTTGAAAAAGAAAAAGCCTCTCCATAGGTTCAGGCTTTCATACCTCCGAGTTATATCCAAAGGCACGGGTTCATATTCAATAGGTGTAGACAGTAGGGGAAACTAGACCCCCCAAATGACCCCCCAACCCCCCCAGTTGTTCCCAAGAAGTGGGGTAACCCCCCAGTATCCCCCCAATTAAAGACCCCCCCACCCAGTAGACCCCCCAATTACCCCCCAAATTACACCAAATCTCCCAGTAGACCCCCCAATTCTCCAGTATACCCCCCAGTAGACCCCCCAAATCTCCCAGTAGACCCCCCAATGTGACAGTAGACCCCCCCTCAATTCGTCCCAGACAAAATATGTCACTCCCCAATTCGTCCCACAAACTGACCGACCCCCCTTTTTTGAAAAAGAAAAAGCCTCTCCATAGGTTCAGGCTTTCATACCTCCGAGTTATATCCAAAGGCACGGGTTCATATTCAATAGGTGTAGACAGTAGGGGAAACTAGACCCCCCAAATGACCCCCCAACCCCCCCAGTTGTTCCCAAGAAGTGGGGTAACCCCCCAGTATCCCCCCAATTAAAGACCCCCCACCCAGTAGACCCCCCAATTACCCCCCAAATTACACCAAATCTCCCAGTAGACCCCCCAATTCTCCAGTATACCCCCCAGTAGACCCCCCAAATCTCCCAGTAGACCCCCCAATGTGACAGTAGACCCCCCCTCAATTCGTCCCAGACAAAATATGTCACTCCCCAATTCGTCCCACAAACTGACCGACCCCCCTTTTTTGAAAAAGAAAAAGCCTCTCCATAGGTTCAGGCTTTCATACCTCCGAGTTATATCCAAAGGCACGGGTTCATATTCAATAGGTGTAGACAGTAGGGGAAACTAGACCCCCCAAATGACCCCCCAACCCCCCCAGTTGTTCCCAAGAAGTGGGGTAACCCCCCAGTATCCCCCCAATTAAAGACCCCCCACCCAGTAGACCCCCCAATTACCCCCCAAATTACACCAAATCTCCCAGTAGACCCCCCAATTCTCCAGTATACCCCCCAGTAGACCCCCCAAATCTCCCAGTAGACCCCCCAATGTGACAGTAGACCCCCCCTCAATTCGTCCCAGACAAAATATGTCACTCCCCAATTCGTCCCACAAACTGACCGACCCCCCTTTTTTGAAAAAGAAAAAGCCTCTCCATAGGTTCAGGCTTTCATACCTCCGAGTTATATCCAAAGGCACGGGTTCATATTCAATAGGTGTAGACAGTAGGGGAAACTAGACCCCCCAAATGACCCCCCAACCCCCCCAGTTGTTCCCAAGAAGTGGGGTAACCCCCCAGTATCCCCCCAATTAAAGACCCCCCCACCCAGTAGACCCCCCAATTACCCCCCAAATTACACCAAATCTCCCAGTAGACCCCCCAATTCTCCAGTATACCCCCCAGTAGACCCCCCAAATCTCCCAGTAGACCCCCCAATGTGACAGTAGACCCCCCCTCAATTCGTCCCAGACAAAATATGTCACTCCCCAATTCGTCCCACAAACTGACCGACCCCCCTTTTTTGAAAAAGAAAAAGCCTCTCCATAGGTTCAGGCTTTCATACCTCCGAGTTATATCCAAAGGCACGGGTTCATATTCAATAGGTGTAGACAGTAGGGGAAACTAGACCCCCCAAATGACCCCCCAACCCCCCCAGTTGTTCCCAAGAAGTGGGGTAACCCCCCAGTATCCCCCCAATTAAAGACCCCCCACCCAGTAGACCCCCCAATTACCCCCCAAATTACACCAAATCTCCCAGTAGACCCCCCAATTCTCCAGTATACCCCCCAGTAGACCCCCCAAATCTCCCAGTAGACCCCCCAATGTGACAGTAGACCCCCCCTCAATTCGTCCCAGACAAAATATGTCACTCCCCAATTCGTCCCACAAACTGACCGACCCCCCTTTTTTGAAAAAGAAAAAGCCTCTCCATAGGTTCAGGCTTTCATACCTCCGAGTTATATCCAAAGGCACGGGTTCATATTCAATAGGTGTAGACAGTAGGGGAAACTAGACCCCCCAAATGACCCCCCAACCCCCCCAGTTGTTCCCAAGAAGTGGGGTAACCCCCCAGTATCCCCCCAATTAAAGACCCCCCACCCAGTAGACCCCCCAATTACCCCCCAAATTACACCAAATCTCCCAGTAGACCCCCCAATTCTCCAGTATACCCCCCAGTAGACCCCCCAAATCTCCCAGTAGACCCCCCAATGTGACAGTAGACCCCCCCTCAATTCGTCCCAGACAAAATATGTCACTCCCCAATTCGTCCCACAAACTGACCGACCCCCCTTTTTTGAAAAAGAAAAAGCCTCTCCATAGGTTCAGGCTTTCATACCTCCGAGTTATATCCAAAGGCACGGGTTCATATTCAATAGGTGTAGACAGTAGGGGAAACTAGACCCCCCAAATGACCCCCCAACCCCCCCAGTTGTTCCCAAGAAGTGGGGTAACCCCCCAGTATCCCCCCAATTAAAGACCCCCCACCCAGTAGACCCCCCAATTACCCCCCAAATTACACCAAATCTCCCAGTAGACCCCCCAATTCTCCAGTATACCCCCCAGTAGACCCCCCAAATCTCCCAGTAGACCCCCCAATGTGACAGTAGACCCCCCCTCAATTCGTCCCAGACAAAATATGTCACTCCCCAATTCGTCCCACAAACTGACCGACCCCCCTTTTTTGAAAAAGAAAAAGCCTCTCCATAGGTTCAGGCTTTCATACCTCCGAGTTATATCCAAAGGCACGGGTTCATATTCAATAGGTGTAGACAGTAGGGGAAACTAGACCCCCCAAATGACCCCCCAACCCCCCCAGTTGTTCCCAAGAAGTGGGGTAACCCCCCAGTATCCCCCCAATTAAAGACCCCCCACCCAGTAGACCCCCCAATTACCCCCCAAATTACACCAAATCTCCCAGTAGACCCCCCAATTCTCCAGTATACCCCCCAGTAGACCCCCCAAATCTCCCAGTAGACCCCCCAATGTGACAGTAGACCCCCCCTCAATTCGTCCCAGACAAAATATGTCACTCCCCAATTCGTCCCACAAACTGACCGACCCCCCTTTTTTGAAAAAGAAAAAGCCTCTCCATAGGTTCAGGCTTTCATACCTCCGAGTTATATCCAAAGGCACGGGTTCATATTCAATAGGTGTAGACAGTAGGGGAAACTAGACCCCCCAAATGACCCCCCAACCCCCCCAGTTGTTCCCAAGAAGTGGGGTAACCCCCCAGTATCCCCCCAATTAAAGACCCCCCACCCAGTAGACCCCCCAATTACCCCCCAAATTACACCAAATCTCCCAGTAGACCCCCCAATTCTCCAGTATACCCCCCAGTAGACCCCCCAAATCTCCCAGTAGACCCCCCAATGTGACAGTAGACCCCCCCTCAATTCGTCCCAGACAAAATATGTCACTCCCCAATTCGTCCCACAAACTGACCGACCCCCCTTTTTTGAAAAAGAAAAAGCCTCTCCATAGGTTCAGGCTTTCATACCTCCGAGTTATATCCAAAGGCACGGGTTCATATTCAATAGGTGTAGACAGTAGGGGAAACTAGACCCCCCAAATGACCCCCCAACCCCCCCAGTTGTTCCCAAGAAGTGGGGTAACCCCCCAGTATCCCCCCAATTAAAGACCCCCCACCCAGTAGACCCCCCAATTACCCCCCAAATTACACCAAATCTCCCAGTAGACCCCCCAATTCTCCAGTATACCCCCCAGTAGACCCCCCAAATCTCCCAGTAGACCCCCCAATGTGACAGTAGACCCCCCCTCAATTCGTCCCAGACAAAATATGTCACTCCCCAATTCGTCCCACAAACTGACCGACCCCCCTTTTTTGAAAAAGAAAAAGCCTCTCCATAGGTTCAGGCTTTCATACCTCCGAGTTATATCCAAAGGCACGGGTTCATATTCAATAGGTGTAGACAGTAGGGGAAACTAGACCCCCCAAATGACCCCCCAACCCCCCCAGTTGTTCCCAAGAAGTGGGGTAACCCCCCAGTATCCCCCCAATTAAAGACCCCCCACCCAGTAGACCCCCCAATTACCCCCCAAATTACACCAAATCTCCCAGTAGACCCCCCAATTCTCCAGTATACCCCCCAGTAGACCCCCCAAATCTCCCAGTAGACCCCCCAATGTGACAGTAGACCCCCCCTCAATTCGTCCCAGACAAAATATGTCACTCCCCAATTCGTCCCACAAACTGACCGACCCCCCTTTTTTGAAAAAGAAAAAGCCTCTCCATAGGTTCAGGCTTTCATACCTCCGAGTTATATCCAAAGGCACGGGTTCATATTCAATAGGTGTAGACAGTAGGGGAAACTAGACCCCCCAAATGACCCCCCAACCCCCCCAGTTGTTCCCAAGAAGTGGGGTAACCCCCCAGTATCCCCCCAATTAAAGACCCCCCACCCAGTAGACCCCCCAATTACCCCCCAAATTACACCAAATCTCCCAGTAGACCCCCCAATTCTCCAGTATACCCCCCAGTAGACCCCCCAAATCTCCCAGTAGACCCCCCAATGTGACAGTAGACCCCCCCTCAATTCGTCCCAGACAAAATATGTCACTCCCCAATTCGTCCCACAAACTGACCGACCCCCCTTTTTTGAAAAAGAAAAAGCCTCTCCATAGGTTCAGGCTTTCATACCTCCGAGTTATATCCAAAGGCACGGGTTCATATTCAATAGGTGTAGACAGTAGGGGAAACTAGACCCCCCAAATGACCCCCCAACCCCCCCAGTTGTTCCCAAGAAGTGGGGTAACCCCCCAGTATCCCCCCAATTAAAGACCCCCCACCCAGTAGACCCCCCAATTACCCCCCAAATTACACCAAATCTCCCAGTAGACCCCCCAATTCTCCAGTATACCCCCCAGTAGACCCCCCAAATCTCCCAGTAGACCCCCCAATGTGACAGTAGACCCCCCCTCAATTCGTCCCAGACAAAATATGTCACTCCCCAATTCGTCCCACAAACTGACCGACCCCCCTTTTTTGAAAAAGAAAAAGCCTCTCCATAGGTTCAGGCTTTCATACCTCCGAGTTATATCCAAAGGCACGGGTTCATATTCAATAGGTGTAGACAGTAGGGGAAACTAGACCCCCCAAATGACCCCCCAACCCCCCCAGTTGTTCCCAAGAAGTGGGGTAACCCCCCAGTATCCCCCCAATTAAAGACCCCCCACCCAGTAGACCCCCCAATTACCCCCCAAATTACACCAAATCTCCCAGTAGACCCCCCAATTCTCCAGTATACCCCCCAGTAGACCCCCCAAATCTCCCAGTAGACCCCCCAATGTGACAGTAGACCCCCCCTCAATTCGTCCCAGACAAAATATGTCACTCCCCAATTCGTCCCACAAACTGACCGACCCCCCTTTTTTGAAAAAGAAAAAGCCTCTCCATAGGTTCAGGCTTTCATACCTCCGAGTTATATCCAAAGGCACGGGTTCATATTCAATAGGTGTAGACAGTAGGGGAAACTAGACCCCCCAAATGACCCCCCAACCCCCCCAGTTGTTCCCAAGAAGTGGGGTAACCCCCCAGTATCCCCCCAATTAAAGACCCCCCACCCAGTAGACCCCCCAATTACCCCCCAAATTACACCAAATCTCCCAGTAGACCCCCCAATTCTCCAGTATACCCCCCAGTAGACCCCCCAAATCTCCCAGTAGACCCCCCAATGTGACAGTAGACCCCCCCTCAATTCGTCCCAGACAAAATATGTCACTCCCCAATTCGTCCCACAAACTGACCGACCCCCCTTTTTTGAAAAAGAAAAAGCCTCTCCATAGGTTCAGGCTTTCATACCTCCGAGTTATATCCAAAGGCACGGGTTCATATTCAATAGGTGTAGACAGTAGGGGAAACTAGACCCCCCAAATGACCCCCCAACCCCCCCAGTTGTTCCCAAGAAGTGGGGTAACCCCCCAGTATCCCCCCAATTAAAGACCCCCCACCCAGTAGACCCCCCAATTACCCCCCAAATTACACCAAATCTCCCAGTAGACCCCCCAATTCTCCAGTATACCCCCCAGTAGACCCCCCAAATCTCCCAGTAGACCCCCCAATGTGACAGTAGACCCCCCCTCAATTCGTCCCAGACAAAATATGTCACTCCCCAATTCGTCCCACAAACTGACCGACCCCCCTTTTTTGAAAAAGAAAAAGCCTCTCCATAGGTTCAGGCTTTCATACCTCCGAGTTATATCCAAAGGCACGGGTTCATATTCAATAGGTGTAGACAGTAGGGGAAACTAGACCCCCCAAATGACCCCCCAACCCCCCCAGTTGTTCCCAAGAAGTGGGGTAACCCCCCAGTATCCCCCCAATTAAAGACCCCCCACCCAGTAGACCCCCCAATTACCCCCCAAATTACACCAAATCTCCCAGTAGACCCCCCAATTCTCCAGTATACCCCCCAGTAGACCCCCCAAATCTCCCAGTAGACCCCCCAATGTGACAGTAGACCCCCCCTCAATTCGTCCCAGACAAAATATGTCACTCCCCAATTCGTCCCACAAACTGACCGACCCCCCTTTTTTGAAAAAGAAAAAGCCTCTCCATAGGTTCAGGCTTTCATACCTCCGAGTTATATCCAAAGGCACGGGTTCATATTCAATAGGTGTAGACAGTAGGGGAAACTAGACCCCCCAAATGACCCCCCAACCCCCCCAGTTGTTCCCAAGAAGTGGGGTAACCCCCCAGTATCCCCCCAATTAAAGACCCCCCACCCAGTAGACCCCCCAATTACCCCCCAAATTACACCAAATCTCCCAGTAGACCCCCCAATTCTCCAGTATACCCCCCAGTAGACCCCCCAAATCTCCCAGTAGACCCCCCAATGTGACAGTAGACCCCCCTCAATTCGTCCCAGACAAATATGTCACTCCCCAATTCGTCC
>CACSLI010000074.1:0-68939 GCA_902706615.1 Meloidogyne luci | reverse complement strand
ATCGACAAAATTGTTATTGAAATAATTAGCACAATTGGGCTTATGGGGTGGAGTGCTGAAGATGACGTGAGATCTCCAATGGATATCTTTATGGAGAATGGCTTTAATGAAAATATATCTCACCAGCAACAGTTTTCCCGGGATAATACTGTTTCTTCTGGTAGTTTAATTCATTTATATAATTCGCATCTTTAGACTTTTCAGGCTGTATTAACGATAATAGGGATAACTCTGATGATGATATTACTGAAATTGAGGGAAAGCCGTGTGATTCTTTAAGTCAAATGCTTGAATTAATTCGTGAAACGCCCATGGCATCAATGAATTCTAAAGCATCCGATAGAAAAGATAATGAAAATCGATTTAATAATAGAGATCAAGAGCGTCAAATTTCGGCATCATCAAAGAGTCAATTCGCTGAGGTATTTATATAAATTAGCGTGTGTCAATATCTTGATTTATATCCTTAACTGTTGATCAAGCCATCTATATTTATCTTATTTAAGGAGCAATATCCACAAAATCCTCATAAAAGAAAAGCCTTAGATCAGCAATCAATTTTTCTAAGACCTTCCGAGTCGCCTGTATTTGTGCCTTCATATGATTCTGACGCTGAGTTAGACAAGGCTATAAAACGTGCAAAGTTGGAACAGATCGAGTTGCAAAAAATTCTCTTAAAAGTTTGTTGATTTTAGTTTTGGACAATATTTTTATTAAATTTTAGGAACAAATAGAGGAAAAACGTTTACAGAATCAACTTTTGCAGATTGAACTTAAAACGAAGAGAGGAAAATAATAAAGATTGTTTGTGTAATTCGATCATTCCGTTAATTTAAATCCAATCTTACTTAACTACAAACTTTGTTATGTATAAGGACTTTGTTATAAAAATACTTAAAAATTATAAGATATTTTATCTCCATGGCAACTCTTAATATGTAAAATTTAAGCACATTTTAAACTAAAACTGGTTATGACTTCCAATCTTATTATATTTAATCAGACAAAGGACGAAGAGTATAACATTTATAACAATTTTCGGCACTTACATAGACACATACGGAGCGGATGGGAAGTTGAAATGTATTGATTTAATGAGATAAGGGCTTGATATTGAATGGGATACGGGCTTACATTTTTTATTCCAAAAATATTCACAAATTATATTTAGACATCAGAACGATGAGATAACTGAAGGTATTCTTGGGAAATGTCGAATCTTTGTTCTTCCTTGCCCAAGAGTAAAATTCACTGATGAAGAAGTAAGTTTTTATATCCTTATAATTGAACATTCATGGTTAACAATTCACTAGTTCTCAGCCTTACGGAAATTCCTAAAATCTGGTGGATCTCTTCTAGTTTTATCTAGCGAAGGAGGTGAAGAGAAAAATAGTACAAATGTGAACTTTCTTCTTGAGGAGTTTGGAATCTCATTCAATAACGGTAGTTAATTGTCATTTAAATTCTGGGCATATCCCTAATCTTATAAAGTAAGCTTGTTAAACAGATTCTGTTATCCGCACAATTTTCCATAAGTACTTCGATCCAAAAGAGGCTTTAATTTCAAACGGTGTGCTTAATCGGTCGCTTCCTATCGGAGCCGGTGTTTTACAGACACAAAGCTTATCAAATACAAATATTGACTGGCAAAATGCTGTTGGCGGTTTTTCAAAATTACATGGTGACAATGAAGATGAAAACAATTTTAGGTTGATTTTTAAAATAAAATTTTAACTTTAAACTTTAAGTGCTTCACTGAATTTTGTTTTTCCGTATGGTTGTACTCTAAGCGTAAATCGGGAGTCTGTCAGTGTTCTTTCAACAGGAACTGTTTGTTACCCAGTTTTGAGGCCCGTCTGTGCCTTCCATCAATTAAAAACGGTATCAGTATGTTTTAGATAAATCTAGATATAAATTCCTCAGCAAATAAAATTTATTCTTTATTTTTAATAAAATTTTCCTAGGCTCCTTGTATTTTATTTTCTTTTTAAAAGGAAAATGGCAATGGCCGACTTGCTGTTTGTGGTATGCTTTTTCTTCTAAATAAAATCGATATTTTTACATTTGAGGGTCTGTACGAATGTTTGTGGACGAATATTTCAACAAAGAGGATAATTCCAAAGTCTTTGTTAGTTTTTGATAGTATTACTATCGTGTCGGGCTAACTCAAGGAACAGACAAATCAAGGAACGACAAGTCAAGGAATATTTTAAAAATCGAAATTTTTTGAAAAATCTGAATATTTTTAAAAAATAAGAATTTAAAAACAAATTAGAACACTTTGAAAAACAGAATTTAAAAAAAAATTCAGAAAAATTCTGGTTTTTAAAAATATTCTGATTTTTAAAATATTCCTTAAGTTGGTCATTCCTTGAGTTTGTCGTTCCTTGACCTGTCTTTTCCTTGACTTGTCTATTCCTTGAGTTGGTATGTTCCATGAGATAGTCGTTCCTTGACTTGTCTTTTCCTTGACTTGTCGTTCCTTGATTTGTCTGTTCCTTGAGTTGGTATTCCTTGAGTTAGCCCCCACCCATTACTATATTGGTTGTACATTTAGGACGTAATTCTAAAATTTTTGTCTGGGTCCTTGGAATTAAATCAAATCGATGCGAATGAACCTAATATCTTCGATGAGCAGCCAATTCCTGATAATATGCAACTTTCAAGTAATAATTTGAAAACTTGAAATATTATAAATCTGTTGACTAGTTGGGATGGAATGGAATTGGGATCGGACTAGTACCAGGTTTCATAATTCTTCCAGTCATTCTTTAAGTTATGATTTGGTCCACCATATATCTGAATTTTCTGTTAATTAGGCATCAATTTTTGAGAGATTCTTTATATTTGATATGAAGACAGACTAATGTTGCCGTTTTAGGGCCTCATTTCTACCGAACTGGGCCGGCAACCCTAATGAAGACTAAGCAACGAATAATATACATTTAGATTTTTAAGTGATATTTTAATATTAAGGCAAGCTCAAAGTATGTTTACATGAAAGCGAATATGATCATGCATACTTCGGCGATTTCATTAAACTTTTTGATCAATCACTTACTTCAGTCGGTCTGGATCATTGGCCAGAAGCTAAAAGGTTTATAATAAATTCTTTTCTTAGTTGCCACACAGAACCATAGATTAAGTGGCGCTGATCCTTTATACGCCCGCAAATCAAATGCACCGATTTGATCGGCTATAACTTTTTTGGGCTTGATCCAATTCAAATGAAGCTAATATCATTCGAGAGCCCTCGAAAACGTGCATTTTTTCCAATTTGATATACAAGTATGTTCACTAGTTAAACAGTTATAACTCTATAAGTCCCATATTGGTGTTTTTCACATTTATCGAGATAGATTTTTAAAAATTGATCAAACCTCATCCCCCAAGTTGGAAAAAAGATACCGATTATCAAGTGCTTTAGAATGATATGAAATTGATTTAAATTGGATCAAGCGCAAAAAGCTCTAATCGATCAAAGTCGTGGCACTCAATTTGGAGAAATAAGTCAAACTAAAATATCTATACGTATCAGGATTTATGAGAAAATTGGCTTGAGGTATGAGCCACTAACTTTGGTGACACCAACTTTTCAAGTAAGAATTAATCCGTGATCTTAATATGCTAAACTTTGTAAAGGTCCCAATGCCTCCATATCAGCCAGCGGTAAGATTTTTGTTGAATTTTATAAATGCCTATAAATTATTAAGGTTTTCCCTCCACAATTCCGAGAACTTCTACAGCCGCAGCTCGAACTTTTTGAACTTGATGATGCATTTTGTAATATTTTATGAATTGATAAAACCCTAAGGAAATTTATAAACCTTGGAATTGATTTAAATTAATAATTATAATTTTACAGCTACGCACGAAGTTCAACTTGCGCAACTTACAAATCGATGTTAGTTGTTTAATTTTTACCTAAATATTCAGTTGGGAAATGAATATTTTTCTCGTTAGAATTCTAAGTTTAAGATTTTAATCGTTTAGGCGCTGAAAATGAACTAGATATGTATATTCGTGAGGCAAGCGAGATACTTGGGATAAATAAGATATTATCAGAAACTCTAACTGGAAATGATCGGAAAGTAACTTCTAAACGTATACTTGACTATGTAACAAGAAACCTGATTGAATGGAAGAAGTCAACCGCAGGAATGGTTTGCAACCTTTGTATTAAACAATTATTGATGTTTTAAAGGAGGAAGGAGATGATTTGCCGCATACATATTTGCCAGCGCCTGATGAAAGTGTAGAGATTGATGCCGATTGGACAAGACAACAGAATAATATAGATATCATGGACGACGGAGAAGAAAACTTTGACCATGCTTTTTCAGAAATTTATAATGATTAAGTCTCAGTACTCCTAAAGTTTTGCTTTTAGATAGTGCTTGAGTAAATTTGCAAACCAATTTAATTATGAAAATAAAAATCTTTATTTAATTATTAATTTATTACTTTTAATATCAAGTTTAGTAAAGGTTTTAGCAACTACTTTAATTTTACAAATTATCTATATAATTAAAGAAAATTTATAAAGTTATCAATTAATAGGAAAGAAAAGCTTTTGAAAGATAAATCAAGTTGCTTTTTTAATTACATATAATAATTTAAAATATTTTATCTATTATTTTATAATTGCTAAATTGCAGTTTAAAGTCATTGAAAGCAACTAATTAGGATTTAGATTATGCCAAAATCAAAGAAGATGCTTATTACTAAGAATCTTTAATTTAAATAATGAAAATGAAAGATGGCGCACCATTGTATTAACGCCTCCAAAATTATTCTTTTTAACTTCAAATGTCCTCATTTATGCCATTATTCCATTGTTAAAATGGCCGGGTGCGCGACCGTAATGTGGGGCATGTGCATTGTACGGACCATGCATGTTTGCAGGTGCAGTATGGCGATATTGATCTCCATAATCTAAAGATTATATATTACTAGAAGTTAAAAACATTAGACTCAATATAGTAAAGCAGCTGGGCTATAGCTATTTCTCCCCTTTAGCTAGTGCACAAGGTTATTCGGCGGCTGGGAGTTGGAGGGGAGGGAGAGGGTGGGAGCGAACCCCGGCATCTTCAGTAGACCGGATTGACGTATTATCCATTACAGCACACCGCCTACTGCACAGCCTTAGGAATTAAATTGCTATATACTTTACAATATTCTAATATGAACAGAAAGAATTATTATTCCAGATTTACGTTAATGCATTTTTTGGTGGTTAGGTTCGGTATTATTAAGAGTGTCCAACCTTGATATCCTTCCGCGTCTTCGGTTGAGTTCTGTGGCTCAAATTCAGGACGCTGCGGTGCATATGGTGGAGAAGAGTAAGGATCAGGTGAATATGAAGGAGAATAAAAGTCATCATCGGAATCATAATGCGAAGGAGTGTTGCGTGAATGCATTGAGGGCGAATTTGGTACATCCATATCCTGATGTTGTTGAAAGTCAATCGGATTTTGATAAGAGTTTGGTCGCGACGATTGAGAATGTGGATAATTGTCCGCTGAAATAATGGGAAATAATATCCGAAAGCATCCTAGATTTGGGATATTATTTTTTATTGTATTAAGAATCATTTAAAATTACTTGCACCAACAAATAAAAATGCACATGTTAGATTTTTGTGAAATAATTGCGAGATTCAGGCTTTTATTTACTCAAGATGCGCCTGCGCTTTCATAACCAGTCAATATATTTATGAAACCTACCAGTTTTTCCTTTCATGAAGGAATGTGATTGGTTTTCTCCTTGCGGATAAGCTGGGGAATTGTTCGACATCTTATTGGTTTTTCCAAAATCCTGAGGATAAGCCAATTGATTATTTGGCAATTGATTGTTTACACCAAATTCTTCCTCCATAAGTGGATGTTCGCCACGCCCAGAATACTTATATCGAAGTTCAAACTGGGATTTTTGCGGCTGATCAGACTGATCCACATACTTGGCACGAAGCTGAATCTAAAAAAATCATAAATTGAATCAGACATTGAAAAAATGTTGCGCTTAATTTATTCAAACCCTCCAATAATAACTACCTCAGGATTTGTCTCTAATTTAGATTCCAAAGTAGTCCAGTCGGATTTATCAACAACTTTGTTAAATTTCATAACATAATCTGCTTTGTATTCACCACAATCCTAAATATTACGAGTAGAAAATAAAATTCTACTAATATTTAAAAATAGAACAATGTGTAGTTGAAATCCTTCAGCAATTGTCTTGCGCAATTTGACTTGTGCTATTAATACCCCATCAGACTGGTGTTCTATTTTTGTGCTTTCAATGCTTAAAATCTCCTCTAAAATTTTATTATGTAGATAATAAATTATCTTTGAGATTGAACATACCATCATCCTCATCCCTAATTTTTAGCCACTTGTTCCAATTCATCGGGGCGCTTGAGAATGGCTTATCGCACGCATTCCCATTCATATTATTTTTTATTTTGAATTCAAGCGAATATTCACGTTGGTGCAGAGGAAATGGTCCGTACTTCATTTTCTCTTTATCTGCCCAAAGATAAAGAATCCTTGAAGGTTTTTTTTCAGTATGTGCATGATTCGCTGCTTTCTCGAAATTATCATGACTGTCACGTAAATAGTCCGCAATTTTAAATGTATAGACGCGTCGTTCTTTTATGCGGAATGATTCTTTGTTGTATGCCTTGAATAAATTTCTTATGCGAATTAAACTTTTAAAAATTAAACCACGGCTATGCGGATGCTACCGTAATTTTGTTCATTTTTTCGTAGCGGATCTAGTCCGTAACCATTTTTGATGGTGATTCGGAAATTTCCGGTTACTTTGTCATAATAAAATTCATATGGCATATTACCAAAAGAATGATCTGAATTATAAAAGTAAATGTAATAATAGTAACAAATCTTAAAAAGTAAGCCACCATGATCAATATCATATTCAACATGTGCACATCCCTCGTTTGCAACCAATGGCACAGGACTTGGATTTTCCTTGTCAGGACCGCGCCAAAAGATTATTCCGTGAATGTGATAAACTAAATATACATAGGTAGGTATGACAATTATCCAAAAATAAAGTTCATACTGTAAGTATAAGGTTTGAAATTGTGGTAGAATAAATGAAGAATGTTACGATGATCAACTTCTTCAGAATTGGGATCGTGCTTCTGATGAAAATCTTTTTGTGCGATATGATCTAAAATAATTAAATTTGATGATTTCAATGAGTAGACGAAAATCTACTTTGATCTTTCGCAACTTTGAGGTTTTCAATATCCTCAATATAACTGATTCGTTGAGATTCCTCATTCAACGCCTAAAATTAACGACTTATATCAAACATAATCAGTCATAAACTCACGTATGATATTTCAACCTTGCCTTTAATTTCAGGATTTCTAAATGTAATATTGGTGATTCCATTTCCAACATGCAAATCGTAGTGACAATGTTCTGTTTGTATTCCGTTTTCGGGTAAATCTTCAGAACAGTCAATCAGTGGTGTTACTTAAGGAAAGATTAATATATTTTTGTGAACTAATTATTATTACATTCTGTTCTCGGTAGATGTTCAGCATTTGAGACAAAGCCTTCACCCTTTTCCATGTGTCGCAGCATGATGTGGGGATCCTCGATTATTTCCCCATTTGCGCCCCAGATCACAAGCATTATCTTTGGATTTTCAACAATTTTCCGTTTTTTATTTGTCTTCCGAACAAAACTGTGGGGTCCATCCAATTGAGCAGGATTTTCCAACTCACTGCGAGGACGTTTGTTACCAATCATTTGGTGGTCCGCTTCAGCATGAGTATGCTTGTTAGCAAACATCTGTTGGTTTTGATGCGCTAGCGGCGGCATATCAGGGTTCATATAATGATGACGACCATAGGCAATTGAAATAGAATTCAAAACGAATATTAATCCAGTGATGCGAAGGTACCTGCCCATCGGTAACATCGCTAAAAATAAAGGAAGTTTTTGAAAATAACTAAAACATAAAATGCCTTTAGTATTAGAATGGAGGGAAATTTTTAAAATTCTGAGCTCCCCTTTTACTTATTAATTTGACGAATAATAATTAATGGATTAACAGCTTTTGGCCAGACTAAGAGTTGAATACGTTATTTTATTTGGCCAACCCAGCCAGTCGGTGTCGTAAATACTCTTTTGTGATTTTTTTTAGATTTCAATCGTAAGTCAATTAACGGACGCAACCATGTAATATTACAGATGCACTTTTGTCGGCTATGGCCTTTTTAAGTGAAATTAAAATGTTTAACTGTCTATCCTCTCAAGAATGCCTTAATTCTCGTTCATTAAGTAGACTGGGCGGCAAATATTTTTGAAATATCCTATGGAAAATCACATGTTGCAATGTCCGCCAAATTCATTTGACAGTCATGACTACCGCCGCCGATTGCGACGGCATTAATGCTTTAATAATAAATATTTCATAATAATTAATTGATTATATTTCGAAGTGTCTTTCATTATAGAAGCTCTTTATAAAGTGCATATTGCAAATCATATTATCCGACAATCTCTCCGCGGAAACTTCAATACACAACTACAATAGAGAGTAGTTTATGTGAAATCTCATAAGAGAAGTCTATCGAGGATTACATAAGATAGTTTAAATGGTATGAATTGAAATAGAAGTTTTCTATTGGAATAATTACTAAGAACAAAATGTAAATGTAGAGGAATAATGTAGAGGAATATATTATTCCTCTACATGTAAATGTAGAGGAATAATGCAAGGATTAAAAGTTCATTCTCAAAATTGCAATCCAAAATCAATATATTTATTTATTAAATCTTTATGAAATTAAATTGACATGATTTGATAATCCAGAAATGATCTTAAAACTATTTTTATTTGGCTATGCCTTTTTGAAACTGCGCTTCAGGAAAGAGTAATGCCGAGTCAATTACACCACTTCCTTCGCATATACCTCCTTGGTTTGAATTATGTGACTGAAATAAGAGTAGATTATTTATTTGATTTATTTATTTACTTTTGTTTTAATAAAATGCCCATCTACATGGTTAAAGAGAACTTTTCCATCATACGTGCCCAGGAATGTTCCAAAGACGCCTAGCTCATTTGTTACAACTTCCAATTTAGCAGGATGAAATGGCCTCTTCAAGTAATTCTGCAAATTTAAAATATAATTTTTGTAGCCTATTTAGTGATTTAATATACATATTCAAATAATTTTTATAATTTTGTTAAGATTTCCCTGCCTTAACAGCAATTGGGCGAATTTTCTGCTGCAAAATGAATGCACTCCTGTCTTGAACTGACATAGTTTGTAGCATCTCTGCAAGTTTCTCATCGAAAAAATTTCCCACGCCGTCGTCGCGAAGTGCTTTAAGTACGTAGTTTTGAGGACTGTTAATTGCATCAGTGACAAGTGCTTGAGTAAACGAATCATTTCCTTCAAGACTCCATATTCCGGTGAATGTACTCTATAATTATTAAGTAGGTAGATATTTTGACTTAAACTACTCTAAGTTCAGCAATCTTTTTAGGCCTATCTGCCAAGAACCGTTCAAGCATGCCTGGCTTTGCAAGTAACTGCTGAACTTTTTTTGTTCCGCTCAGTTGGCTTCGAATGTTCGGGGAAATTATGGCAGTTGAGCGTTCCATGTTCAATTGACAATTCCATTCTTTCTCCTTTAAATTATTAAATTTATTATCTTGATTACAGAATTATTTTCAAATTATTACACTAGTATAATGTTCGGGTAAGTATCCGTATACCATGTAGACCACTGCAACTCGTTTACTCTCTCCGATCATCAAAGAGTAATCAGACTCATTAAGACTCATTCTAAAAATTTTAATTAGATGATTCACTTGCTTATTAACTATTCACCTTTCGGCACATTCTTCAAGTGTCATTTTCGATATATTTAAAATGGATCCGGCATTCCTTGCTATTTTTTCTAATTCGAATTGTACGAATTGCAACTGTTCATGATGCTGGATCGGGTATAAATTCTGAAAATTTAATAGACATATTTTTAAATATTTAAATGTAAGACAGATAATACCGAATCAAACACTAGTACAACAATTGCCTTAGCATCACCAAATACTTTCCATGCTTGGAAAAGAGCTTCAGCAATTTTTTTTGCTTTTGGGAGTGCCGCTTCGCTCATTGCGTTTGGTGTACAACCATGTAAGTTTTCAACCTTCTCGATCATTTTCTTATGTAATTTTGTCACTTTTGGCGCAAATCCTACTCCGCCGGGCCCAAAGTTTACTTCGATCTAGAAATTCAAATTAAGCTATATTCAAGCATAATATGGTATAAAGAACGGAGATAATAAAAATACCTGCTTTAACTCTATCTTTTGACCATCCTCACAATGCGTCATATAGTCAGCTCGCTGAACTTGAAGCACAAATTTCTGGCGTATACCTTCAGCATGAACCAGCTTCATCATCTCTACCTGTCGCCCAACCCATTTGTCGGCTTTAATAACTTCACGATATGCTTCAATTAAGAAGTCATAATCCAATGATATACGATAGTAAAGCTCGTTTAGAGTGGATTGAACAGATGTGGCCTTTTGAAAGAGTTCCATGGGAAATGGTGACGGAAGCAAGGTCATTGGTGGTACAACAGAAATGTCTGTAAACTTTTTTTGCTCGGACCATAGTCCAACGAAGCCTAGAAGAAAAGATTACAAAAAATTTATTTATGCCTTGTTTTGTTAATTTAAATTTTTTGAAAATCGACATACCTATAGAATGAGCGTAATTAATCGAATATCTGTAAAAAGATAATTTTTTATAGGTAAAAGTTTTTTCTTTTAGAAATGCTAGAAATTATAGAAACATCCTTGCTTAGTAAGGATGGCGGACATGTGAAAATTTCGGATATCCGGCTCCAGGTCCGGTATCCGAACCGAAAATTTCTGGATATCCGGGTTTAATATAAGTTATCTTCATAAAATAATTTACTCAGTCAATTCTTTGAGCATATCCTCGTTCTCAATTACTTCAACGACGTAATTATTAGCAATATTTTTGATGCAATGATTATTTACATGTTTGTTGATAACATGATTGTTATTACTGTAGGTTTTGCCATTTTGCAATTCAGATATTATTAAGTTTTCCATTGTTTATTAAATAAATATGCTGAATAAATATTAATAAGTAACAACGATCATTGGCAATTTAAAAAAAGAGTACAATTATTGGACAATTAAATTATCGCAAGCGCTAGTCCGTCGATCATCTACACAATACTCATGCAACAGCACAATCTTTATTTTATGGCCGCTTATTTACGCAAACTAAAGTAGAAGTATAGATAAATATTTTCGTAGTGTTTACTACTATTATCAACTTCTTATCAATTTTATTATAATGCACAAATAAAATAATGGCCCATTTAGCGTTGTAGGGAAACTACTATAAAATATGATATTTATTATTTTTTTCAGTGATTCAATTTTTTCAGTGACAAGGAAGGGAAATCCCTGACATTTTTTATTGTTTGAACAAATTGAAGTACGTAAACATATTTATTTGTCTACCCATTATTTGATAAATCCATAAAAGTGTTTGGGTTTAAACATTTATCATTAATTGAAAAATAGAAAAAATTGGAAATTTTGTTCATTGAAATAGTCAATGAACTATGTATTCTCTAATATGGATAATATTGAACCGGACAGACTCCCTTTTTTCCTCCCCAATTCTCCCCTATATTTTTGAAAAATGATCAGACTATTTCCTTTCTTCCATCCAAAAAGGAATTAATTAATCCCTTTTGTTTGATTGTGGGCAAAAATTAGAAAGGCAATTTGGATGGAAGAAAGGAATAAATTAGACTATTTTGCAAAAATATAGGGGGAAAATTGGGTAGGAAAAAGGGGTCTGTCCGGTTCAATATTACCCTAATATGTATATCAAGGTTCAGAAGCCTCATTCAATCCATATTTCTTCAAGTCCACAAAAATTCTGAAGAGTATTTTGTTTAAATCATTTGGAATTTCGTTCTCACAATGCAAATTAAGTTGATCCCCAACTTGAGACTTATTATCTTCCGTCAGCTTTCCTATTGCTTTATTTATGTTAAACCACTTTTCTAATCGTTCCCAATAAATAAGGAGTTTAGCCATATTCACTTCAACCTCAAAAATGATTTATTTATCAAGATTAAATGATAGTATTTGTGATAAATTACCTGTTTTTCTATCATCTTGATAGAGTTCCTTGATTCAACCGCCTCCTTTCTTTCCGACTCCTTCAGATTAAACCATTCATTTGGCCATTCAGGATGATTAATAAATTCAAATTGAATAGCTAATCGTGTTAAATACTCGGGAATTAATTTTTCCCGAAAATACCAAACTGTGGCAATCTCGCATTTTGTCCATCTTATCTTAATCTGTCTGGATTCTATATCACATTGCCCTCTGACCATCCAAAAATTGTGAATTCTTCGTATAAATTTAAAAAATTCAAAGAAAATTTTATTAGATGAAAGAAGTAAATTAATCTTCATATAATTCTGAGCGGTTGTGACTAACTGAAATTTAATTAAATTCGTCTAGAATCCAAAAATTAATCTAAACCTGTTCATTACTTGTAAACTCTTCCAGTTCTATTTCATTACATATCAGACGATCTATTGTATTAATTAGATCAGCTAATACTTTTATCGCCTTCTCTTGAGCAAAATTAAAAATGCCAGAGGTCATCACATTCTTTATTATAAGATTTACTCCGGCTAGATTAACATCTTTAAGGGGCAATTTTTGAAGCAATATATCATCCAAATTAATTACGATTGCATTTAAAATAAAATTTTGAAACTCGTCTGGCAGATCCTGCATTGATTGATATCCCCTTATTATTTTTAATATTTCATATTTTTTCCTCAGAAAAACATTAGTCACAATTCCATATTTTTTGCATAAATCAGAGAACTCCTTCAAGATATCCTCCAAAATAGATTCCAGGATTTGAGAATCCCTTTCGAAACTATCAGAAAGGAGGTAGAATTCACCAATTGATCTTTTACTTATAATAGCTAGATCAATTTCCTGTACAAAACTGTTTATCTCGAAACGAATTTTAATCGATTCTTCTATTGTTGCTTTGATTGATTCTTGATAATCTATGGAATTTAGAGATTTTTCAAATGATTTTAATTTTTCATAATCTTCGCAACTCAATAAAAAATCTTTTAAATAATATAGGAGATAAATATTTGGATATTTTCGTTGGATTTTATTCTTTAAAACTTCCAACTTTTTAAGCAAGTTCGGAATATCAAGCGAATATTCCTTTATTACATTTTTAAAAACTAAAGAGCGGTTAGCATCTGAGTACCGCTTTTCTTTTTCAATACGTTTCATTCTTGATTCAATTAACTCAATTTTTCTTAAAATATCATCGTAAACTTGGTTTTCTACATGGACAGCCGAAGTTTCTGCTGTATCTTTAGAATCATTTTTTTCATAATTTATAGGTGTGGAAATAAGTTTTGAAGTTTTAATGATAAGAAAGAAAGATAGAGTTTTGAGGAATATTAAAGACAATAGAAGAATAGTAGATATGGAATTAAACATTTAAAAGTTAGCCAGGCAGAATAAAATTTTATTGTTTTAATTCGCATAAAAATTATTAAGGTTAAATGTTTTGATTGTTGTGAAATGATAGAGTTGCACTTTCCTTATCTTTTTTTATTATTTAATTGACAATGATTTGTTAATAAAGTATGAAAATAAAGATAGGTAAAATATTAAAAGAAAATTTTTTAAAAATAAGGACCACCCGGATTTAATTCCCTTCTTCTCACAGTAAAGAAGGGACCACCTCTAGAAGGGACCATCTTGAAATAGGAGCAGTTCAGTCAGTTCAATCCCGACATAATAACTCATCAAGGAATGGGCAATCCATGTTCTTAGTATCATGAAGTGAATTAAAACATTACAAGATATCAAAAAAGCAAAATTCTCGACTGATTGATAAAGTAGTTACGACTTAAAAACTAACTTCTTCAAAAATGTGATTTTCGGCACTTTATCGATCATGACTATTTTATCAATCAGTCGGAAATTTTATATAACTTATAGTGTATTTAATTCTCTATCCAATGGTATAAAGAACAATAAAAATTATCAGCTTATTCATAAGTTATTGGTGTCAGGACTTAACTGAGGTATAACCGTTTGAAATAGATACTTGGAGAAAACTATTCCATAAACATTAAGACGGTTTTTGGTATACTTTGACATACAGCATCTTTTCCACGTAATATAAATACTTCAATATAAGTGCCAAGAGTCTTTGATATATACTTTAGTTTGTGTGCCTTAGCTACAAGTTGCATTACTGGTACAAATCTCTTAGTTGCATTGACACCATATTTTGTTTGCAATATTTTGAAAAGTAGTTTAGAATATTGTACAGAATTATTATATATTATTTCACGCGATTTTGCTGACAACCCATCTACTGCTAAATTCAAAATAAGATTAAAATTGAAAGATAAATTAAACTAAAATTGAAAACTCTATTTTAGGTTTGGACCAATGGGATACTAAATAAAAATAACCGAAAATGAAATCCATAGGGATTCTAAATCAAATGAAATTTTGAAATGGTGAAATAAAAGCTCATACTTGAGCTTGAGATAAGAATAGCAAGCAATAGGAGAAACTCTTCTTGAGCAAGATCTAAATCTGCAAAAGCTTGAACAGATTGAAAAACCAACTGTTGACGAAACTTTTGAATTCTGCAAAAAAATAAGATTATTATTTTCAAACTAGCAAGGAAAAATTTATCATATAAGACTATAATTTTTGGAAAATGTGTACAACTAAGCCGAATATCACCCAAATCCTCTCTCAGATGCTTTGGGACCGAGATAGAAAATCTTAAAGCATGGGGTCAAGGTAAATTGTTGGCGCAAAAATTTAACCATACAGGGATGGATTCTTATGATCAAATATTTGAAAAAATTTATTTTCTTTAAGTGATCAAACAATTATTTGATCAAATATTTATGTATATTTCAGACGCCAAATATTTGTTTGGTCCGAATTCTAATGTAAAATGTCTAATAATTAACATACTTCCCATCATTAATTAAGGATTTAGTCATTAACATTGTTCCTAACGTTAACCCCTCAGAAGTTGTCAACTGATCTGCCTTCATGCAGCTAGCGTAATAACTATTGAAGAACATAAAGATTGGCTCAATTAAATCCTTTATTATTAATGCCTGAAATTTTATTTTCTGGTATTATAATTGACAAAATTAAAAACTTGGTCGTCAATATCGAGTTTATCAAAACTTAGCACCACCTTAGCAAATTCCATAGCAAGAAAATGGTCTTTGGTAAGAATTTTTATATGTTTTGGAGAAGAGAACCCGAACATTTCTACTTCAGCACGAAACTTTTCTGAATCCCAAAACGATGGAGTACAATCCTGAAGTGATATGTATGTGGTTAAATTAGATTATAATTAATTTTGAAAATTTGTTTAGATATCAATAAGATACCGAAAATTCGTCGGCTTTTGCTAAAATATGATTGGGATCTTCTAGATAACCATGAATATTTAATGATGAATTTAAACTAGCAAAGTCAAATGGAGTGTTAGATGCCCATATTCTATAGTGGCATTTTCCGAGAAAGTGAAGTGTATTCATTAATCGACTATCAGAAGCACCTTCAGAGGTTAAATTGCTCTAAAGTTAATCGAAAATTTAAATTAATATTTAAAATCTTTTAAGACTTATGCACTCTGAGGATTTTTATATCTAAGTTCAACTTCCTAACCTGAATCGCAACATTCGTACAATTATTGTGAAGATTGGGGTTGGGGCTTATATCATCAGAGCTTGGCTGAATAATTTTAAGTTCAATTGAATTCTAAATCGAATTATACTGTTGCATGACAGTCGTTGTGCATGTTTAACAATTTAATACGACGATTTTCTAGCTCTTTAATAAATAAATCAAGCGACTGGGTGCTTTCAGCATTAATTAGCAAAGGATCCATTCCAACTAAAAGGCATCTATCAAGACGGCATCCTCTGCAGCGATTAGCTTAAAACATCCTAAGGTATTATACTAAACAATGTAAATTAACCTTTCGTTATATCACATTGTTTATCTTTCCAGCAATGGAAAATTTTCTGTTTTACGACTGATCTACGGAAGAACTGCTTACATCCTTAAAATAAATTTAATACTTAAATTTTTAGCAAAAAGAAACCTTCACAACTCTGTACGCCATAATAATGATATGAGCACGCAGTATCACAAACCATGCACTTTTTAAGGGGTTTAATAGAACCAGTAGTTTGACCCTGCTGGTGTTCGGATTGCGCAGAGCAATTATTGTCTTCCATTGAATAAGTATTGGAAAATTAAATTTATGTACATATATTGGATTGGCCTGAACGTGTAAAATAAACGTAAAAAATATTTATTGAATGAATAATTTATGTATTTTAGAATTTGGTAAAATTTGTTTTACTTCACCGAGAATGTAAAATTTATTATAAAATTTCCAGATTTATAAGCTAAAAAATTAAGCTAAACAAATAAATTAAATTTAAAAATTTTAAATGTATACCTTTGCCATAAAAGGCAGTAAAGCCAATAGAATCAATATGTCGTTTGAGGCTATGTTTGAGGAAAAAAGATGTTTGAGGTAAGGCTATGTTTGAGGAAGACTTTTTGAGGAAAAAATAATATATTCGATAATAGAATTCGATGTATAATAATGTTTATAGCACCTCCCCAAGAGTAATTACCCCCTCCAGCGATAGGTGTAAACAATAATTACCCAGGGTAATTATTTGAGGATATGAAACATTTCAAGCATTTTGGTGTAAAAATAAACAAATGAACTGTGAATAGTAATTTAAAACAATTACATAATTATTTAAAGATTATATTTTTGATTGAATCTACATAAGCATAGAAATATTAATATCTATTAAATCCTTGATTAAGCTCCCAGTCAGTAACCTGTTTTGAAAATTCATTAATTTCAACATTAGCAGCGTTTACATAATGTAGAATCAACTTTTCGCCTTAATTTAAATCAAATTGTAATCTGATAATTTTTGAATTACCAAATGTTTTATTAAGCATTTTCGATTCTTTTAGAAGTTGTGTAGATTTTTGTAAGGAATTAGGGCTGTACTTTAGTACGTGGGTGCAGGCTTTAAATTACAAATGTTATATCATTTGAAAGAGCTAGTCGAGCTGAGTCGAATGCCATCAAAATTAGCTCTAGGAAAAATTTTTGAACCGAGATACAGGCGATTGAAAATCGAAAAACCATAGGGGGGACCAAGCACTTTTTTGGGATGAAAAATTCGAAAATGCAAATGATACCTCATTCGAAAGAGCTCCTCGAGCTGAGTCGAATAACACCAAAATCAACGAAATCCGACTTGATTAGACAAAGTTATGATCTTTTATTTTAGCTCCTTACCTATGGCATCTGTGGAGATTTTTGCTGCTACGGAGGCCCCAAATACGTCCAGAGCAAGGGAGATAGGAATAGGTTTATGTTACGAACCCAGACCCATCGCCCGTAGACTCCCCGCGAGGCGCGTGCCGCAAAACCCCGCGCGAAGCGCGGGGTTTTGCACAAGCGCCTCGCCGACGACCCATAGGTTTAGGTTTTTTGTTTATTTTTTGTGTCATAACTTTCTCTAATCTTGTCCAATCACGGTGATTTTGGTGTCATTCGACTCAGCTCGTCGAGCTCTTTCGAATGAGGTATAATTTGCATTTTCGAATTTTTCACCCCAAAAAAGTGCTTGGTCCCCCCTATGGTTTTTCGATTTTCAATCGCCTGTATCTCGGTTCAAAAATTTTTCCTAGAGCTAATTTTGGTGGCATTCGACTCAGCTCGACTAGCTCTTTCAAATGATATAACATTTGTAATTTAAAGCCTGCACCCACGTACTAAAGTGACCCCGGAATTAGGAAATTCGGGTAATTCCTGATCATTGTAAACATTGCCAGATGCAGGAGGGGGAAGTTCAAGCTCTAAAATTTAAAGTAACTTAAATTAATTTCCAAGCAAACGCCTAACACTCACTTTCTTCTATACCGCTAATTCCTGCAGCTATGATTGCGGAAAAAGCTAAATAAGGATTCAAATCGGCCCCACCAATACGCAACTCAACATTAATTCCATCTGATTTTGAATTACAAAGTCGAAAGGCGCTTGTTCGGTTGTCAACTGCCCAACAACATTTTGTTGGTGCAAAACTAAAAAATTAAATCTATTAAAATATATTCAACGATGAATTATTTTCATCGTAATACGTGAATTATTACGTAAGCGGTTGAAGTCTTTTGTACGAGTTGATGTAAGGAGCAAAGAAATAAGTCGCTTCAGGTACGTATTTCAATAATCCAGCAATCCAATTACGAGCTAAGGTTGAGATTCCATATTCATCGTTTTGATCATAAAATGCATTTTTTCCTGTTTCGGCATCTTGAAGTGACACTAGGAATTGATATTTACCGAATCAAATTAGCACGTATGTTTTCTCACTATGAATATGGCAAGCATTACCAAGCGCAGTTGAACTCAATTTAGCCATAAAGGATGCAATCATTTCAGACTTTTCTGCCATATCGCGAATTCCGTGTTTTGCAATAATATGTCGATCTGCCATTGTTAGAGGATCTGCTGGAACAAAATTAAGTTCATGCTGACTAGGCAAAAATTCAGGATGCGTTGCTTCCATCAAAATACCTAATTAAAAATATTAGAGTATTTTGTGTGATCTTACCGGCTTCTTCTAGTTTATTCCGCACTGAACGCATAAAAGTTTCAATCCCACTACTTGCACTAATATTCATCCATTGATGATGCGGCTGCGCGGTTTTTAAATTTTTCCAATGCTTTTGGCTGGCACTCTCATATGTTTCATTGAAAAGATTAAATTCTAGTTCAGAAGCAAAAAGGCCTTTAAGCTTTAGCTTAGCCAGACGCTCAATTTGTTGCATAAGTATTACTCGAGGAGAGCAGAACAACGGCTCAGAAGTAACGAAATTCTTTAAATTTAGGTTAATATAAGCTTTGAATATAAAAGTTGGAAGCCAAATTTATTTGCATACATGAGGATTGGAAATTGCCAATACAGCGCCTTCTGACCACGGGAGTAAATGAAGGGAATTCAAATCTGCACAGAGATGGCAGTCACTATAACCTGTGTCTACACTTGAGATCTCATAACCTCCGCCAGCGATGCCTGAAAGCATGATAAAGATTATGGGTAAATTATTATTCAATTGACATATCTAATTTTAATCTGTTATTTGTAGAGCCGAATCTTAACTCTAATTATATTAATTTTGTTTACCTTCTATGGTTACCGCATATACAAACGTGCTAATACTAATCTTCTTTTGAGCCAATCCTAAAAAATGCCGGCCAGTTAACCTCTTGCCCATCAGTCTGCCTTGCATGTCGACGCATGCTAAGCGAAAGAATTAATCAAGTTAGTCTAATCTCGATAGCATTCTGTTTGGAAGTGACGTCTTATCGAGATTTGACACTAGTAACATTCGTATAATTAAATCGTGATAGATAAAAGTGTCATTTGAGAATATTGCGATACTCCGAACCTAAAAACGCATCCTGAACTAAAGTGTATTACACCCGAATCTCGATAGGACGCCTTTCTCCGATAAGGCGTATATGTTACTACATTTGTAATGTAACTACATTTGTATAATGAAATTGGGATAAAATAATCATATGAAGTATTCGAAAATTATTAGGATATACGATCCAGACCGGAATCCCAATTAGCCACTACTAATAAATCCTCAACAAAACATTAAAAACTCTAAAAACATACCCACAACTACCGTGTCAATCTTTCCATTTTTAATCAAATTATTTAGTTCATCATAAGTGATGGTCATTTAAAATTTTAGAATATGAATCTTTATTATACGCTAGACGCTTTTAAAAAATAATTAGATGATTTTAAAAATAAATGACCAGAAACGCAATATAATAAATAGAAAAATAATTTTACAAATTTAAGGAGGCAACACCTATATATTATTCGCTAGACAACATTGAGAATGAACCCTTATCAATCAAAATTTATAATAGACACGAATAACATTTGCGGCAAAGTCGGCGCCTCTTGTTTACTAATTGTTTACAAAATTATTAAAAATTGATAGTTCTTTTTTGAATTTAAATAATTTATGAAAAAATATTAAAGGGAAGGAAAATAACTTTAATATAAAATTTAAAAATTTATAGTTAAAAATGATAAGAATAATCTACATTTGACACATGTTTCGTGAATTTCTGACTAGTTATTATATTTTATCAATACATATGAACATCATGTCTGTTCTGAACATAATCAAGTATAACCCATAAATACAATAATTGAATTTTTAAACGCAGTAAATATAACTTTCTGATCCTCTGGAAGTGTATTTATCATTTCATCCGCTTTCTTACATTTAAGCGACAATTTTTCTTTTCGTCGGAATATTTGTTTAAAACATTCTTTCAATTCCTATTTATATTTTAGAAAAAATTTAGATTGGGAAATAGGCTAGCTTAATAAGTACTACCTTAGGGATCTTGCTAAATTCTGGAGGATCAGGAATCATATCAATCACTTTGTCAGGCAATCCATCAATTAATGCATTTATTTGTTCTTGCTTTTGTAATGGTAAAAGTGCAGAATCTGATTTTATCATTTTTATCTTGCTTAAAGTTTCGGCAGGCAATGCATTCCAGCCCTCCAATTGATTTGAGAGCTGCTTGATTTTAATGCTAATTTTATTTAAAGGGAATAAATTCTTACCTCATTTTCAGATGGCATTATATCCCTTGTCCTTGTTTTATCTCAGTTAATATATAATTTTGAAATGATATAAGAGTAAGAATATCGGCAATACTTTCGTTTAGGTTAGTAAATACCATAAAGGTCTTCATTTAATTAAACGAAAAGTTTTGCGTCACATACTAAGTACAAGATTAAAGCGGATTAAAGCTATAGGATAATGCCATTGTCTATCTACATCAGATATAAGTTTAAGGTCAAAAAAGTGAATATACTGATAAGAAAATGTTAATTATGGTTGGGGATTAGGCGGGTAGTTGATAAATAAGGAATAAATTTAAATAAAGATGGGAAAATTTTGACTGGCACATATTTGAATGAATATAAGGAAAGGCAAAATATACTTTAATGATGATGTCAGTTATAAATTACTCCAATTATTATTAGTTACATTTCATTAATTAATAAATTTTACTCCCAACGATAAGATCAATATTAACGTTTACTAAAAATAACATTACTGGTTGTTCGATAATTTTAATCATTTCAACGCAGGTATAAATCAACAAAACTTTCAGAAAAAATAAAAGTAAAAATAATTATAATTGGGTTTTATACTATGACTAGATTTAATGAAAGCGAAATTTTGCATCAAAAAGTCGCGCATCTATTGCGACCTGAAGAGCTTACATCCATTAATTTAATGCGCTGGTTAAAAAGCTATAATTGGGTGATTATTTTGTTAAAATGGATTTTTGAATTTTATAGGATGTTGATCTTTGTACTGAAGTTATAGAAGAATATGTAAAAAATCGTAAATGTCTGGGCCTTAATGGTATTTAGCCTTAAATATAAACAGAAATTATTTTTTAAAATAGATGATGTGCCCAAAAGGGCACTTTAAATCCCAATTTATTTTTATTAATTTATATTTTAATATTTTTTATCTCTCCCCGCTCCAAAACACATTTTCACAATTTACTTTTTCTTTTAAACATTGTTTTCCTACCGCCCATTTTTCGTCCCCTATTTAATGCTTTGGCCAACTCCCTTTAATCACTTGTTTGGTAATTCATTTTCTACTTGCTTTTCTCCGACTTGCTTGCTTTTTGATTGCCAGCGCTTTTTGAGCCCTGCCAATCAATTCCAACCAACCTTTTTAACTTGCTCGAATTTCAATATATTTTTAAGACCACAAGGGCCTGCTTTGTTGACCTGCAGCCCCACTTTGTGCTCGGCTTATATTCCCCCGAGGCACTTCAATTATAATATTATTTTAATTAAATAAATATTTTTTAATTGTGTTCTGTGTTTCGTTTGTGTTTTTCTTAGGGACTTGTTTTTCTGGAGATTGGATATCTCCGTCGACCATAAGAACTAAGGAGCAATTCGTTCTGATCGAATTCCTCCTGTCCCTCCTCAATTGAGTTATCGAGGTATTGTGCACCTATACTTTTCAGCACATTAAATTTGGAGCCCCGTACGGGTCTTGGCAGTCCAATCGCACTGCCCCCGTACTTTTATACAAACCAGACCAACTTTTTAGTTGCTCTGCTTTACCATTGCCCCAAGCCGGGCCTCAACACATTTCTGAGTGATCTGCCGCCCCGTGCAAAGCCGTCACTCTAATTGGCCAATAGCCTGCCAATTTACCTTATCCGGCCAATTTATATTTATTGTCCGGTGATCTTTTGCCCCAAGCAGGGCCATCACATTTATTTGGCAAATTACCCGCCAAGTACATTCCAGTCAGTGTTTCAGCCATTGTTTTGGCCGTCACTGTACTTTGGCCAACTTTTCGTTGCCCAATACATTTTTTCTGGTGTCTTTGCTCTTTTCAGGCAGAAACTAGTTTTTTGCCCCCAAAGCGGCAAAATCAACATTTGCAGTCAACCTTTCTATTGACTGCACATTTTTCTTTAACTTTGGCCAACTCTTTGTTGCCCATTAGTTTTTCTAGTGACTTTTCCCCTTTTCAGGCGATCACTAGTTTTTTTTTGCCCCCCGAAGTGGCCACCTGCAGTCAACACTTCCTTTGACTGCACATTTTACATTTTTGGCTCTAGCCAGCCACTACACAACTTACAAAAGCGATTGCTCATCCCTTTCGCGGGACATCGCTCCTTTTTCTTTCTTTTGTCACTGCTTGCACGGGCAGTCACATTCTTTCACATATTTACTAAAAATAAAATAAAAAGTGCAAACTTTCCACTTTTTATCAACTTAAAAATATTTTTATATTTTTCCAACCTAACCAGCTTTAAAGCCCAAACTTGGCCTTTAATTCTGCTTTAGCCTATCAAGTTCGAGAACTAATATGCCTTCATCCGGTCCAATCAGGAGTCAATTAGGGCCGGCACTTAAGGCCCTCAAGGATCATCTCGCCGCCGCCACCGAGCTACTGAGAGCTGGCGCCGAGCGGGACCTTTTACAACTTCGAGGTGAGCACCATCACCTCGGGCGTACCCTGAGCCGAGTCGACGACCTCAACGAAAAATGGTCGAACCTTATCGACCGGCTCGAGGGAGAATCCCTGGATTTCGAGGAGCGAATTTATCAGGATTTCCCTCCTCCCGCAGCAGGAGAGGTAGTACAAGTCAGACAGCCGCATTTTATGGAAATAGCGGAACAAGCTAGGGGAGTCCTCAACGAAATTGAGTATCTCCTCGCCGAACCTGATGAGGCGAGCAGTCAAGCAAGTCAAGGGACACGACAAACCTTAACCGAAACAGAATAACAAGAACAGCACCAGTCTGTTCTTGAACACCAGTCAGTTCATAGCGAGCAAATTAACCAACATTTTAATCAACAACCTTATCAGCAAGTCAACAATCAATTCAATGAACAACCTTATCAGCAAGTCAATCCACAATTTAATCAACAGCAATATCAACAAGTCAACCAGGAGTTCAATCAGCAACAAGTAAGTCGTTTCCAGCCGGATATTAGGTTGCCTGAACTTCGTTTGGATCCCTTTAATGGGGATCCCAAGAAGTGGCCAACCTTTTGGCAATTATTTTCTGCCAACATTGACCAGCGCCCTATGGATAATATCAGGAAGATGAGCTATTTGCTTACCTTCCTCCAGGGCCCTGCCAAGGAGTTAGTCGCGGGTTTCGTTCTTTCGAACGAGAACTATACGCGAGCTCTCGATTTGCTTAAATCCCGGTATGGAGACAGCAGAGCCATTACCGAGGCTTTAGAAGCCGAGCTAATGAATCTGCACCCAGCCAATGAGAGTACCTATTCTCTTCGTGGATTTGTCGACAACATAGAACGCATTTGTCGCCAGCTCGAGGCGTACGGGCACGTGGATTCGTCCCCGTTCGTCTCGACCGCAATTAAATCAAAATTACCCCAGCAAATCGTTGCGAAGTTAATTGAGAAAGAACGTGGTTCTGGAATACGGTGGAATTGTGCCCAGCTCCGAAAGGAGCTGCGCGAGATTGTTGAGATCAAAGAAGAAGTACAGCGATGCTCTACCGTAACCAGGGTCCGGCAGGAAATAACTAATCCTCCGGCACAGAGGAACAAAGTAGCCCAGAAAGGAAGACCGCCTGAATTAACGCGCTCTTTCGGGGCGCCGATACAGTCAAGACAAGTAAACCGCCGCCCGTTTAGAGGGCCGCGCCGTTGTTCTTTGTGCGATATTGTCGGCCATCTTCCGTCTCAATGCCCGAAATATCCCACACCGCAAGATCGCTTTCGCCGCCTAAGGGCGCAGAACCGATGTGTTCGTTGCCTAAATGAAGGTCACATCTCTCGGGATTGCCACTCTTTTAAAATATGTGGGCAATGCCAGGGCGGTCACCACATGTTAGTTTGTACGAAAGGCCGCGAGTCAAACCGGCCACCAGCAAATATACGTCAAGAGAATAAGCAGAAACCACAAAAGCAATTTACTCAAATGGCCGCGACCTCAGAGAAGTGTCCCGCCACAGGTTCAAATTTGACAGAACCTTCAGGCGATATCCAGCAAGTACAACCAGAGAAATCAATTACGGCAATGGCTTACTCCCATCTTCGCAAAAAGCCAACCGCATATCTTATGACAAGAAAGATTGCGATTGCCTCACCTAAAGAGCCAAACAAGGAAATCCCTGCATTTGTATTTTTCGATCCAGGGAGCCAATTAAGCTACATTGTAAAGTCATGGGTGAAACAACTACGTCCTCCCCAAATAGCCCGTGACGATGTTGAAGTTCACGGCTTTGGCGGGACGTTACGTGATCCAATAAGAATTCGTTCCCCGTCCTATGCTATTACAATCCAGCGAGAGGACGGAGAATGGGAGGAGGTAGAGCTTAATTGGACTAAAGAGATAAGCACTTCATTCGAAATGGCAAGCTGGGTAGCCGAAATGCCTACTCAAGTTGCAGATTTTCCTGAAGTCCAGAAAGCTATAGAACTTTCAACGGAAGTCCCGGGTATTATGCTCGGCACCCGTCATTTCTGGAAATATTTCATGGGAAGGACTGAAGTCGCACCCGGGCTCTTTGTAATTCAAACGGCATTTGGTCCGGTGGTTGGAGGAGAATCCGATATGAGCCCTCAGGGAGGGAAACTTTCGCATTCTCTCGCCACCGTAAGCAAGGACAGTGTGGACCAAATGCCTCAATCAAACACAATAGAGGAGTTTTGGAATCTCGAAAGTATAGGTATTCGAGAAAATCCAGCCTCCGACGATGATCAACTAGCAATAGTCCAATTGAAGAAATCAATTACTCAAGACAAAGAAGGAAGATATACCGTTAGCTGGCTATGGCGCGAACCGAAAGCCCCATTACCTAGCAACTATAGAATGGCCTACAGCCGCCTATGTTCAACCTACAACAACCTTAATCGATCAAAAGAATTATTAGAAAAATACAACAAAGTCTTCCTTGATTACCTCAAGCAAGGAATTATCGAACCAGCTCAAAAGGACCCGGAAGGCCAAGAACATTATCTTGCCCATCACGCGGTCATTACACACAAATTACGTCCAGTATTCGACGCCAGCGCCCATCCCCGAGGGCAGCCATCACTAAATGATTGCCTGCTCCGGGGACCGGTCCTGCTTCCAGAGCTTGTCGGACTATTAATCAGATTCCGCCAACCCAAATATGTCGCCATATCCGACATTGAATCAGCATTTTTGATGGTCGGACTTCACCCTGCCGATCGGGAGGTCGCCAAATTTTTGTGGGTGAAAGACCTTCAAAAGCCCCCCATCGGTGAAAATATTCAAGTTTATCGTTTTGCCCGGGTGGCCTTTGGCGTTATATGTTCCCCCTATCTTTTAGCGGGAGTCATTCGCCACCATCTTGACAAGCATGGCCCAGGAGTCGCCTCAGAGCTAGCCAACAGCCTCTACGTAGATAATTTACACCTAGGGGCTGAAACCTGGTCCGAACTCCTCGACAAGTGCCGTAGGGCAAAAGAGATATTTTCTGATGCAAGAATGAACTTGCGGGAATTTTCATCCAATTCATCTAAATTGATGAATGCCATTCCCGAGAAAGATCGTTTGGACTCAAAGGAGCCCAAGGTTCTCGGGATGAGGTGGAACATCAACACAGACAGTCTTAGTTTTCAATTACCCAACGAACCCATGAAAAAGAACGTCTCAAGGCGAGCCGTTCTCAGCTCACTAGCCGGCATTTATGACCCGCTAGGCCTTTTGTCCCCCTCAGTCCTCCCAGCCAAGCTTTTCTTTCAGAAGCTCTGGGACGAGGGGCACGATTGGGATAGTTCCCTATCTGACGAAGAGACATCCGTTTGGGAGAAATTTCTCAAGGGATGGCAACATACAAATATTTCTCTTCCCCGGAGGGCACTCTCAATTACACCTCAAGAAACTGAATTACACACATTTGTAGACGCCTCTTCCTGCGCCTATGCAGCCGCAGTTTACCTTAGAGGAGTTAACAATGAGTCGATATCCACCTCATTGATATTCGCCAAAAATCGCCTGAAGCCAAAGAAAGGCGGTAAAACATTAACAATACCAAGAATGGAATTAATTGCTATCCTAATCGGAGTCAGAGCTACGGCTTATGTAGAGAAAGAAATAAGCGTACCTTTGACTCAAATTCACCTCTGGAGTGATTCTCAAATAGCCCTTTCGTGGGTTAGATCACCCCAAAGCCAACCATCCTTTGTCCAAAGGAGGCTTGACGAAATAAAGAAACATACCAACATAACATTCCATTATATTCGCACCAATGAAAATCCAGCTGATTTAGCCACCAGAGGCCTTACACCCCAAGAGCTAAACCAGAACCGACTGTGGTGGTCCGGCCCAGACTGGTTAGAGAGAAGTACTTCCAGTTGGCCCGAGGACCCCACTTTCGAGACATTTAACCTCAAGGAAGTCATCGCAAATGAAACAGAAGAAAATGACAGTGACCAAATTTTATCTCTCCAAGCCCAGGTTACCTCGCGCGAAAGTCATCAGCGATTGACCCGCTCGAGTTCCTGGGTCAAATCAAGAAGAATTATGTTCTACATACTCAGGTTTATCAAGGTTGTACTCGGGATAAAAGGAGCCCCAACCATTGGCCTAAAATCGGTCTCGGAAAATGGGCCTCCAACAGCCTCGGACATCACCTTGGCTGAGAAATATTTAATTAGATGGGAACAAAATGAATGTTCCGAAGAACTTTTGAAATATAAACACATCATAGATAAGGATAAAATCATTCGCCTTCAAACCCGGATGATTAATAGCTTAAGCCCTGAGGGCATGATCCACCCAATTCTCCTCCCGAAAAATTCTGATGTGGGAAAACTTGTGATAACTCATATTCACAAGGAATTATGCCACGCGGGAGTAGATTGGACACTCACAGAAAATCTTAATCATTATTGGCAACCTAAAGCCCGTCAGACAGTGCGTCGGGTCATTTCTGATTGTATGGCCTGTAGGAAAATGAATTCCTATAAATACGCTTTACCTGAAATGCCTCCGCTCCCTTCTGACCGGGTTCAACAAAGGCGTCCATTCCAGTCAATTGGAATTGATTACGCCGGGCCTACACTTACTAAAGTCAACGGAGCGCTCGTCAAGTGTTGGCTCGTACTTATCACCTGCCTCACAACAAGAGCGGTCTATATCGAACCAACACTTGATCTGACCGCAGCTTCATTCATAAATGTCTTCCGTCGCTTTATTAGTCGGAGAGGCAGACCGGAAAGAGTTCTCACCGACAACGGAAGAAATTTCGTTCTCGCTGAGAAAGCAATCAGCGCTGCTTTAGCACCGCTTTTGGCTGACAGTAAAATCGAATGGAAATTTATTCCGGCCCTCTCACCATGGGCCGGAGGCGTTTATGAAAGGTTGATCGGCCTGGCTAAAACATGCTTCAGGCGTACATTAGGGAAGCAGATCCTACCTTATGACCAGCTTGCCACCTTCGTCGCCGAAGTGGAAGCTGCTCTTAATTCTAGACCACTTACCCACGTGTCAGATGGGGAAGGTGCTCCATTACCACTAAGACCCATAGATTTTATTCAACCGGGCTCAATTCTGAATTTTGACCCCGTCAATAAATTAAAACGTCATGAACATTTACAACCTCACGAACAGTTGTTATTACACTGGAAAGGGACTCTAGAGAACCTAGACTCCCTCTGGGCACGTTGGAAAAAAGAATATTTAGTGCTCCTCCGTGACAATTCTAAATGGATTCACGCCGGACCACGTCTTCAGACTAAATCATCGCCTGAAGTCGGGGACGTGGTTTTGGTCGAAGATTCTATGCAACCGAGAAATACTTGGATTTTGGCTCGGATCGAGCAATTAAACGGCCAACCAGGACCCATCCGAAGTGTAAAACTTCGCATGCCAAATGGTCGAATTACTACCAGGCCGGTGTATCGTATATACCCACTCGAGGCCGGACCCGAATCCAAGGACAAAGAAAACATACAACCAGAGGTCCCTGCTGGTCCTGAGAAGGAACCACCAGATCCTGGTATCACAATGCCTAAAAAGATATCTCCATTTGAGGAAGAGGCGGAAGAAGATCCCCCTCCTCCTCCTGCAATATCAATTCATGGGGGACAAGAAAGGAATATTAATATTCCACCAACCACCCCAAAACATCGAATGATTACCCGCAGCAAAGCTACAATAATGGCTGCTGCCTTACTTGTTTTTTGCTTCTCCTCATTACTATTTTCAACAATTTCAGCCAGCTCGATTATTGAATGCACTGGCTGTCCTGTTTGTCTGGGATGCCTAGTCCATTGTAACAATCGTGGTGTACGGATTTTTGCACCAGAAAAGATAAGTAAAATCCAAATCTGTTGTGCAGAACATTGTCACTTATTTCCTGGACAGCCAGAATTTAATCATATTCTGCCTAAGGAAATGTTAGTGAATAATTACGAGTGCAAGGCAAACTTTTGGGATACAAATCGAGAAAATCCTTACGAAGTCTCTGCCCAATGTTCTGCCTTCCACCCCTGTCAATTAATAGATTGCAATTTCTGCCTAGAACTTCTGCTAAACTCAAGATGTAAACCAAAAATGGCAGCTATTGTTGCCTGCAGTGTTCTCTTTCCCATTCTCCTTTTACTCAGCTGCCTCTTCGGAGCCATTCAAAAATTCATTAAGCCCTTCGGTTTCCTTTTTAAATTATTCAAAAAAGCATTCCGGAGGCAAAGAGAACGTGCAAAAACAATAAAAAGAAAATTATTAGTTAAAGAACCAATAAGGAAATTGACTAGAAACATGAAAGAAGTGAAAAAGAAAGGTAAGGAATTGAGACAAGCTAGCCTAAAGCGTCTCGCACGTTACGGTATCTTCTCTCTTTTCCTAGCTTTTACCATTTCACTCGCCAACTCGGATACTGTAGCTGTAATATCACAATCCGAGAGTTGCCGAGTCAATAATGGCACTAGATTTTGTTCAGTCACCAGCTCAACAACATTGAGTTTGTTGCCTGCTGGCCAGCCAAATACTCTCCTAATAAAAAATAAAGTTGGAGAAGTGCTAGGAGCTTTGACCTTAACCCTAAAAGCACTAACTCTCGTCTGCAATCCAAAGACGATAGCCTATTTAAGAAGTTACCAGATCAATACCCGTTCAGTCTGGCGATGCCCGACTAGCGGCTCTTGCTCAGGAAGCTTTTGTTCACAAGTCGGGCCAAACACTCATATCCCCGAACTTGTTGAATTAATGGACAAAGTCGGTACTAGTGGATGTCTCGAGCCGTCCGCTATGTGGAGCAAGGGATGCGGATTGCCTACAGCTAGCTGTCATTTTTATCGCTGGTACGCAGTCCCCATGTCCCTTGATGTTTACGAATTATTTGAGTGTCCAACATGGGATTATCACATAAAAGCAGATCTCGCGATTACAGTCAATGATAATGTCCTAGAGGAATCTTTGACTTTAATACCGGGACTGACTCACCACGGAACAAACATATCATTAACGCCGATAGCAGTTTCGAACCCTCCGGCACCAATTTTAGGTACCTCTTTCCTAACGCACGGTTTTTCTGTTGCCTTAGGCAAGGATGTACCTCGAGACTTAAAATGTCCCGACCTACCGAGTGCCCGAGGTTTCGGTTGTAGCATTTCTGAAGAAGCGTGCCGAGACTGTCGCCACGTAAATGATACAGTAATCTGTCAGTGCCGAGAGTTTGATGCGGAGGCGATTCTTGCCGACCCTGAGGCACGTCTCCCCCTCAACATCGGCAGGCACACCTTTCTGACAGAGGGGGAACAAGTTTACGTTGAACAAACTTATACCCCTATCCAAATTCACTTACAAATGAAAAATTTTCAATTAATATCAGAAATTACCGAGTCAACGTGTAAAATCACCACCCAGGATGTCCGTGGGTGTTATAAGTGCCTTAAAGGCGTCCAAGTGAATTTTACTTGCACGACTGATTTTGGCACGGCACTCGCTTACATCCGGTGTGCCGACGGCATTAACTTCGTTACTCGTTGCTCTAAAAACGGAACGGAGGGAATTGCCGCTTTTACCTACACCAGATCGAGAATCGATACTATTTGTACGACCAAATGTCCGGGAGGGGATTCGGAATTTAAACTTAAAGGAGAGTTGATGTTTATCCCTCTCCCGTGGAAAGAAAGAGAAATAGTACAATCCATGTCCGGGCAAAAGACGTCGGTCTGGAGTTTATCAAATTTCAGCCCGTACTCGCTTTTCCCCGCACTACCAATTGGATTTATCATATCCCTTCTCTTTGTTTTAATTTCACTTTTAATTTTGTTTTATTTCTTCCTCCGGCTCAAACTAAAGTTTTTTAGAAAATTTGCGACTCTATTAGTCCCATTGTTTTTTCTCAAAACTTTGGCCGGCGGGGAAGGGGTCGCCAACCCAGTGAAGAAGAGAGTTGCCGACCCAGCGATTGTAAATTGGCCAATAGAAGGGAATGGTAAACACTTACAGTTTAAAATAGCAGATGTGCCCATTCTATTAAAAGCACAAAAAATTCAAAAAACAATCTTTGTTACACAATCACCCATACCCCATCACACTGCGAAAGTTTTTCTTTCAATAAGCACACTTATTTTATGGCCAAGTAAACAACTTGTGCCTCTCCTTTTGTTTAAACCATCTAATAAACAAAAGCAGATAAAAATAGTTGATGGCTTATACTATTCACATTTCTGCCTCTCCATTCAAAAAACGCAGATGCCCAACTTTTCTAGTCAAAGCAAAAGTTGGCCATCGAAAATAAAGTGTTTTGTACCGCCCCATTGGAAGAGTCAGAAAGTTACCCTTATAAAAGCCCAATTTACTTGGCAAAAATCATTTTTCATCAATCTTCAATTTTTTATAAAAAATTATTTTACCCCCTTAATTTTCCTAGCTATGCCCGACACCGCGCAAGCTAAACCTGATCCCCCTCCTCTAGAGCCGGGTCAGAGTTATTCCGAATATATAAGGTCTTGTGAAGCCATCGGCTATACGCCTAACTGGCCACGTAGAGGGGACACGATGGCTGAATACATTCCCAAATCCGTCGGGCGCTTTTGGCCCCCGACCTGGACCAACGACACTCCGCGCAGAAAGGCGCAAGGGTTGTTGCTCCTGTTGTGGGAGAATTTAACTTACAAGGGAAAAAGGTTGCCCCAAGCAGATCCGATCCTCAGTCCCCCCGCCTGGATCACCGATGTCCAGCCGGGGCAGACTGTTGAGGATTTTTTCCGGGATAAGGGCCAGCCACTCGAATACCCCGAACTACCGTGTCTGATCCTGAAGGGAGGAGTTCGAGGCTCCTCCAAACAGAGTAGGCAGAGGGCGCGTGTCATTGGCCACCCCTGCTGGAAGGCGGGCCAGTTACACGAGGAGTACCTACCACTGGAGCTGTTGATATACACCCCGGTTGAATACCCTGAACCGAGGATTGGACATTCCGCCACTGGGCGCAATCTTCTATCCTCTTCTAGAGTTGGGAGCTCGTCAACCACACAACCACCACCGACTCCCAATCCTCGAGAACCCGAGGTTATAAGAGAGGAGGGGAATGAGGAAGCTCTGAAGATTATAATCCCAAGTGCGTGGCGTCCTATTAAATCCATCTCAATTATTTTTGCTATAATTGCTATGGCTTTTGCGGTAGGCGCGGACCCTGTCCCCGCTCACGAATTTAATGGCTTTTTACCTTGTCCTTTCTTTCGCGCTCCGTGTTGTTTCTTGCCCTTTGTTGACAACAATTATTTGAAACTTTATAGAATGCCTAAACGTTCAAGCTCCGCTACCGTCCAGGAACAACGAAATATTAAAAAAGCTCGTGAGAACGCCTTCATTGCAACATTCGGGAAACCACAAAGTATTGAGGACCAAGAAGAAATGGACCGTGTGGTCAATTCTTTGGAAGAAATTCCACGTCCCGACAACAATACAAAATTCATCGAAAGTAATAAGGACTCGCAGAGTCCAAAAACTTCGAAAATTATTAATCCGGAAGAGGATTTCTCTAGCTCCATTTTACCGTTGACAACACAAATAGAAAATGAAAATAAACAACAACAACAACAACCACCTTCAATTCCTTTAACGACTGCCACTCAGCCACCATTGCAATATAAATTGGCAACAGCACTTGCTCCCACTCAATCGTCACAAATGGGAGGGCAAGTTATGGCTGGAAGCGGAGGAGGTAAAAGTGAAAACCCGGTAAATCCCCCAAAATCCATTTATACAGATTGCAGCTTAGAGGAGCGCATCTCAAATGCCCTCCTTACCTGCATTAGCAAACTGACTGAGAAAAGCACTTCCAATTCGAAAATGCCGTCCGTCAAACAACCGGCCGCTTTTCCATTACGTGAAGTGAAGGACGCGATTCCTCCACCTATTCCATTGTCTCGGGCTGAAGGAACAGACCATGAGGAAGTAGGCCCTCGAGGTGATCCTCGTCGCCCTACTCCTTATGCTCGGGGAGTCGCTGCGGACCATGGGGGCCGGTCTTATCGCCCGGCCCTCGGTCGTTCACCTCTGGTTGACCAACACCTTAGAACTCTGCGTATTCAGGCAGAACAACTCAATCGATCAGTTGGCCGAGCCCTGGCAGATTTGGAACAAGAAAAATTAGAAGAACCGATCCATGATTTTCTGGCAATTGAGGGAGGAATTTCACGTGTTTTGAAATCTATTCGCACTACCATTTCTCGCCTTCCCCCTCGTTAATGTACTTCCCTTGGGGCGGGGGAGTGTGCCCAAAAGGGCACTTTAAATCCCAATTTATTTTTATTAATTTATATTTTAATATTTTTTTCTCTCCCCGCTCCAAAACACATTTTCACAATTTACTTTTTCTTTTAAACATTGTTTTCCTACCGCCCATTTTTCGTCCCCTATTTAATGCTTTGGCCAACTCCCTTTAATCACTTGTTTGGTAATTCATTTTCTACTTGCTTTTCTCCGACTTGCTTGCTTTTTGATTGCCAGCGCTTTTTGAGCCCTGCCAATCAATTCCAACCAACCTTTTTAACTTGCTCGAATTTCAATATATTTTTAAGACCACAAGGGCCTGCTTTGTTGACCTGCAGCCCCACTTTGTGCTCGGCTTATATTCCCCCGAGGCACTTCAATTATAATATTATTTTAATTAAATAAATATTTTTTAATTGTGTTCTGTGTTTCGTTTGTGTTTTTCTTAGGGACTTGTTTTTCTGGAGATTGGATATCTCCGTCGACCATAAGAACTAAGGAGCAATTCGTTCTGATCGAATTCCTCCTGTCCCTCCTCAATTGAGTTATCGAGGTATTGTGCACCTATACTTTTCAGCACAGATGATGATTTCTACAAAGATTTTTATGATCACCAAGAAATCAAGCATTATTGTAATGTATTCCAGCAATCGAGGTAATTTTTTATTACTAGTTTTTGTTTTGATTAATAACTGAACTTGATTATCTGCCTCCGTCATGTAATACCTTAGGATATAGGTCCCCAAATATAGCTCCCAAGATAGCTCCCTAGATAAATACATCTCTATTGGATATTGGGTATTATTCATAATCCTTATTGATAAAATTAGATTGCAATATGATTGCATTAACTCATTGGACAACGGGATTGTTTTTGTAGAGGGCTGCCCTAAATCAGCATCAACAACAGCACAACTAATACGAACAGGACAGTTTCTCTTCGCATTTTTTGCTTGGTCAGAGTATTTGCTTCGATTAATACTGAAACGCGAGCGTGAGACTGGTCAGCAATCATATGCTGTTTGTATTTTTGATATGACTGGAGCAGGGATCTGGCAATATGCAAATCCTATGGGGCCAATAAACAGACTTTTTGAGGCAGGATTATTATGATCAAACCAAAACCGTTAATGATTTTATTTTTTAAAGTCTAGAGTAAAACTTGCCGTATCCTACTACGAGGAACTATTGTCAACTGTTGTCATAATTAATCCACCTCGTATGCTAGGGCTTTTATTTAGCGTATGTTGGGAGTTTTATTATATTTGAATTCTAAATCTTGACAGATAATCTCCTTTTTGCTCCCCAAAAGGATAATCGGAAGATTTCATTTTGTTAGAAATGCAGAAGAAGCATCAAAATATATTTCAATTGATGCTATACCTGAAGGACTTGGTGGCAAAATGGTAAGAGTGCGAAACTAATTCGATTGAAATTTTAATATAAAAATTAAGCATATCGATGGATCATTTATGCCAAATGGATGTATTAAATCTAAACGACTTAATACGAATGAATTTTTGGTTGTAATAACCTTAAATTTTATTCCTAATTTATCATTTATAAACAGAAGAATGGTCAGGTTTGGGAGAAGCATAATATCAACAACATTCCATATGAACATGTGTTTGTACACTCTAGGCAATCATTTATTCATGAGTTAGATACAAACGGAAAAGGCGTTCTACTTTACGAATTCCATGCAACTAGAGCTTTTAAAGTTAAACTTACAAATGGTAGAATTTATATAAATGTACCAAGTTCAGTAAATCAACTTTTAAAATTTAGAGAGAGGTGATTATTTACTACCATATCTACATATGAACACCACGCTGTTATCGGAAGAAGGCGAAATACCTATTCAACTATCTGATGGAAGAATTAATTTTGAGATACGAAATGAAAGTAATTTATTTGGAATGAAGCTAAAATTTGCTTTTAAGTTTGTATATTGAAAGTTTTATTTATGATAAATTTTGTCAGTCTAACCAGCTCCTATGGCATTTCCCTTGCGATCTAAAGTTAATATGTACATTAATGCAGGGATTTGATAGGATTAAACCGACTTTACTAATTATTTTTTGACAAAATTAGGAGTTGCAGTTTTGGAATTATTGATAAAATATCACCTCTTAAAACCTCAATTGAAAAAACAAAACTTGAATTTTACTGTAAAAAGAGCAAAATAAGTGCATATGCATCAGGAATTTAAGGCGTCCTCGGTGAGTTTATTATGTTTTATATAGGCAAAAGCTGAGCAGCTTAATGTAAAATAGAGAGAAAAATGTTGAGGAAATATGTATAATAAAAAATAGGCGGCAGTTCGGAAAAGATGAAAAGCAGCATTGGCTAATCAAAGTGCCACATCACGCTTTTCGCGCAGCGCTATTCTCACTACCCCTTTTTGCCTTTATTTTTTGCCGCTTGATTGATTATTGCCAATATTACTCTAATAGCTTTATTATTTTTTATTTAATTATGGAGTTTGTTTGTTAATAATTTTCCTATTTAGACTAACCTTCTGATAAAATCTTTATGAAATTAACTTTTATAATATTGTTTAAAATATTTGTGTTAATTTATGCTGATTCCTTAAAACAATTGTTTGACCAGCCTAGAGAAGTAACAATTATTTCATCTAAAAATGGTGAAATACGCGTAATTTCAAATAAACAAAATTTTTTTGTTATGGGAGGCATAATAGGGCAAATTGATGATCTTCTTCTGGATATCAAGCGTAAGACTGGTTTCTGGTTTATTTTCAAAAACTATGTGAGAGAATTCTTTGGGGGAACTAATTTGAAGAAAATTTTGGATGCAATGATGATGGATTTGCTTAAATTGAAGGAGAACTTGAGGAAAAGTCCGCCACACTATAGAAATATCCGTATTGAGCTCGGTCAACTTGATCAGTTCGGATTGAACAGACTGGGTAAAAATGGTGAGGGAATCAAATCACGAACATTGGATAATTTTAGAGCAATTATTAATCCGCTAGTAAGTAAAATAAAAATGCAACTCATAATTGGTCAGTCAATCACTATAGAAGAATTTGGAAAAATAAATGAAAAACTTGTAAAAGCAATTTCGGATCTTAAAGATAAATCTAAGAAAATAATAAACGAAGGAAACATTAAAGGGATATTGGGGTTAATTGGCAGAAACATCGCTGAAGCTCGGTTAAATTTGTTAACAAGATATAAAGAGATTAAATCTAAACGAATGGAAGCCTTGCCATTGCGTTTCAGGGTATAGTTTTAAAATACGGACAAATTTAATAATTCTTGGTTTAAGCGAGGCTATTTGGACCAGATACTAAAAAGCAACAATATCGATGAAGTTCAATTGATAAAACTAAGTAATGATGAAATGAACATATGGCGTGCGAGAGCTAAAGAGGATAAAGGAAGATATGCTGATCGAATAAAAATTTTATTGAAATTTTTCAAGCAAATAAATGATGCAATTTCGCTAATTGAAGCGGGAATCGAGACCGCAATGAAATCACCAGTTAATAGTCTTTTAATATAAATTATTTCGCCAAAATTTTAGGGATCATCAAACATTGGATTAAGATATGCGCTTAAAGAATATGTTAGATTTTAATGAAATAAATTTAAATTATTTAAAAAACTATTTTTAGGGTTTGGGGTTCCCTATTCTATCGTTCCCTATTCTATCTTTCAAACCGAACCGAGCCGCCAACCCTAATTATTAGCTAATTATAAATTCAAATCTAAACTTCAGAATCTAACAAATAGTGTAAAACAATTTGAACAAAACTATTTATACATGAAATTTGCACAAGTTCTTTTGAAGTTTCATGATATCCTTAATAAACTAGTATCAGCAAAAATACTCGATGATGATAACTTCCCAGATGCAGGCGAGATGTTGTATGCTTGGATATTAAGAAGTGACGTAATCGTTCCTTATATTGAACGCATAAACGGGAATTCAGGATTGAAAACTTTTGAAGATAATCAAGAACAAGATTTAATTCAACGTTTGCTATCACAAACACTTCATGTATTTTGGGAATTAAACAAACGGTATAAAATTCAGGAAAAGGTAAACAATATGTTAGGCACGTTTACACACGATGTCGTATTGCTAAAGACAATGGAACTTCCACATGTAAGCTAAATTTTTCTTTTAGGCTTGAATGTTATAAATTGAGTTGTATAAGTTTCGCTCCTGGGTCTGGTCTTTATAAGGAATATTTATTAGAGTAGGGTCTTATTGGTTTTTATTGGAGTTTTATTCTGTTAAACCCCCTAAAATTTTCATGGAAACCATAACTAGTATTGATAAAAATTCAAAAAATTCCCATTAAATTTCACATAGAATTTAGCAAAATTCTTTCAGGTCGACCAGATGCCTATTGGAAATGGTGCTATTTTCTACCAAATGTATATTATGAAAACAACAGATGATTGAATTGTTTAAAGGACTGTGGAAGAGAAACGGACATTTTATTAGAATTGAATAGATTTATTTGGATCTTTCACCTATATACCTGATTAAATTTCAAAATACAACCATTCTACACCCATTATTTCATTTTCTCGGGGATGAAATATTCTCACTCTGATACCTTATATGACAGAAATTTATAAATACCGTAAAAGCTCAATTGAAGCACTTTGCTTCTATTTTTTGATTCAATTGTAGGGTGTACCTCTATTGGGACTGGAGACTGTGCTTCTATTGGAGCATTTACGGTACCGATATTAGTATATCTTATAGTAAATTAAATAAATGTTCAATTTTTAAATTATAAATTTTTTGTAAAATTTTAAATGCGTTTTAACAAATAAAATCTTTGTATAATTTTAGAAATGAAAGCATTTTTATAATAAATCCTGAGACTCTACGAGTGTTTACGAGTTTACTGTACGAGTAAACTTTACTGTACGAGTTTCATTTAGATTTAGTAAAAGCATTTAAATCAGTATATAGTAAATACGCCTTTATTTAAACCTTAACTTAAAGTTAATGCACATGAAATCATAAATTCATTTTTATGTTTTGTGTGAATATCTATTTTGAACTTGATAAGATAGATTTTAAAAAGTTTAATACCTATGTAAATAAAAAAATCAACCTTTAAATGCAAATGTTTTCCTGAAAATATATGATTTATGTTTTGAAAATTCTGATTCGATATTGTTGGGAAAGATTCATATTCCCAGGATTGGGCGAGAAACAAATAAAAATTAGTGAATATTTTTTCAATGGATATATGGATAAAGAGAATAAATGGTTTACATAACAAGATTTACTTAAACAAAATTTAAAATTTTATCCTCTTCTTTATGTATTCAATTTTTTCAAAAGGCTTTTGTTCAACCTCTTTAATTGGATTAAGTTTCCGCAAACTTTGATCATCAATCTCATCCGAACGGAAAGACTGATCACAAGTAGGAAGCTGCATTTGTAAATTTTCTTTATTTTCAAGGCCGAAGAGATCATCAAGATTTCTATGAACATCATTTTCTGGATCATTAACCTTAACAATAGAAAATGCTTGTTCTAATAAAGATATATTTTCCTTAGTATCTTCCTTTATAAACTGATCAATAGAAAATTGTGTATCATCCATTGACTCTATTCGGCATTTGCCTGTTAAAAAGTCTAAAATTCCATTTGCAGAAAGTCGATGCTTCGGTTCGAGTTGCAATAAATTCTGGAAAATTTAAATTAAACAATACTTAGGTATTTATCTTTACTAACCGAAACAAGCTGAAAAATTTTCGGGTAATCTGATTTAATTTCTATTATGTCCATAATCTCGTCTTTCAGACCCTCAATAGTCGGGTGTTCAAGATTAATTTCTTGATGACTAGTAGATGCAATATACTTCTTGTCCAAGAGTATATTTTTCCATTTATAGATTTTATTTATATTAAGCAGCTTATCATTTATCTTAAATAAAATTATAATTACGATAAATTAATATTAAGTAAATGAACCGTTTTTTTAAGATGTTTTTTGTCCTCAACGAATGAATAATATTTTATATAAAGCAAAAGTTCATAGCATATCATGCCAAACATCCAAACGTCAGATTTCGTTGTTGCTGATGCCTACATGATTTTAAATAAATGATCGTAAAAATGATTTCTAAGAATACGTTTCGAGTTTTTGAATTAGCTTGACTTGGCTGCAATTTGGCTTGTTCAATCAAGAAGTCCGTATCAAGCTCCGGCGGCTTATACTGACGAGTACATATCATCTTTTCAACAATATTCGTTTTATTGACTGGTTGATTTTTTTCAAGATTAGTTTTACCCCCAAAATTAGCAGGAAGTGAAAATGAGCGTGCGAATTTTGTTAAATTGTTTATTTTTGATTTAGCGCTACTTTTATTGTTCCACGCTGTTGTATTTAGAATCATGCTTCCGCCAAAGTCGATAGCTTTCAAATGTTTTTCTTCTTGAACATTGCTAGTTTCACCAGAAACATCAACAGCCTTCAAACGTTGCTCTTTTTGATTTTTGTTTGTATCAACAGGAACAACAGGAACATATACCAAATTTTGTGGTTTGAAGTCCATATGAATAGTATCAGCTGAAATTACGAACAATAATTAAAGCATCGGGAACTAAAAAGGAAATCAGAAATCCAATGTTGAAACTATCATAGACCCACATAAAATGTAATAACCTTCATGGATTTGAATTAGAACTTTTGCTGGCTCACTCAAAACACTCATAAGCATTTTCTCATCTTTGACATAATTTTCTGCTGTTGATAATATTTTTTCCAGAAATGTTCCATTTCCTAGTTCCAGGATAATAATATAATCAAACATTTGTTCTTTATCTTTATCACCATGTATTTTTATAATGGACCCTCTAAAATTAAAAATTAACTTGTTTAACATATTTAATTATCTACCCATCATACATATTGATGATATGATCAAGCGGCTTATTTTCGTTCGCAAACCTTTCTTGAAACATTTTAAGTACACTAATTTCATTCATTGAGTCTTCAACAATAGCCTTTAGCGATTCTGATTTATTCTCTTTTGCTACCTTAATATTTTCTTCAAGCATTACTTTAATCCTTTTATCGTTTGACGACCACTCATTTTGATCTTTGTTGTTCAATCTGAAATTAATTTTTAGTGCAACTCCTAAGAGTTTCTAATTATAAATGATAAAAGGCTAGAATAAAGTAGACTAACTCTTTAAGCTTTTTCTCGTATCCACTCAGTAAAGCGTTGTTCTGAGTTTGTTGTGTTCCAGTACCAATCAACTTAACCGCTACACATTTTTCACTCTTAGATTTAGTGTCATAATAGCATCCGTGATAAACCTGAATATTAATTATCTTTGTAATTAATTAAAAATATTACCTGAGCTTGTACACCTGCACTAATAAGCTCTTGAAGCGATACTTTTACTTTTTTTATTCGATTTCCTAAGGCAGAATAAAAACTGATTTTGGTCATTTCCCTCATATTATAATTCTTACAGCTGCATTTCGTACTTTTGGGAGAGAATGGTAGTATATCCTCAAACTTGCATAAAGTTTTAAACAATGAAGGAGATGAAGATGATGGTGATGGAGTGGTTGATGTACGTCCAAAAGTTGATGAACGTCCAAAGGTAATTATGCGACTGTAATTAAGTTTTTCTTAATATTAGATAGAGATGTAACAAGGGTGTGCAAATTACGCGTCTCGCCCCTAATGACAATACCGACCTATTAACCCGCAGTCATGATCAGAGACAAGCACATTACTTTTAGCTAAAAAAATGCAAAAAATACATGTATCTTAGGACAAAAATTGAGTAAATATAGCTCCACGCCTTCCAAAATTTTCGTCTGAGGAGGAAGAACCTTGCCAAAATTCTGCTCACAATATTCCCAAAGATCCTCTATACCCTCCGAATCTATACAATCACTCAAATCTCCATATCCCTTTTAATCCACCCAAATCCCACTTCTAGTTTACGGAAATGTTTTGGGAGCGAGGTACGGGCCTTTGAATATACTAAAATATAAGATATAAAACAAAGGATAACGTCTGATATCCTCTAAAATCACTTGATATCCTAATGGGGAGAATAAGTCAAATTTAGAAAACATAAAAATCGGCAAAATAAAATATAAGTAAACACCTAATACGATTTGGTAAAGAAAGGCCGAGCGGTCTTCTTTTTGAAGCGCGATCCTCTTTTTTACTATCCACTTTATCCTGATTCTTTTCACCGCTTGCGCTATTATTTTTCATTGTTTCCACATCTGTTGGAAGATAAATTAAAAGAAATAATAAAACAGATGTAAACATAATAATAGTCAAGCATTTAAACATCTGAAATAAAAATTTTAAATTAAAAAATAAAATAATTCAAGCAGCTTAATGAATAATAATAGGCAATAGTCAAGGAAATTTACTCTCTTATTAAAATCATTGCTTTAAATTCTACATGCGTTAAACATTAACAATCATCAGATGAAATGCTCTGATCACGTGAATGCTTTTCACGTGAAATATTCATTGAAAAATCTGTCAATAAATCAATTTACAAACGTGTGATTCAACAATTGATAAAATTTAAAAGTGCAATCATGAGGCAATATATTCAACTTCACATGACAACTTTATAAATTAATTCCGTAAAAGATGAATGGGTTGATGATAATGTTCAAACGGATCTTGTTAAGGTGACAAACTGTTTTAGGTTAATTATTAGTAGTTTAATGATAATAATCAGTAAATTAAAATTTACTACAAAAACGGCAAAATAACTTTATACAAAATTTATAAAATAAACGTCAAAATTTAAAAAAAAATCCAAAAATTTGCATAAAAAATATACAATATGAACATTGAATCAAAGGTGTGAGGAGAAAACGTGAGTTAGCTTAAACCAGGCTTCCGTATCCTATCTTAGAACAAAAAACCGTTTTTGTTCGGATAACCAAGTTTGACAAAGGTAACATAAAATCGTTGAAAAAATCAAGACAATTTTGGAATGCAACTAGGGTTGTTCCCCGACGGGACGGGGAATTTTCAAAAAATCACTCAAATTCCCCGACTCCGGGGACGGGGAACAACCTAACAGCAAACATTTAGAAATGTCGGTCACACTCTTCCAGATTTTCAATTTCATGCTCTTCAAGATTTAACAATTTTTGTTGACCTGTACTAAGCAAACTCTTATATTCTTCGGTTAGATTTTCATATTCTAATAAACTCTTAAGCTTTATTATCTCAGGTTCTTTTGCCATATATTCAACTTCTAAATTTTTACAAATGTTTAATTCTTGTTTATAATAAGACATTTTGGGGTTAAAAAATCTCTTATTCGTTTAGCTGACAAGCGACTAAGGCAAGCTCTCCGGGGCCGCAGAGCGGACAGTTTGGGCTAGTGGCCCTAACGGTAAGGTTCCAACATCGCCAAAGTCATGAATTTCGGGTAAAAGTGCTTGACTAGCTCGCTTTTCTAGCCCGCTTCTCGGGCTAGTTATCTGGTTTTCATATTCTAAAACAATTTAAAAAGCAAAATCTCACTTTTAGTCTTAAGTCCAAATTCCAAAAAATTCTCAAATGTTTTATTTTTGTTTATAATACGACATTTTGAAGTTAAAAAATCTATTATTCCCTTAGCAGACAATCGGTTAGCTTCTTCGCCATCCAACAAATGCTAAAATAATTAAGTAAGATATTAATTATAGAATATTTAAATACCGTAGCCAGTAAAAACAATGATGGATAATTATTCATAATTTTTATAAGCAATGTTATAATATTTCTAAATTTATTTACATCACTAATAATCCAATCTTTTGCTTTCGATAAATAAGTAAAGAACCTGTTGATTTCTATAAGATCCGAAACCTAATGTATGAAAAATTAATAAGCATTTTAATAAAGAATTATTAAATTTAGTTACTGTATTTTCTCGATAAATTGGTTAATAATTGTTTCAGAAGATCACTTGAACAATAAGGTTTTCGGATAGTTGGAAATCTTGGATATCAGGAAAGAGTCTAGCAAAAGTTTAGTCCTAGGGCAGGCCACCTGCGACCTCCTGACAGTTATAGCTAGGCGCATTATCTCACCACATATAGGAGCTCTACCATGACCTATCGGGGCATCGACTAATGCTGTCTCTTTCATCCTTTTAGATCGTATAACCCCCGCCTAAGCGTTGTAAATGCTCTAGGTTAATCATGATTACAATCTGATACCTTATTAGTATTACTCGAGGAGAGCGATTATTCGAGGGAGGGCAATTATCGAGTAAATACTGTGTTTAACTTCCTAATTTAATAAGTTTTACGTCATAAAGCCATCTGTCAATATCTATAGTTGAATATCGCCTTTCATTCAACAAAATCATTTGAAAAATAAGAATTCCAAATTCCCATGTGTCAGTTTTTGTTGAAGCATAATCCTAAAAATGAGTGAAGCTATTTATGGACAAACTGAATAGAAAAAAGTTTTACAATTCATTAAAATAAATAATAATACCTTAGAATTGTAATGTTTGTCAAGATTAGATTTCAAAAATGAATGTAGCTCGGGCGGCAAAAAATATCGTGTGGTTGTTCTTCTTCCGACAAGAATTACAGGAACCTCTTTTTCAACATCAATATCAGCAAATAAAAGACTTCCTCCAAAATCTATAGCTTTTAGTTCGTTTTTAGAATCAAATACAAGATTTTGTGGTTTAAAATCCATATGGATGGCAACTAAAAAATTATTTAAAATATTTAAATAAACATGTATTAATAAATAACCATTATGGATTCGAAATTGAACTGTTGCTGGTTTCACTAATTCCTCCTTTAATTCCGATTCTGAAAGTCCATTTCTCTCATATATTTTATCTCCGATATATTTTAAAAAGTTTTTTGTTCCTAATTCGGTTATAATTACGTATTTAAAATCATGTTTAGTTTCGGCATATTCAGAATACTGGACATTGCTAATTTCACCACTGTAAAAAGATAATAAACTTTAAATTTTGAATATGCCCTAATAAAATTCTTAGAAAATAATGTAGTTGAATATATCTCCTAAAATGACCATAATTGCTTGAATATCCTATCTAAACATTTAAAATATTTACCCATCAATCATTTCAATAATACCACTTTCTTCTGAATATCCATTATATTCTTTATGAAATGCTTTGAATACTCTCATCTCATTTTTCGGATCTGAAAGTAAGTCTTCCAAAGTTTCTGGACCCTTACCCGTTCCAATATTAATTGTATTAAATCCAACTAATTTTACAGCAACTTCAATTTCATTGCGAGTATCACAACAAAGTCCTTTATAAACCTATAAAAGATATTTCTGTATTAGTACTTTTAAATTATTTATCAGTGAATCTCTCATTTACCTCAGCAACTCCACCATTCCCGATCATTTCTTTTAAAGCGACCTTTACAAATCTATGTTTCTTTATCATTTCAGATTTGAATTCTATTAATGCAAATTCTCCGTTTGTTATATTTTCATCGTTTTTTGAATATTGTTGAGTCAAATCCAAATGAGTTTCATTCAGAGGTTGTGAAGAGATTAAAGGAGATCTGCAATTTTTTTATCAGTTTATTATTGTGAAAAATGAAATTTATATTTTAATAGAGAAAATTTTCAGCTAAGTATTTAACAAGATCAAATCTTCAAAATGAAGATTCAACTGTCGTATATCTCCCATTTACTTTTTAACGTTCGACAACAAATATGTATTATTGTTGAAAATATTGTATAGTACCTTGGAGAGGTCGAAGATTTTTTGCTCACATTTGATCCAAGTCTGTCGTATTCATCTATAACATTCCGTTTTGAATTTTTTAATTTCTTTCTTAAACCTATAATAGAGGTACGTTCGGAACCATCAAAATTCGATTCATTTTCATAATTCCCTCCTTTTTTTGTACGTATTGGCTTCAATCTATGTACAAATATATCATCCGTGGTATGATATAATTTATCATAATTAGAATGTGATTCTGCATGATCTCTAGAAATTTAAATTAGCTAAATTTTTAAATGTTTTAAATTGTAGAATCTAGCATTCCTCTCAATGTTTCATCATTCTATTGGACTATTACAGGTATTGGTATCAAATACATGTACTAGGTATTTGATGAATTAGTATTGAATGATGAATTACCTACAATTTATACTAGTGTAGCCAACGAACTTCTTTAGTGTCTTGTCGGCGTTTGCCGAGAAGGGCATGTTTGGACTTGGGGTTGGAGTTTTTGTAAAAAACGTCTATGTCAGGATTTCGGGTGATGGGATGCTACACTAATTTGTAATTAGTTAAATACCATAATAAAAATTTCTATAAAGATACCCGTTGTTTGTTAAAAGAGACTCCGGACACGATGAACACGATGATTGCTTTTTTAAATTGCTTTTAATATGTTTTTTTGATTTATGTTTTGCAGCTGTTTGTGATTCTTCAAAAATGTCAGATTTTCGGAACCTATATTATAAAAAATTTTATTAAAAATATTAAAATGATCATTACACTTTCGTATGCTTATCTCTAGATGGATAAGCACTTTTATCTTTTGCCGATTTGATCTTAGGCCGTAATGATAGCAATTCTTCATTATGGCCTTGAAATGAAGTTTTAATCCTCGGCAATTGTATATCACCCAATCCGTCTGTTTGTGGAGAGTTGGATTTATGATTTGTTGAGTTGTGATTCTTTTTTGGTGATTTTTGAGTGGGGTTTTCTTTAATAAAAAAATTCAAATTCAAAAGGTTCAAATTCAACGTCAAATCTATTATTTACCTTTAATAGGGTCCAAATATTTTTTTTCAGGTAAATCTTCAGGAGAAGTTAAATTTAGAAGTGCTTGCTCCATTAGAGTTTTAGTTTGAAGTTTTAATGCATTCAACCCATGCGCAGGCGAAATTTGGTCATCATTGATGTTACCTTTAATAGGTTCCAAATTTTTTCTTTCAGGTAAATCTTCACGAGAAGTTAATTCTGTACTTCTCCCATGCCCAGGCGAAATCAAATAAAAAAGAATAAAGATTGTAGAATTCCTGGCTTGGAATCTCATTTTCTAAAGAAAAAGTTAAATTATGAATATCAAATTATATGATCTTAATAGATACTAAATAATACTGTAAAAATTTAATACGGGATTTCTCAATTACCTATAGCAAATTTAAACAGCATAGAATAAACAGGAACACATATTTTTAATTATTAGGTTAAACAATAAGTTTTGTCGGTATACTATGTTTTGTCGGCGATAAGTTTTGTCGGTTATTAGGGTTATAACTGCCGTAATAAGAAATTTTCTCACTATAAATGTCTAGGAATTCGAATGTTCTGGGGAAATAAATTTACATAGACTCCATATTTTAATAAATTTTAAATTAAATAAATTGAATAAATGCCCTTTTAATAATTTAAAAATTATTGACTATTAAATTAAATAAAATTTCCTGTCTAAATTGAATCTATTTCCTGTGTAAATTAAATCTATTGTCCGCGCGAAAAAATTCATATGATGCGTCTGCTTTAGAGAAGAGACCGGAAACGCAATAAAACCGGAAATAGATAAATCGGAAACAAGTTAAGTTTGGAAACTCTATAAAGCCGAAGACTATGTAGATAAGGGATTTTTACCGTTTTACCGTGTTTCGGTTATATCAAGTTTCCGGATTATATATTTTTCGCCTTATTTTGTTTCCGGTTATATTGAGTTTCCGGTTTTATCTAGTTTCCGGTTATATTGACTTTCCGGTTTTATCTAGTTTCCGGTTTTTTGAGTTTCCGGTTTTATCTAGTTTCCGGTTTTTTGAGTTTCCGGTTTTATCCAGTTTCCGGTCACAAAGAGTCTACAATAATAGCTATTTCTTAATTTTTATCATTTTAGATTTTTTGCACTTTTATTTAAAAATAAATCAACAACATGCAATCACATGCCCTTTTCCTTATTTGTCTATTTCTCAAGAAGTCCTTTTAAAGTGCTTACATTGATCGTTTGCGCTAGCCAAAGTAATTTTCAAAGGCTTTTTGAAGTTTTGCCGTCAATTTTGGCATCTTATTTCTTTCCGCTTTCATAAATAGACAAAATAAAAAGGCAATTAAAAATATTAAAATATTTCAAAAAATTTAAAGCTGGTAAATGAATTCAACTCGCTATGTTTTGTTTAAAATATTTCTAATAATATTTGTCAATCAAGGATTTATTAATGGTGCTTTATTATTTAATAGATTATTAATTATTTATTATTAATTATTTAAATTTCCCAAGATATTTACAAAATCTCGAATTTAGGTCTTCCTTCTTTTCATCACAATACTTTTGAAATAAGTTGTTCTCGTCTATATGGCGAAACAACAAAGCCTTCATTTTCTGACATATTTTATAGAATTAATTTCTATAAACTCTACAACATGTTGAATCTTGATGGGAAATCAAGTCGGGAAACTATTTGGATTTTGTTGGCTAAACTGCTTGTGCCGTTACCAAGATGGTATCGGGGCGAGATTTTACTGAAATTTTGTCGTGTTGTTTCATACGAACCTGTGGTAAGATTGCTGGTATATTATTTTTTAATGTTTAGCATGACCATCGTGGAAAACAACTCAAAACTTGTTTTAATAATTTATTCGATAAAAATGGTAGAGGATTTGCTGGAATGAGGAAGGGTAAAATGTACAATGAAGCTTCAGCTTTATATGAAATGATGATACTCGAAAAATCAAATATTTTGGGTGAAATTCTGTTTGAAGCGCTTGAATCAAACGGTGGGCAGTTTTGTGTTAAGAACGGGATACCCCACGAAACAAGACACGATTTCACCAATCAACTATATTTTTAGATATGAAGACCCTCTTCAAAATATTTTTTGCTCATCAGCGGCATGAAATTCTACCAATAATTGAGAAACAAGACGAATTCTATCCATTTAAAGAAAAGCTTACAAAATTGTATTTGAACAAAAAGTCTAAAAAGGAAAACGAACTGAAGGAATATGAGGAGATTATGAATAGCTCAACCAACATTCTAATAGACCATATTAGCCTAAGAAAGATGAAAGCAGATGATAGCATGAAACAAGTCTATGATTTACTTTTGAAGAGGATTGATGCATTGACTGGCAGACGTCTTTTAGATGATGATTATAATATTGTATGGTAGTGATTCTCCGGAAGTCCCGGATCCGGGTGGCCGGAATCCGTTTGGCCGGAAAAAAAGATCCGGTTGGCCGGAACTTCCTGGAATTTTATCTACCTAAATAAACTCATAAATTTCCAGTATTTAAATGAAATATGCAAGTTGACTAACCAACCAGTTATCAATGAAGGGAATTTTGATACTTTGATTAAATATATTGAGAATCTTCTGATACTTTTTGAATTTAAATCGGCCTATGCGGTTGAATTTGGACAAAAATTGCGCGAAACGGATACTAAAACGCAAAAATGTTTGAAAAATCTGAAAAACCTGAAATTGGAGAATAAAGGACGAACATATAAAGGATTGAACTCGACTCTTCAAACAAATGATCGCGAAGAAATAATGTAGCAATTCAATCAAATATTTATTTTTTATTTTTTAAAATTTAGAGCAAATCAAGATACACGGTTAAAAATAATGTTAACTAAGCAGGCTTATTTTAAAAAATTGAGGGAGATAATGGAAATTGCTATGCTTATGGAGGGGGAAAGAGACTATGCTTATCGTTTGCAAAAAGAACTTCAAGCAGTACATAAAAAAGGAAGCCTTACTGGTGAGCTAAGAATAATATAAGGATCTAAATTCACTTCATTGAGCTTTATTTTAAGGAGTTATCAAATTTTTATTCCTCCATATTGATAAGGATATGGGCAAAATTATGGAGCTTTATAAAAAAGATGAGTTAGAAAAAGATTTGAAAATGTTTGAAAATCGTTTTTATGGAGCTAATAATTTTCTCATGGGTTACAAACAAATTTTGAGTCAAATTCAAGATGAAAGCAACAACTGCTATAATGTAACTGAAAAGGAGCATAAATTTTTGAACGAGTTGGAAACTTTGAAATTAAAAGATGATGGTAAGAAAATAGGTTTAGGATATTTTCTGATAGTAATGTTGCATTAAATGCAGACAATCATTATGATCAGTCCAATAATATTTAAATAAAATTTTGTAAAATTTCTTGAATTGAAAAAATTAATTGGAATTTCTAAACTTTATAAAAGATTATACTAACATTGTAACACTTGTTTGTTTTTAGCAAAATACTCACGGATATATAAATTGCTGCTTGAATTGATCAATACAATATTGAAAAAATACAATGGAAATTTTCCTGAAATTCCAGTAGAGGATAGCGAAGAACTCGATTTAAAAGAGGAATTAAAACCAAATAAAGAAGCGGAACTTGGAGACTTAATTAGAAGTTTGATCAAAAAATATTTGTATAATGTAAATTTAACAGACTTGAATTTTAGAGGTCTTTTTAGCGAGTTAAGGACAAATTTAGTTAATGAGGAAGAAGAGGAAAATATATTGAAAGAAGTTAACGGATATAAAAAGCTTGACCATAAAAAAGAGGTGGAAATATTTAAAAGAACGAAGAAAATGATCGAATTTATTGGAAAAGACATTGTAAATTTTAAAAGGATGTTGAATGATTTTAAGGATGAACTGATAACACAAAAAACGAAAATTTCTGAAGAGGATAAAATGTTTCACGATAAAATTGAACTATTTCAAGCAGTATTAGACAAACTCATACAGAAATATTCAAGTCCTTTTATTGATATAATTAGTTTTGGAGATATTGGAATGTTGAATGAGGCTATAATAAACGATGAATTTACGAAAATGGTAAGGAGTGATAATGATTGAAATATTTTTTAACAGGAGAAGGATGCGGAAGTATCATCCTCAATTAGAATTACAAGCGAGGAAATCAAATCTAATTTTGAAATTGGCCAGAATTCATCTTTGGAGCATGAAGTCATGAAGAAGGGTTGATTTTACGAATAAATAATTAATAATCCGAGCTAAAAACTTTACAGAATTCGATGATAATGATCATGGAAAAGAGGTAGGTTTTGAATAAACTTCAATTTATTCAAATCGGTTTATGTTAAATCGTAAAAAGTCTATTATATAGAATAAAATGAGGATTTTACATTTTAGAAATTGTTTAATCAGCCAATTTTGGAAGAGTCGACTCATTCTCATCAGGAAGGTGAAATTAGCAAGGAAGCTGAAATAGATGTAATTGAGCCCGAGATACATGTAGATAATGGAATTAGCAATAACGATGTTCCGAATTCGGAAGCTGAGATTCTGGACAACAAGTCAGTCAATGATGATAATTTTTCAGCCCCGGCTTCTGAACGTGAAAAGGTAGCTTTTAGACATATAAAATCAAGGGAAATTAAATATTTTGATAACGATGGGTTGATAATCTTTGAAAAAATACAATAAAACAAAGGGACTTAGGAATCAACTGGACCTTGAGGACTTAAAATATTCACTAGAGGTTTCATCTCATTTAATTTAATTATAGAATAAGCCATTGAAATGGTATACTCGTGTCATTAGCAACATGAAATTTTGGAAAAAGAAGCAATAAATAAATTAAAAATAAAATATTATGATAAATAGTAGCTCTAGATAATTTATTTTTGAATTTGTGTTATTTTCAATTAATAGTAAGCTAAATAATTTCATGAAGTAAACTTTTAAAGATATTCTATGATGATTATTTCCTAGCTTTTGTATCAGAGTTTACTCATTTTTTAAAATACTATATTTTATCTTTTTATCATTCAAAAGCATTTATATTTTAGAAAATTCTCAATTGATTTGAAATATATATTTAGCACGATACACCTGAATTTAATTAAAGTAGAATAAATGCTTTCATTTAATTTTGATGAAAGGCTAATTTTTTTAAAAATGATTTAAACCTACCATTTTTAAGATTTTTGAACCTTCTAAGAAAGGCTATTCCTGAAGGGCTCAAACACTCGGGTTGATTGATTTGACTTGCGCCGCATTCATGTTTAATTACTGACCAAACTTCATCTCTATTGCAAAATGACCATTTCATATAGGAAATTTTCCGGACATCCAAAAAGTGTAAGCTGGAAAAATAATTTAAAATTAAATTTTAGTTATTTATATCTAAAATAGGGTCGAAAAGTGGAAGACCAGATTAAAAGCCGAGGATCTTCGGTTCGGGTTCAGTCAGTTAAGCAAAGAATCTGGTGAGTTAGACACTCCTATTTTAAAAAATTTAACAAACAATTTTGTTGTCGCCGCTATATCCACTTTAGCCCCCGAGCTAACATCAGCATCACCATATTCAGAAACAAAAACTCCGATATTATTTCTAATCGCATTATCAATAAGGTGATATTGACTATTTATATGATCTTGATCTTTAACTGCATACCAATGCATTGTATAACTGAAAAGTATTAAGCTTATGAGGTATTTAAAAAAGAATACAGAGTGTTGCTGACACGAAGAGGGTTGCTTACAACTTCAGAACTTGGACCAGACGAACTGTTAGGTGTTCCGAGGATACATACAACATTTGAATCAATATTTCTAATAGCCTATATGGATTTTGATTTTTTATCAAATTAAATTAAAAAATTAAATTCGTTCACCTCAAGAACTTTCGAGTGATATTCACTAATTTTATCCCAAGTGCATTTAGGTTCATTCCATAGCTCTAATAACAAGTTAGGGCTTCCATTATATTTGTTTAAAATTCTTGTAAAAAATTCTACTGCTTTAATGGTAAATTTATTAAATTCATCTTGATTATCGCAATCTTGAAAACCATAGTGAAGATCAACCACAAAATAAATTCCATTCTTAATAAAAATAAAATAATTAAAAATTTACCGTAGATGCTCTAATTAAAGCCATGGGCTACTATTTTTCAACATGCCTCTTTGACTGGGTTTATATAGATACTGGTTCTATTAGAGACTGGGCTTCTATTTTTCGATGGGCCTCTTGTGTGGGCCTGTATTAGATATGGGCTTCTAATATAGCCGGCTTTAATTAGAGCATTAATTGTATTTATTCAAGTACATCTATTGCGGCATCTCCTATTACATTTGCTGCATTTATAGCTTGATCTAGATTGTCAAAATATCCATTAGCTTCGGGTCCTATAGCTGCACGAATCTTTAAAAAATTTTGAAATTGTCAAAAATAATTTAAACGATAATTTATTACAACGTTGGAGTTAAATGTACATTTTACTGCTCGCACTACATCAGGACTATAATATTCAGTTAACCATTGACTGAACCATAAAGAACCACCGCGTAACTAAAATAAAATTTTCAACAACATAAAATTTTTAAAAAACTAGCCTGAGCAGGGTTTCCATCAGAACCAACTAATTTCCCATTATTTACTGAAAGACGTCCGTAAGGAGGGTCTGCGGCTAGAACTATTGTGGCAGAAAAATAAAAGATAAAAATAAATTTTGGGTAAGAAAGCATTTTTTTGGATTTATTGGAATTTTAGTATACCCATAAAGTGATTTTAATTTTAAGGTATTTTATAAATTTAACTCGTTTTCCACGTATTAAAATGTTTCCTGTACACGTTTGTGGTTCAATTTTTATAGTTTATAGCTTCAATAATTGCCTCATAATTTTAAGCAATTGGCCAGCAAAACTTTTATTAAATTAATGCATTAATTAAAATATTGCCAAAGATATAATCTCTAAAATTATGTTTCTAGTAAAAAATAAGTATTTTATGTAAATTTAAAGGTGTCAAAGAAGAGTAAAAATAATGGTAAATATTGGTAACATCCAGTAGATTGAACTAATTTTAGGTTGATATTATGGAATCCTTCAAATTATTATTATAAAAACAGATAAGCAAATATAATAATATTTATAATAAAAATTTGGCAAATAATACATATAATAGATTATTGGAAACAAAATTAGAAAAACAAAAAATAAAAAAGTAAAAATAGAAAATAAATCTAAATTAGAATTATTTTTAGTTAATCAAATAGTTGATCAATGATCACAAAGGGAGCCGCTTTATTAAAGAGTTATGTTTGATTAGAAAGTCCCGCTCTATTAGAAATAAAAGAATACAAGAATAAACCGACCCACCACTGCTGCCTCATTGTCTGGTAATTCCTATTTAGGTGTTCAGATCAATTTCGTATGTTAATCCGGTTCCTGCCATTGATCAGTACCAGATATGATAATTAATTCATTTAATGAATTAATTATTAAATTGATTATTTATTTATTTTATAATAATCATTTTAATTCTGATCCCTATTTTTTCATTCCATTCATAAATAAATCCACCACCATAAAACTTCATTTTTTACTATTTTCAGCCTCTCAAATAAAGTAAAGATTTACACATTCTCTTGATTTTTTTTTTAAAAAGTGATCTTTTCCGGTCTTAATCCTTTACAGCTCCCTAGCATTTCATCATCCAGCCACTTTTTCCGGCCTTTTTAAAACAACTGCTTACATAAAACACTTGGAAAGTTGGTGGAATGTTTGTTAAGTTGACTAATGTTGGAAGAGAGTGAAAAAAAGCCGGAACCAGAAAAAATTTTTTTAGAAGATTGGCGAGAAAAAGAGCTAGGATAAACGTTAATATTAAGAGTGCAAATATTTCCGAAAATTTGTGAAATTTTAAGTCAATAAATCGTAAGCTAATGAATTTTTGAATAAGTTTGAATAAGTTTTGAATAAGTCCCTATACTAATCAACATAAACATTCTAAATTTTCCAAGGCATTACTTTAAAACTTGCAGATTCCTCTTTAATTAATCTGTTGTAACAATCGACCCTAATATCAAGAATTGTATAATAAAAAAGCTTTATCCTTCAACTAATTATAAATCCAAGGCTCTCTTAAAGCTAATAAAATAAGCAAGAGAAGCAGAGATAAAGATCAAGCCGTAATTTTATAAAAACACAAGGCAGACAATTTATGTTTGCTTACACATTTGCTGAGAAATACAACGCCCCCGCTTAGTAAGCTTCTCGTTCTCTCATTTTTATTTATTTTTTATTTTTCCTCATCTTACAGCTATACATTCCTTGGCCATTTAGTAATGGAAGCATTCGATTTAAGCATTTTATTGTTGTTTATCAGGCGGGAAAACACATGTGTTATAGGGATAAAAAGAATTCCTTTAGTTAAACTTGATCAGTAAAGTCCCTAAATACTTTATAAAAAGCTTAACCAGCTAAATATTTCGTTGCTTACAGTCAATCCCTTTATCCATACGACAGCTGCGTTTATTCTGCGTTTTATCTTTGCCTCATTTATTTTAGTATTTTGCCTTCCGGAGGATTTCTTGGATATCCAGAACAATTGTTGTCTTTCAGATCATTTATTTATTCGAAGCAAATGTTAGAAAACCCGATTTAATACTATTTTAATTCTTTTACTATTTACTGATCTAGATTATATAATTCTAGCAACAATAATCTTCAAATTGTTTATTTTATCTGGATCAAATAGTTGCGAGAAATTATATAATATTAAGATTAGTTATCATTCCTTTTAAATTATTAATAGTTCGGTAGGTAGAAGAATACTGATAATTATGAGATTTGCCCTTCATATCGCGTTTCTATTATGTTTGGATTAATTAAAGACAATGGATATAATCTTTTCCCTTATTGACAGATTTCTCAAACATAGCTGGCGGTCGCTTAAAAAATAATTAGTATTCGTTAACTTCAAAAAATCAAAAACACAAAAACAACAAAGTTTGTAGAATAATGTCAAACTCCTTGTATCGTAGTCCAAGTATGGCGCATGGAGGCGCATTATACAAGTCGCCTTCAATGAGTGCTTTTGCTGGTGGAGCACCTTTTGGTGCAATGTCTGTAGCTGATTTGGGAAGCCTCACTCGCCTTGAGGATAAGATTAGGCTCCTTCAAGAAGACCTCGAATCTGAACGTGAACTTCGAAATCGCGTATGTTAAAAAAATTTATAAATCTTTGAAAATCGTGTTTAATTCCTGAATTTTTTCAATAGATCGAACGTGAACGCGCCGATCTTAGCGTACAGCTTATTGCGTTAACTGACCGACTTGGTTTGTTTGATTATAGCTCTGTATTAAATGATCATTTAATCTATGAATTTTAGAGGATGCCGAAGGAACGACTGACGCTCAGATTGAGGCAAACCGCAAACGCGAAGCTGAACTTCAAAAGTTGCGCAAATTGCTTGAAGAGTCTCAATTGGAGGCCGAGGATGCCCTAAATGTTCTTCGGAAGAAACATAACGTAATTAAATTTTTAAAATTATCATTTGGAAGAAACTTAAAATATTATTAAAAATATTTCAAATTTTTGAAAAAATCCAAAATTTTTAGGACGCTTGCCTCGATTACAACGAACAGATTGAAGGATTACAAAAAAAGAATGCCAAGTTTGCTTAATCCTATTGGATTATAATCATGAAATTATTAATAAAGGATTGACCGTGAGCGTCAACGCCTGCAGCATGAAGTGATCGAGTTGACTGCTACCATTGACCAAGTTCAAAAGGAAAAGGTAAACTTTTGCAATAATCAGATAAGTTCTAAGTTGTATCCCTAAATTTTCTTCTATACATACATATCTTTATTATGTAGCATGCTGCTGAGAAAGCAGCCGAACGCTTCGAAGCCCAAGCCATTGACCTAGCCAACAAAGTTGAGGATTTGAACAAGCACGTTAATGATTTGGCCCAACAACGTCAACGACTCCAAGCCGAGAATAACGGTTTATATTAAACTATACAAGGAAAATATTTAGTATTTTCTGTTCCAGACTTGCTTAAGGAAGTTCATGACCAGAAAGTACAACTCGATAACCTTCAACATGTCAAATACCAGCTCGCTCAACAACTCGAAGAAGCCCGTCGTCGTTTGGAGGATGCTGAACGAGTAATTTGAATATAAATTTTTGGTTAATATTTTCAATTGAAAATTAGGAACGCTCCCAAATGCAAGCACAACTTCATCAAGTTCAACTCGAACTTGATGCTGTTCGCACTGCTTTGGATGAGGAATCTGCTGCTCGTTCGGTTTGTTCATGAGCCGAGGAAGTAAGAAATAATTCATCTTATTAATAAAGGAGGCAGAACACAAATTATCCCTCGCAAACACGGAAATCTCGCAATGGAAGAGCAAATTCGACGCAGAAGTTGCATTGCACCATGAAGAGGTTTTTAAATTATTTTTCTAAACCTTGGGTTTACTCAATAATTATTCTTAATTATACATTTAATTATTTAATTAGTTTGTATTTTAACTGTTGTCCAGTACAAAAGTTTGGTGGTTAAATTTTTGGAAGCCAAGTCTCATTGGCTAAACACTCCTTAATTGAGGAAAAATTAATCCTCAGCAATTTAATTATCAATTAAATAATAGGTAGAGGATTTGCGCAAGAAAATGATGCAGAAACAAGCTGAATATGAGGAACAGATCGAGATTTCCCTCCAAAAGATCTCTCAGTTAGAGAAGGCAAAATCTCGTTTACAATCTGAAGTTGAGGTTCTCATTGTTGACTTGGAGAAGGCGCAAAATACCATTGCCATTTTGGAACGCGCTAAAGTTTGTCCTATTCCTAGACACCCAGAAGTATATTCCCCTTGCAGGAACAACTTGAGCGTACTGTAGCCGAATTGAAACAACGTATTGATGAGTTGACCGTTGAGCTCGAGAACACGTAAAAAATGAAATTATACTCGATTTATTAAAATTATTTAGTCAACGAGAGTTGCGCGGTGCTCTCGCCGAACTGCAAAAGATGAAGCATCTTTATGAAAAGGCTGTTGAACAAAAAGAAGCACTTGCACGGGAGAATAAGAAATTACAAGGCTAATATTAAGTAAATTATAATTAAATTAGAATTCTTTAGACGACTTACATGAGGCAAAGGAAGCATTGGCCGATGCTAACCGTAAACTTCATGAACTTGACCTCGAGAATGCTCGTCTGGCTGGAGAAATCCGTGAACTCCAAACCGCTCTAAAAGAAGCAGACGCTGCCAGACGCGATGCTGAAAATCGTGCTCATCGCGCATTGGCTGAACTCCAAGCATTGCGAATTGAAATGGAACGTCGTCTACAAGAAAAGGAAGAGGAACTTGAAAATCTCCGAAAGAATATGCAATTTGAAATTGATAGACTAACAGCCGCTTTGGCCGATGCTGAAGCACGTATGCGCGCAGAAATTTCGCGGCTCAAGAAGAAATATCAGGCTGAAATTGCTGAATTGGAAATGACAATTGGTAAGGTAAAGGGCAATACCTTTGCGCTTAAGTGGGGGTGTATATAGCTATTTAATAGTCTTCATGATTAACTTATTAAAAATAATTAGATAATCTCAACCGTGCCAATATTGAGGCACAGAAGACCATCAAGAAGCAGAGTGAACAACTTAAAGTCCTCCAGGCCAGCCTTGAAGACACTCAACGCCAGTTGCAGCAAACTCTTGATCAGGCATTTGTTAAACATTTAATTTAAATTTATTAAAATATTACAGTATGCTCTTGCTCAACGTAAAGTTTCTGCGCTAGCTGCTGAATTGGAAGAGTGCAAGACGGCACTCGACAACGCAGTTCGCGCACGCAAACAAGCAGAAATGGATCTTGAAGAAGCCCATGGACGGTAAAATTAATTTGAGATTTTTGATAATGAGAATATTATAGTATCAACGACCTCCAGTCCATTAACAATAATTTGACTGCAATCAAGAATAAGCTTGAGACTGAGCTTTCAACTGCTCAAGCTGACTTGGATGAGGCTACCAAGGAGGTGATTTTTATATAAATTCATAGTGACTGAGTTCATTTTTAATTTTTAGTTGCACGCTGCGGACGAGAGGTTGAAAACATTCTAAAAATTCTAGCTTTTCTCAAAAATAATTTCCAATTTTTTACTTTCAGAGCCAATCGCGCATTGGCGGATGCTGCCCGCGCTGTTGAGCAATTGCATGAGGAGCAAGAGCACTCAATGAAAATTGATGCCCTTCGTAAATCCCTCGAGGAGCAAGTTAAGCAGTTACAGGTCCAAATCCAAGAAGCAGAAGCCGCTGCGCTTTTGGTATTGAAACTAATTTCATTCTCCGAACATTAACTCATTCTAGGGAGGCAAGAGGGTAATTGCCAAGTTGGAAACTCGCATTCGTGACCTTGAAACTGCCTTAGACGAGGAAACGCGCCGCCACAAGGAAACTCAAAATGCTTTGAGGAAAAAGGATCGCCGTATCAAGTTTGAACTAGCGATCGCCCCAAGTATCTTTTTAAATTAAGGGAGATGCAAATGCAGATCGACGAGGAACACAAAAACTTTATCATGGCACAAGATACTGCTGATCGTCTATGTGAAAAGCTGAACATACAGAAACGTCAGCTTGGAGAAGCGGTACATTTTATCGTTTTTCTCTCTTAAAATCTCTCTATAGGAGGCAGTAACCATGCAAAATCTACAACGTGTGCGGCGGTATCAGCGTGAGTTGGAAGACGCTGAAGGACGTGCTGATCAGGCTGAAAGCAGGTAAAATTAGACTAAAACTTTTTCCCTTCAATAATAAAAATTTAGTCTTCATCTAATCCGTGCCAAGCACCGCAGCAGCGTCGTAACCAACAAGAGTAACTCGCCCAAGGTTTATGTTCTCGAGGATGAACAATAAGCTTTGAATTTCGATTTAAATGGAGGACAGAAGCTCAATCATTAGTCGACCGACCAGCAAAGCATTTGTTTTTGAATGCCTTTCAATAAATATTTACCACATAAATCAGTAGCAAAAATGTAAAAAAAAATGATTTAATTCATGTTTTAGTTTCAAATATTTTTTGCTACTGATCCGCGAAACAATCAAATCAGTGCCTTTTCTCTGCAATATTCAAAAAAATTTTTTTAATCTGTAATTATTGTTTATTTTATGTCTCATAATTTTAGCTTTAGTAGAAATGCTCTTTAAATTAATTTTTTGACGTGCTTCGTAGTAACCTAATTCAACTTTTTTTCTGGTCATTTTTCAGTTTTTTTGATCATTGTTTTAATTTTTTTGAAGCAAAATATAAGCATTTGAGGAAACTTTTTATATATTCAAAAAAATTTTAATAACTCATTTTGCTTTAAAATCTTAAAATTTTTTTCGTTTTTTGTTTTCTTTTTACCACACCACACAAACATTTCCACGTATATGGGAATTGCTGCAAACTGAACAATTGTTTTATTGGCCCAGAACCGGATTCAATTGATCAATCATCATCTTTTAAATTTTTAATTAACAGGACTTTTTCAAGTACCACCACTTTATAAACCAGATAGTTTCACTAAATTTTTAGACATTGAAAATTTTTTAAAAAGTCCTGTTATAAGTAAACCCTAAAGCCTTTTATTGTGTATCTGCCAGTCAATTAATTCAATCGTGGAATTGTGCCCATATATACAAAATGTATCCTAAAATCATTAAAACGGCAAACAATGCACTAAAAAGCGTGTATTAATTTTATTAACGCGCTTAATAGCCGTACCACTTACCGACCTTTATATCTCCTTTTGTTGCTTTAAATATTTTTCAAATTTGCAACAATTGTGTAAATCTTGTCGGTGAAATAAATAAATATAGTAAAAATTTTTTTGTAATTTTAAAATGAATTATTACATTTAACGTAGTATTATCTTATAAATTCACCATAAGTGACATAATAAGTAGCGTACAATAGTCAAACACTCCTTTTCATCGTTGAAAATGTCTGAAAATGATGAAAAAATTATAAAGTGAATTTAATTTGTATTAATTAATAAAGTCGACAAGTTTAATCCACAACTAGGCAAACAAACCGATAGGTTAGTAACATCACTAGACGCATTTTAAAATCATCATTTTCTTATGCTGAATAAAATATACCTTAATTATTAACTAAAATTGAGGGAAAACATAAAAAAAATTTAATTTAAAAACAAAAAATATTGTATATTCTTAATTTTAATATATAAATAAAAAAGTACAAATAGTATATATAAAATTTATTATATTAAAAAGAAACATTAAATAGGAAAACTCATAAATTAGTTTAATTTGATATTTTCTTGTTCTTTAAAATAATGATCAATTATATTCCACATTCAGTTTATTAACAAGCCCATAATTGATTTTTTGAAACTTTACTGTCTAGATGCATATTTAATCCTATTTTAGCATCACTTCCTTCCGGGAATGAATTAACATCATAATACTTAGGGGCAATCTTTATTTAAATTTTTTTAAAAACTAAAATTTCAGTGGAAACCATTTTTCCTTACCACTGGTTTATGGTTAATAGTGGAAGAGGGATGTATATTAACTGTTTGATTATCTTTTACAGTTATATAATGACCACTTCTCTCCAAATGGGCAACCTTTTCTGCGGATTATTTGAAAAAGATATAACAAAGCATAAAAAATCCTGCAACAAGTGCTTTTCTCATATTTACGTAGTAATCTCTCGATTTAAAATCACATCAAAGATGTCGGCATATAACCAATTACCAGGGCTGAGACTCGTATCAGGTGCAGGAGGATTCATAAAATCGAAATGTATAAGATCATCTATTCCCAATTTTTTCAAACGCAAAACAACAGAAGCTAAATCAGAACGAAGAATCTTTTTTTAATAATTTAAACAAAAAATTTAAAAAACAACTTAAGGACACGTTTGTTTTTGCATATCAGTTACATAAGCCTTTTCGCTATATAAACGAAAACATTTTCCTGGTCTTGTTCTTCCTGCTCTTCCAGCTCTTTGGTTTGCTGAAGCTCTAGAAATTGGACAAATCATAAGGCTCTAAAATATTTATTAATTAATAATTTTTTTATTTTCAAACCATTCTGAAGATTGATTACGACATCAAAGATGTCGGCATATAACCAATTACCAGGGCTGAGACTCTCAGCATTTTTTAATAAGCCTTTTCGCTATATAAACGAAAAATTAAAATAATTTTTGGCTCCAGAATTGCCAAAAATTTTAAATTCGAAAAACTTACTATTGCTCCAGACGGTTTATGGCATAAGTACCAAGCTCTGCATTCTAGAACATAGGGTCCGATAACTCTGGCTGAGTAGAGTCCCTATTCCTAAAAAATTTTCTGGGAATATGAGAACCCATGCAAATAAAAGTAAATGAATTTGTGAAATGCGTACTTTTCTACTAAATTTCTCCTGCAGTTTTCCTTACAGCAAACATCAAAAATATCAACTAAGAAACTGAACATTTCTGATGAAGGAATGAAAAAATGATTCGACCCTACTTTTGGGATACGGCCTCAGAGATCATGTCTGCAAATTTCGTCCGGAAAAATTCTATGAAGAAAATAATACCTTAATAAAACCCATAAGAACGTTCGTAGCAAGCGTCCTCTCGTGTGCCTCATCAAGTAAAATTACTTCATATTGTTCAAGCAAACGATCATTCATTGCTTCACTTAGGAGCATACCATCTGTGCTATATTTGAGGTGTTCGATCACTAAAACAACCTTCAAAACGGATAGAATACCCAACTTCTTGACCAAGCTATTAAAAGAAAAAATATTTTTTCTATATACATATTCTTAACAGTCCTTCATTTGTTTAATGAAGGATATTGAAGAAAGATTCCCAGCCGAAAAAGATATACGGATTGACGTTTCGTACACACATTTTTTTTGAAACATAAATGTTTTAAATTTTTCAGTGCCGCAAGCGAATATTTTTTTAATTTTGGAGCTCAAGAAGCTAAATTTCTTTCATTTTTTGTGCAGCAGGCAAAAATTTTTCAGATTTGTCGGTCATAGGCGAAAAATTTTACTTTTATAATTTTCCTTCTCCCAATTTTCTTTTCCCCCTTTGCTCCATTTCGTGGGGCGTCAGCCCCCCTTGATACGCCCTTGGTTTAGAATTCCACTTTTTTCTTCCCAAAACCTGGACTTACCCGAAATAACCTTTCTCATAATCATAAAATATGTATAAGACGGAAATAAACCTGGACATCTAATTCAACACCAACACGGGTAGCAACACTCATTGCCGCCACACGTCTTGGTTCTGTACAAGCAACCATACGTTTTTTTCATCGTATTACCCTTTTCCATTGCATAATATAAACACCATTGAGGGATTTGTGTTGTTTTTTCACTTCCACTTTCACCAACAAGTACCAAACAATGATTTTTGTTGAGAAGTATAAGAAATTCTCCCTTATACTCGCAACGTAATCATTTTTTCAAAAGTTCAAAAAATCGTGGAGAATAATGTCTTCCCTTTAATGGATTAAATTTTTTATCGCCCTTGTTCCGTGACACATCGGGCATAGTTAAAACCTTTTTTTAAAAAAAGGTCTGTCATTTCATCCTTGCATAGTATTTATTGATCTGAAAAATAATATTAAAAGTAACAAAAGAAAAATGCTAATTAAAAGACAAAAAATCGATTTAATGGAAAGTTACATTTTGAAATGTAAAACGACTATGGTACTTATTCACTCTTTTTGTAAAAAAGAGTAAATAATTTTTTCATTTTGTATAAAATGGTCTGTCCATGTAGTAACATTCATTCAGTCACTCTTCCTTCAAAAATTTTACTTTTTTATTTAAACCATCTGTAAATATAAAAAATAAAAATCGATTATTCAGTCATTTATTAATAACAAAGGCAAATGTCTGAGACAGGCAATCAATAACAAAAAAAGTCTGAATTGAAGGAAAAGTGACTGAATGAATGTGAATACAGAGAAATTTTTTAAAATTATGCAGGAAGAAATGACTGATTATTTCTTACAAAAGGAAAAATCGGACTGGGGTGAGGAAACGGCATAAGTACTGCTAGATTTAATAGGCGAATTAAATTAATATGTTACGAGCGGTTAGGCTCCGCTTCGGTTTTTTCCTCTCTTTTTCCTTTTTAGAACGTTTAACCCCCGCCTAAGCGTTTTAAATGCTCTAGGTGAATCATCCTTACATTGAACTGTGCCCCGATACTAAACCGCAGGATCTCAAAAACTCGTGGATTTCTTTATTAAATTTTCAGGTCTTGCTTCAAAATTTCAAATGGTTATAGAAAAGAAACCCACGTTTAGAATAATTAAAACCATTCCCTCTGCTGATGATATCCTCGTGAGCAATGACGTTAGTATATTAGCGGAGTTAGATTTTAGATTTACACAGCAAGCATATATTTCTAAAAAAATCTTTTAAATTTTCCATCCAACAAATTTAAAAAATAAAAAAAATAAAAATCCTCCATCCATTTACGTCAAACTTGATAGAAAATTGAGAGAAACGCTAATAAAAATTTGATTTTAGGCATATTAAATCCTTCTAATAAAAATTATTTTGCCAGATTTTGCCATGAAACTAACTGAATAAACAAAATACACATGAAAAAGAAATTTTGGCCAAGAGATTTAACTCAAATAAATTATTACCAGTTAATTCATTTAATTATTTTCCAACATTTAAAAATTAAACAAGCTTCTACAAGCAATTGAGTAATATTCAATAAAAATATTTAAAATTCATTTAATAAAAATGGTTTCAAAAACTATTTTAGCTTTTATGGGTATAATTTATTTTGCAATGGACATTAATGGAATGATATTGGTAGAAATTTAATTTTAAAATCGTTGAAGTTTTATTTAAGAAAGGCTTACTGGCAGTTAACCTAATGCCAGTTATTGCTAAGAACTTTCGCTCACGACGTATAGGTCCCTGACTACTGAGCTCCAACTTTTGGAAAACCTTGAGCCCAATTTCCGGGACTCACTGAGCTATCTGGGCGCTTTTCACCTTAACTTTTAATAGATCTTAAGCCTCAGCTTAAAATGCATTTTACCTAGGCCTTCGGGTTTTCAGTTCGGTTCGAAACCGAGAACCCGAGTTTTAACCTGAGGTCTCTCTTTTTACTTAAATTTATTTTTTGATTGATAAATTTCAAAATAAAATGTATATTTTTTCAACAGAACAGAGAAAAGCGCGAACAACAACTCGAAAATTTGGATTCTACCTCAGAGCCTCAGGGAACAACTAAAGCAGGATGTAATTATGATGATTTAGGAATTATTATTTGTGATGAAAACGATTCTACCTCTTCATCTCCCAGAGATCCGCCTCCACCTCCTCCAACTCTAAAAGCACAAGATCCATCTACAGAAGAACCAAAAACCTCAACTTTAATGCCAACAACAAATCTACCAACAACAACAACTCCAGTTCCAACAACTACAACACCAAATCCAACTACACATAAACCTACTAAAGCACACAAAACAACGAAGAAAGCAGAAAAATTCTTTATAAATTTAGATCAACTACCACAAGGCAAAGGTGGTGGAAAGATTAAAGCAGTTGGACGTATGTTGATTCCGCAAGATAATGGGTCAGCTTGATAAAAAAACTGAAACAATAAAATGATAAAAATAAACATTGACGATATTTTCACCTTTTCCCTAGTTTCTTCATATTCGTAATCTTTTTAAAACACTAAATTTATTATTTATCGGGATGCTTTGTAAAATATTTCAATATAATTCTTATTAATTTCTTTTGATATATTTAATTCATTATATGTAGCTTGATGTTCAAACCGAATACTAAAATATTAGAAATGAATTTTGGATATTGGATTGTAAATTAAATCAACATTATTCAAATCAACATTATCTGCAACTGAATAGGTTTACTTTAGGATGTGGATAATCTGAATTAATAATAAATATCAAATAATAAATATCAAAGCTCAAATGGAGGGTTATTCGAGTGGGTACTTAAGCTTATAGAAAAGTGCAATAATTAATTCAGTTCAAATAAAAGTTATCTATTCAAAAAATTTAAAAATAAAATTTACATAATTTTTAAATTATGGTTTGTTTATTGTAAAGCATAGACAGTCTGGTAAACTGAAGGCCGGCTAAATTATCGTATCTTTCTAATAGAATGCTCTGGCGTTCTATTTTTCAATCACCTTCCAAGGTGGCATTCTATTAGAGGTTGGTATTCTACAAATAAAGGATGGCATTTTATTAGAGAGAATACGGTATCTTCTGAACTAGCCGAAGAAGAAATATCTATAGCCAAGACATCTCTAATTAATTACAGCTATTTAACATAGCTAGTTCCGTACTGTTTCATTTCGTTTTTTAAACAATTTTTACTACATAATATGGGTAATATTTAAGAATAATTTTCAGTTATTTTTTAATTGTTAATCGACTGAAATGTTTATAAATAAATCAACGTTCTTGATTCTTGTGGTTTTTGGCGTTATATTGAATTATTTGATTGCTGATCCGAAAATATGTACACCGAAACTGTCGTGTGTTAAACAAGGAGAAAGTTGTTGGCCGATCAAGCAAAACTATTAGTAAGTATTTATATTAGTAAGTAATTTATATATTAAAGTTTGTAATGGACCAGAATGGTGCTGGTGTTGTTGGACGGGGCGTACGATGTTAAAGTGACTAATCGCCTTTCTACGATTCTTCCTTTACTTTTATCTTAAGTCCTTATTTTTATCATTATCCTCCCCATTTTCATCCTTGCCTGCAGAATCAAAGTGTGTTTACAATATACAACCTATATTTGTAACCTATATCGGACTGATCAATTAGGTTTAAATTTATTCCATTAATGATGATTATGATCTATACCTAAATTATATCTCTCATTTAATCAAAACCAATGCTACATATTTAGGTATTATATTTATCTTTTAAGCTGTTGCATTTATCAAAATCCAATTTACTGTGGCGAAGCAAAAGGTTGTTGTCCAGGAACACATAAATGTGGAAATGAAGTTTGTGAACCTAAAGACAAGGCATCGTTTAAGTTTTATATTTTAATTAATACATAAAATTTAGGAGGAAGTAATCGTTAACTTCTACAAAAGTACACCTAAAAAGAAAACAAAAATTAATGAATAATTCTTTTCATGATTATGATATTTAATAATTACATTTGTTGAAAATTTTTTCCAATGGAAGCACTATTTTGCTTTTGCATTTTGCTTTTCCTCGATATGCCCATTCTCGATCATTCAGGACCGTCCAGGGTTTGTATCTTCTCCTCCCATCTCTATGTGATACTTTTTGCATTAAATTTGGATAAATTGGAATAAAAGAGTTATAAAAATTATCAATATTAAAATTGATTAAAAATTATTGACTTGTGCAATCCATCCAAAAGTTATTCAAAATTGTTTAACTTGAAATTTACTAATGTAAAAATCCACGTATTAAAATTTATATAAAATTTTATTTTATCTACGCATGTGTATTTGGAAATTTACCAAATATAAATTTTAAATAAAATATACCCAAGTATAGAGAAGAGTTGCAGGTAAAAAAGTAATAGAAATTGAAGCTGTTCAAACAGAAAAATCTCTTGTTTGGCTAAATTATTTAAAAAAGAATTATTTTAAGCAATTATATAATATTTATTATTATAATTTAATAAAATTAATTAATTAATTAAATCAATGAAGATTTTTGAGAATAAAGCTTTAATTTTCTTATTATTTGTTGGATTGAATTTATTAAACAATTCTGATTGTTTTTCATTTAACTTTTTTGGAAACAAACCAGATTGTACTCCAGGCGCATGCCCAGAAGGTTCTAAAGATGTAACGTGCAAGGGACAGAGCACTAAAATGTAAATTTTTTACACATTTTTTGCTTATAAATATACATAAACGCTTTATTAAAATTTGGCGATCGTTACGTGGATCTATCCGTGGTTCTATAATGTGCAAAAAATATTCTTATATTCTGAAATTTTCCTGTAAACTTATTTATTGAAATCAATATAAAATAAAAAAGTATAATTCCTCCATCGAGATATGACTTCCCGAAAATCAAAATAAACTGAAAATAATCTCGGATAAATCTTATTTAATACAATTTTATTTTTTTCAATTTTCTCATAAGCAAGAGTATCCTAAAATTTAAGGTGCTGCCCTTCGAGAGATTATAAATCATGTGACAAAGGCTGTTGCAAGAATTTATATAGTTGCTGCGATCCTCATGATCTTGATAAATGTGACAAATGTTATACGGTAATTTTAATAAAAAGAATTTATTTAATGAATATTCTTTAGTTCCTCAAGAATGTGGATCGCATTCCGTCAAATTGATGAGATGGAGACACATAAAATTTGGGTAAAAAATAAGAAGAAAGGGGAACAAAACGATTAAAATTAAAAAATTTAATTATGCTGATACTAATTCAAAAGTATATCCATTAACATAACAATTTTCTAATATAAAAAATCTGTATTATCCGTATTACATTTGCTTCAGTTTCACATTAAACTACACCATTTTGAGACAGGTTTAATCGAATCTTGAACTTCCTCAGTTTTGCTAAATTTCTTCACATCTTTATTATCATGGCCCATTATGTGAGCTACAATTGAAGACGAATTAACCTCAATTAATTTAAGATTGCTTCCATTGTGATTAATATCTTCAATATGAATCTAAATAGAATAGCGTACAGCTCACTATAAATTAATGCTTGGATTGAAGACTGATATGTGGGACAGTTAATATTGGGGGTTTCGCTTGATCAAGTCCCCATCCCCGGTAGATACCAAATTAAAAAAATGTCTTAGTTTGAGGAGTATTGATTTTGAGTGTATCTTATAATGAGCCGAGACGGGTTCCGGATCGGGCTTTTAAAATATTCTTCGGAAAAGATCATGTATGGGTATCGACTTTCGAATAAACCGTCCAATCCCTGATTCAAATCATGATTTACCCCTATATAATAGTTGCCGTCGATTAGAAATCTTTCACAAAATTCGCTTTTTGGTGTTTGGCCCTCATTTAACTTAAAATTAAACGCATAATTAGCTGGAAATTTCATAATTCTCTCATTCAGTAAGCCATTAATTTCAATTTTAACAGAGTTTGACTTAATTTTTGGTCCGATCAAATAACTTTTAATTTCCAAATTATTTCCAAAAATGTTCAAAAAGGCATAGTTTCCAGTGATTTCGATATTTTAATGTTGTCATTGAATGTCACTCCATTTTCGTCCTGTACTACTATTCGATCCTGATATACAATGATTCTAATAGCACTAAGTTTTGGCAATTCTTCGGTATTATCTGAAAGTGCATTAAAAAACAGTTAAAAGTCATGTAAGTCGGTCCTGATGTGGACTGAAACAATCGAGCTTTTAATGAGTTGTATATTAAATAGGGGTATCGCTTGGAGCTACAAGAAGTATTGGGGTATCTATAAGAGTGTCAACGTTTATAAAATTATTCTGTTTATATTTTTCTCCAGAGATTACTAATTTCGCTTGAACAATCAAAATATGAAGCGAGAGTTGGTCTCTTAAGATTAGCCTGTTAAAATCTCAATAATATGAATTTCCAAAAATATTTACTTACATTTTGGAGGTCTTTGTCGTCCA